>ML788550.1:83587-111038 GCA_009831015.1 Picea engelmannii | reverse complement strand
GTGAGTCGATCTTTCTTTGTGTTTTGCATTCTACACATGAGAAATAAAAGACCTTATTTCTTGTTGGAGTTTTTCCCTCACAGGTTTCTTCAGGGTGAATCTCGATGTTAATGGTGTGCTCTTTCCATTTCTGCTGTCTGTTCTTATTCTCTCAATTAGTTTTCATAATGAAAGCAATATGCTTCCAATATCAAAGCTTAATCATAAGTAACCACTACACTGTAGAGTATAATCTCACTGTATTTGAAGTAGAATATTTAGATCTGCTGTGGCAAGTTGTCTTGTGGTATAACTATAGCAATTTACAAATCATATTGGTATCAGAGTTCTATGGCATACTTGCAGTCTAAGGCAGCAAGAGAACTGCACCCTGAAGATCCACAAATGAGCACAAGGAAGGCGAGGAAACAATCTCAAGCTGCAGACATGGCGAGTCATCATGGAGATATACTAGAAAATGAATCAGAAGCCAGATTTGCAAAAGCAAAAGCAAAAGCACAAGTCACCGACATCTCCAGGAGTATTGCAATATCAATGTCATCTCTAGACATCAAATTCAGACCAACTGAGGAGCGGTGGTTCAGCACTAGTGGGGATTCGGCTCTCATGAAAAATATGAAGACAAAGAAGAGCAAGATAAAGAAATGCCAATCTCGAGCAATACATCTTCCCAGCCTCTGTTCCAGGTAGAAGCCAAAATGGACATTGAACCCTATGAAGGTGAGGTCGATGCAGTTAAATTAAATTATTGGTTACAACACTCAGAAGTTTATTTTAGTGTGCACTATAGAAGATAAGATCAAAAAATAGTGTTTGTCAGATTGAAGCTCATGGGTCATGCCCAAACTTGGTGAGAGTGCTACATAAAGACACTTAGACGGGACGGTGATCCACTAAGTGGGAGCTTTCAAGGATCTCATTAAGTCGCAATTTTATCCCATCAGGTATGAAGAGGACCAGAGAATTCGTTGGCAACTTGGCATTACTACTGGCAATAACAAGGTTAAAGTGTACAAGAGTACACTACAGAGTTCAAAAAACAAGTCATACAATTGGGAATTTCCCCCAAGAACACAGATGCAGTCATCAAGTATCTAGGTTGACTCTAGAGTCTACAGTCACATAAGGAGGCAAGTAATGCTCTTGCGGCGCAAGACCATTGACGAGGCCTGCATTCAAGTGCATGAGGAAAAGACAGCGAAGCAGTTCAAAGCAGACAGACCAGTCGAACTATCCTAAAGGAGGAGCGAAGTAGTGGAAGGCCAAAGACAAGAACATTATCAACACTCTTCAAAATTGCAAGGATCCAAATAAACATTATGACCACTGCAATAGAGATGGCCACAAAGAAGATCAATGAGTTGTATACCAAGAACCGTAAAGAGAAGACCAAGAAAAAGAACCTTCTAGGCATGGATGTCATCTCTAGGCATGGATGTCATTATAAGTACTGAAATGGAGAGCAGCTCAAATGTGGATGAAAAGATTATCTGCACCACAGTGCAGGAGGAGGCACTGACTAGCCACCTCCATAGTAGTGAAGAGAAGATGACAGAACTCTTCCATCCAAGATCCAGGTCAACAAGACCAAAGTAGATGCATTGGTCAACAATGGTTTGCAAGCCAACCTCATTGTTCAACAAGACCCTGTAAATAAGCTTGGATTAGAGGGAATGACCATCCTCATCCATACCCTTTAGGATGGGTCAATAAGGATATTGCACTAAAAGTTACCAAACAATATTGATGAAGTAAAAGTAGACATGGTACCACTTAATGTATGTGATGTGGCGTTGGATAGAGCTAAACAATACTGCTTGATCAAGGATAGTAAATCCTTCACACTCAATGGATCAAAGATGGTAAATCCTTCATCATCAATGCACACAAGTGTAAACCCAAGTTTGCCTTGGTAAGTGCCCACCAAGCCAAGATTTTAAAACGGCCATCACAAACTTAAAGACAATAAATTTAAAATAGCCAATATTTAAATATTTATGTAGTATTAATGTATATATGAATCATCCCTGCCATGCCATGATATAGCATGAAACAGACCATTGCCATGCAAACAAAATGACCCAGGATCAAACCTCAGTGGCATATTAGCCCTAAAACAATGTGTGTGTTGGCTGAGTTTGACAGTTCCCCTCATTGAAGTGGGCCCTTAATAATGCAAGTTGGAGATCAAAGCTCCCTACAGATCCAAAAAAAGTGTTTAAACTTTACCCTCACCAAAAAACGTCTATATAAATTATATGAAGTATGTACTGTATCATCACAATTATTTGTAATGGGCCCATACTAGTCATAAAATATGCATAGATACATTATACATACATATGCATGCATGCATATATGTATGTTTATCCAATTCTAGTCATTCATCTTTGAGTAATACTCACAGTTCTGTGTACATTGACTTTCACCCAATCTGCTTGAGGTCCAACATCCACAACCATTGCATCCATTCTGCAAAGGACACAATCATATTCATTAGTTTTTAGAACATTGTGGTGAATGAATCTTATTGCACAAGACTTCATTCTTCATCAAATCTTCAGAGATAGGACAGTCGTGTCTTAACTGAGGATTTACTCCTTTTGTACGTGCAGCTTTTACAGCTCGCTCTATAGTTGATGTTTTCTTCCTTTTTAGCATGCCTTCCATGGGACACAAATTTCAAGTATCAACAAATCAAGTTCCACTTCATAATTAGAAACTGCAAATACGTTCATATAACATACCAATGCTCTTCAGTTGTTTCTCCCGTTTGGTCACAGAAACAGAGTTTTTATCCTGCAATTCACCCATTGATACCGTTAGAAATGAATGCCACGAGGGAATACTCAGTAAGAGAAGAGTTACACTGAAATCTTTGACAAGGTTCAGCTCCATTACTTTCAACCAGGATTACACTATCTTAGAAAACATCAGTTACCTTAACAATAGGATCACCAACCTCACCATTACCCAAGAGTCGCTGTGAGTGCCATCCCTGCATAGCTCGAGCAGCTGCATCTCTTCTGGCTCTTCCTGAGCCTGAAACCTGTGTGGCACATGGCTGAAACAGATAACAAATCCAAACAAGGTTTTAAAACTCCTCCACCTAATCATCAACCTTACAAGATAGTTCAAAAAAAAACATCGTTAACTGTTGAAAGGCAGCTTTCTCAACTTCCTCTACTTTCAATTTTTCCTCCATATACAGCAAAAGTTACGCAAATATTCAACTTAGGGTTATTGAAGCATACGTTGACAATTTCATACATGTTCAGAATAACACTGACGTACTTTTTCATAGAGCATAAAATGTCTTTTCCATGAGTTAATCTTCATCAGGTTTGCACCTGGTTTCAAAATTGGATGCAATGTTCAATTTGTGGAAGATTCCTACTATATCTAATACTGCTGTGACATGTTACATTGTGAGCAAAGACGCAAAATACAGTCAGAGGCCACAAACCTGGCTTTCGCCGCCAGCAGGAAGCAGACCATCTGTTTGGACATTAGGCATAGCAACCCCACCACCACCACTACCACCTCCACCACCACCACTGCCACCACTAACACCAACACCAACACCACCACCACTACCACCATGTAATTTTTGCCTTTCGTAGTCAAGAAGAGCCTGCAAGAATAATAACTTGATCTCCATCAGCCTAGTATGTGCATCTCTTAGATAGAAAGGGCTATAGTGGATAACCCAAGAAAACTTCATTAAATTTTATGATTATTTCATGATAATAGCCTGAAATTTACCTTTGTATATTTGAAATTTTGTGGAGTTCTATATAAATGGGAACTCAAAAAAGAACCAGTAAGAAAATCCTCCCTCAAAACACATAACCAAAATGAATGAAATTCTATCAAACAGCATTAAATAACAGGTGGATGTAATCTATATTCATGGATTTAGACCAGTAGGACACAAGCAAGGTCACCATGAACATTTATCACTGAACAGCTGAAGGGCACTTCTGATTTAACAAAAAACCATATATTCCAAGAGGTGGAACTTTAATGAATGAAATTCCATCAAACAGCATTAAATAACAGGTGGATGGAATCTATATTCATGGATTTAGACCAGTAGGACACAAGCAAGGTCACCGTGAACATTTATCACTGAACAGTTCAAGGGCACTTCTGATTTAACAAAAAACCATATATTCCAAGAGGTGGAACTTTAATAGACAGTCTAAAACACATTTTCAAATATCATAATATAGTGTACACTGTACACTATTGTGTATGGGTCTGTAACAAAGATTCTTACAATCCAAAGTGAATTGATCATAACTGGGTGTGCCTGAACAGGTTGCAACTGACCTACAGGTTTTATATGTAAGCACGGATAAGATGAACAGAGTACTAGTCAGGAACCAACGACCCATAAAGACACAACAGCTTCCAGATAAAGGGATAAGCAAGTAATTGGTGTTATTGTTTATATGATGTATAAGGGAAAAAATGTGTAAATGTATAACATCATTTTTTAGGCACTGTCCACGAGAGGGAAACATTGGCCAATGAAACTGCAAAAGATGCAATGAATAAGTTAGCGAGGGTGTGCCGAAAGTATCTGCATGAAAACTGCAAAATAACAAAAATAAGTATACATCGGGAGTGTCTAAAGCATCTCCAAGAAAAGAAGCAAGAAGAAAGCATCAGATGAAAAAAAGGGTTTATACAAGATATAATGAAGCACAAGAAAGCCCACGAGAGTAAAGATGGAAAAGTATACGAAGAAGGATGCCAATATGGAAAAGTATACCCAGCAGCTCTCCTAGCATCAAAGGTTGAGAAAACTGCAAAAGTACAAAAAAACAAGAGTGTATATCAGGAGTGCCGAAAGCATCTTGAAGAAAAGAAGGCTTTATATGGGATATAATGAAACACAAGAAGTCCCAGAAGAGCAAAGATGGAAATATATACGAAGATGAAGCACAAGAAACCCCAGAGGAGTAAAGATGGAAATACATATGAAGAAGGGCACCAAGAATGAAAAGTATACCCAGCAGCTCTCCTAGCATCCACAGTTGAAAAAAAGAAGATGATGAGATTCAGACTGCCAATAGTTTGGGACTCTATAATCTAGATTCTACACTGCCTAACCAACTTTGTAGTGGAGACTTGCTCATGAGGCCCCTTGTAGTGGGAACCATCTAGAGATTGAGGAAAGAAAAATGAAAATGAAATTTCACTTAATGTCCACTAAAGACCAAAAAAGTCAAAGGGACAAGACTCCAACCAGCAATAATAGCCAAGCAAGAGAGATGAGTTCAAAAGGCGTCCGTATAGAAAGTGAGTAAAGGAGCAGCAGGAAAATGAAAAAACATAAACATGCTATACAAGTAGGTTAGCTCAACTGGATTTTGCCAATGTTGCTAGGAATTTGGCTAGTTCCATGCTAGCAAGTGCCCAAATCAAATCTCCCTAGGCTAAGTCACCCGGTTCGAGTTTGCATTCAAGTTCGACGACCTAGAAGTTCGGCAAAAATTTGACAGTGAAAACTTAGGTGATAAAATTAGACATAACGTTTGGCATTAAGTTTGGGTTACTATAAAATTCAAAATTTCCAAAATAAAAAATTATATATAATAAAATTCAATGATCGAGGGTCAAGGCTATCACTATCATAAACTCATTTCAATGTAATAAAATACAAAATAAAAATATAAGAAATGATGTAATAAAAAAATACAATAAGAATAACACAATGTATGTAGTAAAATATATAATAAAAATAGAACAATTCACTGTACTAAAAAAAATATATGGAAAAAAGCACTTTTTTTTCTGTGGAAAAAATAAGGTATATCATAGTATCAGAATATTGGAACAATATCAGTTCTTGACAAGTTACTTAAGTCCAGACGCAACGGATCTTGTTGTATGACACTACTAAGCTGCCCATCTAATGTACTGGTACCAATGTCCCTTCACTGATACAGGGTTGGAGACTTCATTACTACATTAGAAATAGTTAGTCTAAATACCACATGATAAAACTCTAAGCTCTCATTGTATTGGTGGCTTTCTTGTGGCACTGAGGTTTAACTAGTGATTCTGGTTATCAAACAATCTCTGTAACACACAGAAAACTAGATGTGCACAAAAAGCATATTAGCATAACTGTAAATCTTAATTGTTGGAAAATTGATTAAGCACATTGCATTCTTGTCCACCCTCAGTTCTTAACCAGATACAGATATGCTCAGTGGAGGAAGGAAGTCTTGCCTTGGTCTTCTAGAGATGAAGAAAAAGTAGCAAAAATTCAGGAGAAATCTTGGCAAAATCATCCAAACATTCCAGCAAAACCAGTACTTAACTAATTATAGATATTCCAATATAGTCCAAGAACATGTCCAAATAATATTTACAGCATGGCAAGCAGTTGCCCATCAGAACTTGAGCATCACCTTTTCATAAAAACCTCGAAATGACCAGGAAACTGTTGTGCAAGTCCTGTACAAAAAGAAGCCAAACAAATTACCAGGCTGACATTACCACTCTGAAACATCCATAAATCTGTCTGACATGTCAGAAAATGAGAAATCTCGTTGTTTGTAACATTTATAAACAATGAAAAACATTGAAGTTGATACTTAATTAGCCCTGAAGTATTTTTGATAATGTGAAGCAAGTTCACTCGTTTGCAAACATAAGTACAGAATCAAAATTCGAAGCAACTAATCAACAAGATAGTTCTTGAACTGATCATTAATACAAATCAAGATAAAATTTTGAAGCTCAGAGAAATAACTACAAGCCTAAATGTAGCAATGTTTCAGTAAGAAAGCATTTAATGCATACTTACACCACCATAGCACCATAGGCCCTGTAATGCAGCCTAACAGCAAAACAGCCTAACTTCACCAAGGTTCAAGAAGTAGAACAAATGTATATTAACAATACAACCCTGCTAGGCCTTTCATGCAGAGCATAAGCTTCACATGGTTAAAGATCTGAACCATGGTACGCAAAGATCAGGTGCTAAAGTAAATGCAACTGCCATTCAAGCACGGTGAAAATTATAATATACAGAAGCAGGTTCAGACACAGCAAGGACACATTAACCCATTTGTCTCAGGCATGCCGCATAGTACACAAAATGACAAAATTGTGGTTGCACAGAATGGAACCATACAGTAAAGCAAGTAATATATATACTATGAATTGCTCAGAAAAAATAGCATTAATTCCACCCCATTGGCAGCCATCTAATGCTTTCTTCTCTTTCATTGTCCCACACACTGCAAGTAAACCCATGAAAAAAACAAAACAAAGAAGTCCCAACTAAATTACACCAAAAAAGACAACTAGAAATGCCTGGTAACAGCTCTTGCAGAATACATGACAAATGATATTCCACTTTGATTCAAAAGTTTTCAAGGAAGGTAAATGCACCTAATCGCTAAACTATTTATCACAAAGACAACCAAGCAAACAGAATAAATCCCAATACTATGATGCTTGAAAGAGGGCAGACATGCAGCTAAAACTGTCAGTGAATACTGTTTATCTAGGTAGATAAAGAGTACGGAATATGACCAAAATAAAAAATGTGATAGCATTTCTTACTTTGGAGGCTTAAAGGACTCGCCCACTTGCCGCCACAATTTGGAAGATGTCACCTAAAAGATAATATTGATCACTCAATGTTAATGCTGTATACAGAATCAATGAATAAACATAAAACCTGCAAAATTTTGCTATGGCTGAAAACAACAATACTTTTTTGGAAAAATGACCCCTTGGAAATAAAACTCAGCAAAAATTAAACATAAAAAGATCACAATAGCATATTGGGCAAGGCAACATGATAATTAAACTACCTGATCATAACCTCCAAGCCTTGTAACAGCCCTCCATAGCCTATAATATGATAGTCGGAGTCCAACAATGCAATGGTCAGCCTTATCTCTTTATCCAGTGCTCACTAGCCTGTACATTCTCCTACTGAAGAAAAAGGCTAGCAATATTCTAAGAAATGTCAACAATAAAATAACTAGGCAAACTCACTTTAAACAGTTCAGGTTCTCCCCGTAAAACTTAGGTGGTTTGAATTCCATATTATTTTCTTTGAAAAAGTTTTCTAGTTCCTTAACAAATGCAGCTTGCTCTTCCTCTGTGCCATCAGCATCTTCCACTGATTGTGGAGATAAGAAAAATGGCATTCCGTTTGTACCTTCTGGATTCATCCGATAGAATGCTTCAGCACCATCACCCGTGTCCTGGCTCAGCGCCATATCTGAGGGGCAGTTTTCCTCGGTTTGACCTGGACTCAAGTTCTGTTCTTCAGACTGAAATACTCTCAAATCATCCATGCTTTCTGGCTTAATCTCCCTCAAATCATCCATGCTTTCTTGTTGAATCAGCCCTGAACCAGGCTGAACTGACACTGAAGCATTTCCTTCTTCCTGCTTAAAGGCCGTTGAATCAAGCCCATCTCCTGGTGCAATTACTTTCAAATCATCCACAGATTGTGCCATTATTGACTCAGAAGCATCCCTTTGTTTAGAATCAACTGTTCTCAAACCATTCCCACTTTCAGACTGAATTACCCTCAAACTGTCCATATTCCTAATGTTTTCYATYACATCACGAACGCCAGCTTTGGGCTGCTGCAATATTTTATCATCGATATCTTGTCTCGTCTTGTTCTCTTCTTTTCCACTGTTTACCATGCTTTCACTACCTTGTTCGAAGGGAACATTCCTCGAAGTATCAATGAGATGAATTTTTCCATGCCCATGGGATGCGACAACCTCTATTTCTACTCCTTCGCCCAGATCTTTCCCAATCCATTCATGCTGGATTTCTGGCAGCGCCAGCTCAGCTCCAGATGCAACATGGGTTCCATCTAAAGTACTTTGCAATGTTTGTTGCACATCAATAGCCTTGTCACCTCCGTCCATAACTCACAGAGTTAAAATTCTACTGTGAATGTTTCTAAATGTCTCGTGCTGAATTTTTACATGCCTGGGGACAAATCTTCACCAAATCCCAGCCAACACAAAAAAGAGAATAGTTTAGCAAGCTTCTCATGGAAAACAGCAGCTAAATAAACCATTAAAGAAGAAAAGGAAAAAAGTTCGCTCCATGAACTGTTATACTCTACTTAATGTTTTAGCACTCTACGACCATTAACTTCATTTTAAACCCTAAGTAGAAAAAGAAGATACCAAACCCCTGTTGATGGAAAAAATAAGTCAAAAAAAATCGCAAAATTTTAGTATTTTCCCAACAAAAAGAGAGCTAACTTCTGCGAACTCCTTTCCACGCCATGCTGATTAAAATTAACCTTAATCCTAGCTGCAAAAATGTTCAACGCAAAAACCCTTCTCTTAAATATTTGCCCAAAACCCCAACAGAAAGTCTCACCAGACCGCAATGTAAAAGTCTCGAAATCCTAACTGAAAACATCTTGACTTACTGAAACTCTACCAAACAACAGCGACTGCCATTACTCCGGCACTGACAATAAAGCCTCTACAAACCCTAACTGAAACAATTTCTCACAAACCCTGGCTGAAACATATAATGCCATATCCATTAATGGATGAAAGATTGAGTTCTGAGACTCGAAATTGAAGACTGGTTCTGCGAAACTTACCTGCAATCCATTGGCATGAGCTTTGCAGGACACTTTCATCATCTGGGAATCGCAAGCCTTGTACCCATTTTTTCGTTAAATTCGCTGTACTGTGATATCTGGTTTCCCGGACTGCTCGCTCCTAGGAAGACCAGTGAGCTTTATGATCAGAGTTCATCGGGATGCTTATATACATCGGATTATTTTAGTCACAAGAGTTCTTACGTGTCATTCACATGCTATGAAATGAAAAAATACAGTATTTATGGTATGGTATGGTGTCATCATTTTATGGCATGGCAGATGATCATGAATGGCACTGCTGGTCTTGATTTCGGTCCTATGGGGAATAGATTTTTAATATTTTGCAACCATTCTCTTCATCAAATATAAGGGTAAATATAAAAATATATTTTGTAACCATTCTCTTCATCAAATATAAGGGTGAATATAAAAATATTATAAAAAATAATGAAGGATACATAGTTACATAATGTTTTCCCTAGGTTTATTTAATCTTATTAGGTAATGGTGATTCATAGGAGAGGTGGTAATATTTTGTGAGGGGTTTGTTTGAATGGGTGTGAGGTAGGTTTCACACTTGCCTCACCGAGGTTCAAATCTTTGATGAAACTTTGTTTTGTTGTGATAAGGTTAGAAGGGTAGATGCCTCATGAGTGGACCCTTTCATGGGTGTGTTTCTGAATATCTGGATCCTTGCTAAGTCATAAGTTTTCCATTAGGCAATAGTTTGTGGGTTGTTGGCACTAACCTAGGAGTTATAGTGGTAACCAGTCAGATTTGAACATGAGTCTCACCCAGGTAATCTTTGCCAATTACCGATTCTGCTAGATTTAAAAAATATATATCTTGTGACTATTATATGGTGAAATATCAAGATTCCACATAAATTGATGCAGTGTGGGTTGCCTTGCGTTATTACATGTGGCAATAGTTAACGTATGTATCCTACCATCATACGACATATGCTTGTGATTAACTTCCTTGCATGTTGACATACCCTACAATATTTATCATCTTCTAATGATTTTCATAAGTATAATGAAGTTGCTTCCATTTTTGTAACTAGTTATATATTTCATATTATGATATGGCGAAGCTCGTAGATTTTGCAAGAACCCACAATGATCAAAGTTTAGGGTAGCCAGTCCATATGCTTCTACAAGTCATAATCAATCCACATCAAGAATCATTTGTATCTCTACATCAAAGACATTTGTAGTGTACAACTTTAACAACTCACTTAGCATCCATAAACATCCTATTTGCGAACCCACAACATCATGTGGAACATCTCCTATGAATTTGCATTGTCTCTACGATGTAAATCCCTGCAATACTTTGCATTTATTGAATCCATTTTATGGCACAAAAACCTCTACACTATATTGTGTACCATTTGCTTTTGAAGAAAATGTAAATTATGTATAAGTGTAGGTATATCTTAACTCCTAATTTATTAAGTATTGAAAAAGATAAAAAAAATTGAGATACAAATCTTTTAATATTTAAAAAACTAACTTAAAGTTAAGATAGATTTATATTAATTTGAATTATTTGTTTTTATTTAGATTGTAAATTTTATTTTATTTTCTATTTTGATTTATAATTCTTACCTATCTCATCTATGTTAAGCTAAATAATACACCTTATTTTTCTTAATATAAAAATAGTTTATAAAGTGTTAGTTTGGGGTCAACCTATGGACTTAAAACCTATGTACTTCGGCTAAATAATACACCTTGTTTTTATTAATATAAAAATAGTTTATAAAGTGTTAGTTTGGGTCAACCTATGTACTTAAAACTTAAAACCTATGTACTTAAAGTAGAAAAAAATAAAAATAAGAATCATAATTAACCATCTATAACTATTTGTATGTATCCATGAAATATTAATGTAATTCGAAATCATATAAAGTGATGTATCTTCTCATTCTTTATCGCTAATGAAAAAGTTGTCTTTTAATTATTAAAAGTAAGAAACATTTATATATATTTAGTGCAATATTTTTGGGGAAATTTTTATTTTTGTTGGTTGTGGAGCTTGATTATCTCTCTAATTCAGAGGTCTTTTGTTTTCAGCGGTGTTTATACCCCATGAAGTATTTACATTCCAGAAGTATGTACGCTTTTCCACGCGGGGGAGTGCAGAGGGGGGTTACCCCCTCTGCGAGGTTTGGGGGGGCTATCCCCCTGGGGGCAGCGTCCCTCGATGGGGGTTCGGGGGCAAAGCCCCCAAAGGAAAAATTGCCTTGTAAAAATATATTGTAATTTCATTGTAAATTTGGATCGTTCATTATAAGGTCGCAGATCTAACAATAGAAGTTATGTTAGGGTTTTTTGCCCTAGAAGACAACCCTCTCTTATGAGGGAAATGTATTGCTTCTATGTATCATAGCGAATATTGTATTCTTAGATAGGAAAATGTGAGAGAGAGAAGAGGAAGTTACAACGGGTTTGTTGTAGGTTGTATCCCTTCATTTGTTGGATAATAATAAAGGAAGGACCTGGCAATTTATCTGGTGGACGTAGCCCACACTGGGTGAACCACGTAAATCTGTGTCTCTATTGTATTGTGTAGCTTCTGTGTTTTGTTTCCGCATTTGTTTTATTTTATTGCTCCACGGTCCTGTTTTTCTAACAATTTTTGAGAGACCTCTTTTTTCAATTAATTGTCCATTAATACATTGGAAAATTATAACCTCCATTAAGTTTTATTGAAAAATATTCATTTTTTGTATTTTTTCTCAAATTCTAATTGGTTGAAAAATAGATATTTAAGTGATTCTATCAAATGTTCGTTAAAAAATAATAAAAATTCATTTCAAGTTGATCTTTAGATTGGAAAACTATCAAATATATTTTTATAATTATGACATTTTTCGCTTGTATTTGCGGTGAATTAGATGAAGGCTTGATGCATTTTTTATGCAAAGCATGTGAAAGAGTCGAACAAGCAACGAGGTTGGAATGAGTAGGGGATGAACAATTCCAGTGTGTTGCAGAGCATATGAAAGAGCCAAACAAGCAACGAGGTTGGAATGGATAGGGGATGAACAATTCTAGTGTGTTGGATATTCTGTGATTATTAGTGGAGGAACAAGATCTAAGCAATGCAATGATCATCATTTCCAACTCTCGTCATCTTAAATTGGTGGTTGCATGTTGAAATGAAGCTTGGATTATGAACTAAAGAGCTTGGATTATGAACCAAACTGATATTAATATGTTTTGAGACTATGTAGGTGGCCTCTTATTGCAATGAGGTTACGTAGTCTCTTTGCTACAAGTTTTATGTAGGTACATGTGTATTTTGATCTAATCAATTTGTTAGTTATGTTAATTCTCTAATAACATTGAAGGCGTGAGATTTATTCAATAGATGTTCAAATTTAAAGTGAAAAAAGCTTATATAAGTATTGTAGAGCTTTGTTTATAAGCATTTAAGATGATAGTGGCTTCAATCAATGTTTTTTTTTTTTAAGGAAAATCTTTGTTTTTCCATGGTTTTCTTTGTGAGGTTTTGGAGTTAAGGTTGTTGTGCTTTCATGGGAAAGGGCATGATTTTGTGGCTTTGATTATAGTCTTTGTGGTTAAGGTTGTTGTGCTTTCATGGGCAAGTCAAGCAACTAGGGCACAATTATATGGCTTTAACTTTGGTTTATATTTCATGTAGATTCTATGTTTTGGAGACAAAATTATGGAGACTCACTTTGACGAGTAGATGACAAGATTGCAATGTTTAGAGCTATGCATTCATTATTTAAAGGTTCAATGTACACATTTGTATTTCTTTGGACACTTGCTTGAGCCCAAATGAAGAGGTTATTCCTTATGGGTTCATATCGACAACACTTAAGTTGTACTTAATGTTGTGAAGTTCTTGCCTTTAGACTCATGGCTCATCCACCAATCAAGGTGGAGGGATACATGCAAATTATAGTCATCATTTATGTAGCATCCTTAATCCTTCCTATCATGAACAATATATGTCTTAGTTGTTGATGTTTTTGGTAGTTGTGGGAGGTATTCACCTCCAAGAGACCTCCTATAGATTGATATCCTAAGAAGAGAAAACCCCTCTCTAGCAATGAGAGACAAGGGCATAAGTCGGCCATGTTATGAAGATAACTTGTACATAACAAAAGTAAAGTCGATCGTACAGAGAAAAATTATAATGGGAAATTATAATTTCTAGAAGGAGAAGTCGGCCCTAAAAGTTCAGTGATGAATTAGTATAAATACAGGTCAATCCTTCCTCATTTGACACACAACAACTTGCCCTCCTAACACATATGAGGCAGTCGTAGGATTACTAGTCTAAGGCAGCAAAATTCGGCCTGATCCTAGGCATTTATGAGACAACAAATTGGGCACATATGTAACAACATATATCCCTGTATTTGGGTGACTTTCTCTTGGATATCATTCTATAGCAGGTCTCCTACTCTGCTCAGGGGTGGCACTTGAGGATGCATATGGTTTGGTGGTAACGAAGAGCATTACCTATGGTTAAACAAGCAAACCCAATTGTTTGTGTTATGTGTGCTTGGTTATTCTTCTTGAGGTCCTAGTTAGCTTACTGCAGTTGTAAACTAGCCTAGAATTTAAAACTTTAACATGGTATCAAAGAAGTTCTTGTAAGATGACCATTGCACATCAGTTAAGGGATGTTGTGACCCTATTGATGATATAGGAGAAGGGTCGAGCCTCCTTAACAAGGCTGTAATGAAATCTAAAGACTGGTCGCATGCCTATTAGCCTTGGCTGAGCCTTTATTGAGGATTTTGATTGTTGACCATAGTTAGAAGGTGCATCGTTGCAAACTCATTCTTTTGTTCTAAACGTACTCCAGGTTTTTTGAACCTCCTTTCTTGTCATAAGACAAGACTGTGAATCATGTATTGAATGCATAATAAAAATCGGGATGATTCTCAAACAATACCAGCAAAAGCACATCAAATCTATGGAATGCAGGGCATTCTTGATGAACACATTGAGGGGCACACAAATAGATTCTTGTCACAATGTCATGTATTGAAGGAACAAGATTCTGATAAGATGTTGAATACTTGTGCAAAAGAGTTGTCTAGTAGAGGAAGTTGAAGTCGTGAAGCAGATCTTGATGTAGCCAATGTACAGGATGAATGGAATCTCAATCAAGGTGCTTGTCCATCAGTCAATTGTGGTTAAACCTCTTCTACAAAAAATGATAACAAATTAAGTGTTGATTTCTTGGTCTAAGAGCAGTAAGAGTGAACCAAATATAGGCCAAGTTTGAGGCCTTCCATTGCCATAGAATTCAAAAGAAAAATTGCAGCATGTCAGTACAGTTTGAAGGCCAAGCTTATGAAGTGGAAAAGGACAGACCTATAGCTGATTGCAGAGGTAGAAAAAGGGGTGATCCATGAACTATTTGAAGCAGTTTTGTTGAGACGTATCAAGGCGGATTTAAGGTTTCCTAAGGCAGGTTCGAGACCAGATCCAAGGCTGAAGTCCCAGAGGCAATTAAGACCAAGTATGGTGCATCCATCCACAACAACTCTCAAAGCATATAAGATGAAGTTGCACCAAAATCGAATAACGCTACAATTTAAGAGGTATGTACTTGTATATAAATTTTATCATTATCATGAGGGTGCTTGCATGAGAAGGGACCTTTTGCTGCAATCATGGATTCAGAGGGATCTCAAGTGAATTCCGAGGAACAACACACTGGAAGTGGAGACTCCAGGTTTGATAGTTTTTTTTTTTTAATTATCATGCCTCTAACCTACGTTTCTAGTTTGCTACATTACACGTAGGTGTTGTAGCTGTGACAACAATCCTTAAATTGCTTTGAAAGTTATGATACTAGAGATGTACTTGTTGATCTCCCCTCTAGGAGATATTATTGTCTCGTTATTTGTCCTAGACAGGTCATTTTGTTAATCTCCATAAAGGTTGCCATGGAGATGTTGTTTCCCTTTTTTTTTCTTGTTTCGGGCAGGTTACAATGAAGAGAAGTCACTAGTGATAGCCCTTGAGAGGGAGCCATAGTGACGGTTGCAGAAGGAAACATATTAGATGGTCTCTAGTTTGAGACATGACTCAGTATAACCATGTAAGGAGTTTATACGAATTGATAGTTCTACCAGTCCAAATCTTGTCACATGATTCCATCAGGTTGAGCAAGTGATGGCATAGAAGACTTGCTCATTTACATTACAGAGTTCTTCCCGCCTTGGGAAGATGGTGACAGGTCTTCTAGATCTTCGTGTAGAGCATGATGGAACTCGTAGAGGTTGTGGGGTCCTTTCCATGCAGTGACAGTAGATCCAAGGGGATCTTGGACCTGGTGCATTCAGATTTGTGTGGACCCATGATAGTTGTTTCCTTTGAAGAGGAGATATCCTTATGGAGATCTAGAGGATCTCACATGAAGATGGACAGTGAAGGCGAGAGGAGATGATGACTTCTCCCCCTCACCCTTCAACAATTCAGAGGGAGATAATTGAGCCCGTCAATCCAGATAATCCAGTTGATATTCCTAGAGATATTACAGTAGGATGGAAGAGGTTTTCATGGGCTCATTAGACTCTGCAAGAGGCAGAAGGACATGCAACTCTCGTTGTACTTTCCGAGAGAGCCAGAGACCACAAAGACATTTGGGCTATGCTGCAGCTATGAGCCACATCATTGATTCTTGAGCCTTCCTGTTGTGAGGAAGCATCTAGTTAGCAGATATGGAGAGAAGCCATGATGGAGGATTATTAGTCCATCATGAAGAATGATGTGTGGGATATTGTTTTGAGACTGTAAGGGAAGTCTGTGGTGACTTCCAAGTGGATCTATAAAGATCAAACGTGTAGCTGACGAGAGCACCGAGAAGCACAAAACGAGATTTGTTGCCATAGGATTCTCTTAGGTGGAGGGAATAGATTATGAGGAGACATTTGCTCCTATTGCTCGATATATTTCCATCCAGACGATCATTTCCCTTGCAGCAACCAAGGGATGGAGATTACATCAGATGAATGAGAAGACAACCTTTCTTAATGAAGAGATTTAGAAAGAAGTGTACATCAAACAACCAATTGGTTTCGTGATACATGAGAAGGAGTCTCATGCGTGCAGATTGAAGAAGGCCTTGTATGGACTTATTCAAGCACCTTGAGCTTGGTATACGAGGATTGATGGATATGGCCTGAGATATGTCTCCAGTATTGACACAATATTACAAGGATATGTTGACTCTGATGAGGCAAGGAGTACTGTAGAACACCTCCAGGTGTTGCTTTACCTTGGCATCTACCATGGCTTCCTAGCGTAGCAGGAAATGGACTTCTATGCCTTGAGTACCACAGAAATAGATAGTATTTCGGATGGAAGTTTGCGAAGAAGTGTGGCTTCGCAAGCTTTTTGTAGACTTGATTGGTCATTGATATCATTATGTTCGAGACATGATGCAGAGGGAGACAATACATGTGCAGTACTTTCATACAAAAGACCAGATTGCAGATGATCGCGTGAAGCTTCTTGCCAGGACGAAGTTTGAGTACTTTCGTGAGGGACTTGGTATGATGCCTCCCTCATTGAGAGGGAGGGTTGATGATTGCAACTTCTTGAGACATTCTCCAGATCGTACCCCTCTGGACTGAGTTGAGTTGATCTATGAGGACACCTATGTGATAGGTGAGATCGTACTCCTATGGACTTAGTCGAGTTGATCTATGAGATTAGTCATACTCCTCTGGACTGATTTGAGTTGACTTGTATTTTGGTCTCCTGACATACTCCTCTGAATTGAGTTGAATTGACTTGAGATGGCTCTCTAGTTCGTACTCCTATGGACTTAGTCGAGTTGATCTGTGAGAGTGATGTCCCTAATGGTTGAGCACCAGAGGACACGGCATGGGGAGTGGACCCATGACATCACACTATGGGATAGACCCTAGTGTTTCTAGAGGGAGGAGCCTCTAGAGGTCCACATGGGATGAGCCATGTGTGACGTACCCTTGAGGTCAAGCTCAAGTGGTTGAGGTGTCGAAGCGGTTGGGAGGATATTCCACTGGCTTGCAAACCTTAGGGGTTGGGAATATCCATCTGGGTTATTGCCCAACAACCCTTGGATACCATTGTTCCTTGATGGGATATGTCATGTGGTGATGAGGCCCTTGACAATGGCATGCTAAGTGATGATGAGACCCTAGTGTCATTCTAGTGGTGATGAGGCCCTAGAAGATGGAAAAGGTCCACATTGGAGTAGCAATGTGTGACAAGGAGATGCTACCAATAACATGGTCTGCAAGACCATGCTATGGTCGGAGGACCATGGTATAGCCTGTGAGGCTATGAGGACCAGAAGTAAACATCATTGAGAATACCTCCCTAGCTAAGAAGGAGTGTTGATGTTTTTGGTAGTTGTGGGAGGTATTCACCTCCAAGAGACCTCCTATAGATTGATATCCTAAGAAGAGAAAAACCCTCTTTAGCAATGGGAGACAAGGGCATAATTCGGCCCTATTATGAAGATAACTTGTACGCAATAAAAGTAAAGTCGGCCCTACAGAGAAAAATTATAATGGGAAATTATAATTTCTAGAAGGAGAAGTTGACCCTAAAAGTTCAATGACGAATTAGTATAAATACAAGTCAAGCCTTCCTCATTTGATACACAACAACTCGCCCTCCTAACACATATGAGGCATTCGCAAGAGTACTAGTCCGAGGCAGCAAAATTTGGCTTGATCCGAGGCATTTCTGAGACAACAGATTGGGCACATCTCTAACAACATATATCTATGTATTTGGGTGACTTTCTCTTGGATATCATTATATAGTAGGTCTCCTGCTCTGCTCAGGTGTGGCACTTGAGGATGCCTATGGTTGGGTGGTAATGAAGAGCATTACCTATGGTTAAATGAGCAAACCCAATTTTTTGTGTTATCTATGCTTGGTTATTCTTCTTGAGGTCCTAGTTAGCTTACTGCAGTTGTAAACTAGCCTAGAATTTAAAACTTTAACATTACATTTATTATCTCTAATTGTGTTATTTGATTGAGTTTACCTATGTGAAACATCGGTATATTATGGATCTGAATACACTTTGCATGCCTGTTATGAACATTTCCTTTTAAAGCCCCACATAAAAAAAGGTGGAAGCATTAGAGTATGAGGGCATCTTCAACTTTTTGGTTTTTATGCGTTCAAGTCCCATGTGAGATTTTTGTGGACTTCAATTATGAAAATGTGATTAGAATACATACCAAAGGAGTCTAGGAGCACAATTATAAACTTTTTCCTCATCCCTCTTAACATTTTTTTTCCAAGAAAAAACAAAACTACTATTCAAAACAGGAATGGAGATTACATTTCTTAGGTGTTGTTACACCATCGGTTCCAAAAGAAACAATATTTCTAAAGTCTTGAAACCTGCTTTTCCTAATAAGATTAAAAAAAAAAATGACTCCTATACTAAGACTCCCTATTTCCAATCCTAAGAGGTCCAAAAGTAATATTATTATAAATAAATATAAAAACACAATGTATGATATTGCCCCAACATTTACTCTTCCGACTATAATACTTCAAGCATAGTAAATTGCATCAACATAAGAATATAAGATGGTAAAGGATTGCAAGTTAAACATTTTATGTGGATGAAACAAAAATTCACTCCCTAACCTCTTCTTTCACCCAGTGACCTTCAACACTATGTTGTCATTCCTCTAAAAGCTTATCAACATCCTCATTCAACCCCCTATAGATGTGAGAAAATGAAATGGAGTCAAAAGATCATATTATCATATGAAGTTGATCACCCAATGGCCCAATAGTTGTGTCATGTAATTGGCTTCTTCCCTTCATCCAAATAACTACTAGAGTCAAGTCACCATATGTATGATTATCAAGCACACATTTGCCTATAGCCATTGTTAACAATAACTTTGGGGCCATAAATTCTGCAAAATTATTAGTACTAGTCCCTAGCCTAGCCTTGAACTTTACATAGCGTATATCCTGCAAGAATAAAATGCCTCCATCAATACTAAATTTTTGAAGACCTTGCCTCACTCCATCAAAAGAAACCCGAGCTTTTGATTTATCAATTGGAAGTTCCTTCAACACACACAAGACCCTTTGCTTTACATGAACTCTGATACCCAACACCGTAGATTGAACTTGTGTGGAATCTGAAAAATAGGAATGTGCTTTTCCTAAAAAAATTGAGTGTTCCTTGCTAACAAAATTCCATGTATTATAAGACATCGTAGTGCCCTAATTTCTTTGAGTTATTTTTTGGAATACCACTATCTAAGGCATGCTTCCATTGTTTCTTCTTTCCAAACATTAGGAATTCTTGTAACCAACTTTGCCTCCTTCCAAACTCGTCATGGGAAAGAAATCAACAAATGAGAGATATTTTCATCATGACTTTTTCATAGCACATAGATCCTTAGGCCTTGACGATTTCATCCCTGCAATATCTCCCAAGGTGGAGCCTTGATTGATAATGTTACTCATAGGAAAAATGTGGGTTTTCTTTGGAGCCTTTAGCTTCCAAATATGATCCCACCACCATGAAGCTTCTTGAGATCCAACTATGAACATCTCTTCATAGACAAGTTTGGTTGTATATTCTCCTCTAGTATTGTCAATTGGGTATATCTCAAGTGGTTGTGAGGAAAATTGTTATCCTTCCCACCCAGGTTCAAATACCACTTTGTGACATGTTTGCTCTCTGTGAGATGATTTTTGATGAGTTATAGATGATCTATTCATGAGTTGTTTCCTAGTCTTGTGCCCTAAAGGATCCAGGGTGTACCTTGGGTATGATCCTCGAAACGAGGGGAAGTGCTTAGGTGATTTCCCCTGGGATATATTACCTAGAAAAAAATATTCCCCTCTGGTTTGTTTTTTCCCATGCAAGTGTATCTACTCCATCTTTTAGTCTAATATGGCTCTTCTTCATGGAGTTAATATAAGTTTTCCATGGTCCAACATATTCCCCTTCTAATCCTATTAATTGAGTTTATTTCCATCCTTGCTTCCAAAAAACTATTGAGAAAGGATCCTCCACCTTGTTTAAAGTAAAAGCTCCCTTCCCATAAGGAATTTCAATAAGATTTGTTGATAGTCTCATGGCTTTACCACAACCAAGAATGGAATCCGAGCCCACTTTCACTTGTTCTCCAAATCCAATGCTCCAAGCCAAGTCTATTCCAATCATTGGAAATGCTTCAACCATGGCCTTCCATTGAATAGAAACATGTTATAAGGATTTTCTAAGACTCTTGTTCTGGTCTATAAAAGGTCAGACAACCTAATAGATTTTTGCTCTATGATTTTCCTGCACAACTAATCCAATGTCAAAGCTCACGATGAGCTTTTAGCTGCCAAAGAGCTACTAAATAAGTGGATGTTCTTTAGTCCCCATCCACCCTCCTCCTCTGGTCAAGCTATGGCCTTCTATTTTACCAAAGGAATTTTTTTTATCTCATTCTTCCCAAACTAGAGAAATTTGAAACATGTTTTTCTTATTTTTTAAAGAACACCCTTAGGAATATACCTTCTCATTTCGCCATCCCCAATCCTATTTCCCATGACCATTTGGCTTTAAGAGGAATCCTACGTACTTGAAACCCTCTTGAAAATTTAAAAGCTTAAAAGGAAACATGCTTGGTAATCTCACCCATGCTTCTCTTTCCATGCCATGGAAGTAGATTGTTGATTTTTGAATGACTCCATTCTAGTAGCAATGCCATACATATCCAAAATCTCCATTAACATTCTTGTTTCTTTGTCATTTCGATTAGTAAGTAATAGGACATCATTGACAAATTATAAGTGGGTTAGATCTACAACTAGATCCCCATTTTGACCCTTGAAATAAGCCCTCCTCATTTTGCTTCCATGATGGTTTTACTCAACCCTTCAACTACAAATATAAAGAGTAATGGGGATAAAGGACATCCATTCCTAAGACTTATTAATGACCTAAACAAATTGGAATCAAGGTCATTAATAAGAATAACATAATACACAAAAGAAATACACCCC
Organism: Picea engelmannii; assembly: GCA_009831015.1. Classification (NCBI taxonomy): domain Eukaryota; kingdom Viridiplantae; phylum Streptophyta; class Pinopsida; order Pinales; family Pinaceae; genus Picea; species Picea engelmannii. The sequence continues at coordinate 89,369 of ML788550.1, read as the reverse complement.
ATGATCCAAGGGACTATAGGATGGTTAAAACCCACATGTTGAAGCATTAATCTTAGATACAACCAACTCACTCTATCATATGCCAAGTTGAAAGATACAATTTTAAAACCATAGCTAAGATATTTTTAGTCTCAATAGAATGTAGTCCTTCTTGAGCTTCTCATGTAGCCTCAAAACTCTACCTTAAAACAAATAATCTAAATTGCTTCTCATTCCTCTGAACATATTTATGTGGTGTGCTCTACAATGCAAGAGCATAAAACCTTCTAATCTCTTATATATATATATATATATATATATATAGCAAATAATCCAAATTGCTTCCCATTCCTCTAAACATATTCATGTGGTGTGCTCTACAATGCAATATATACGTGTGTGTGTGTGTGTGATTAGAAACGTTGTATTGCATGTAAAAGGGATGAGTCTTAACTAAGGAACTACACATTTTACAATTTTCTTTTACCAAATTATTTCAAGATTTTGAAATCACTCTCAAGTTGTTTTTTTTTCACTTCTTCTTTATAAAGCTAATAAATCAAGATGATAACAACTACATATAACTTTTAAAAAAATCAGCAATCATGATGTTGCCCATGCATTATGTGCCCCTTCTCTCCATTTTATTAGTCCCTGCCCTTAAGGTAGCAGGGACTATAGTAATCGATTCATGGCTTTTGTATTAACCCTACACGCAAATCAATGAGTTTTTGTTGTTTTAAACCAAATTTATCGTAAAATTATACAATTTTCACGCTCACATTTGGTTTTTTAGCCAAATCTTGAAGTCAGAGGTCTTATTTGGCCTCATATCGCGAGGCAAAGGGCATTTTTTACAAAATAAACTTTGGTAAACTGATGATGTATTTACACTATTTACATTGGATAATGGTGACGTCAGTTAATGCTAGACTTGATGTTAGCATTAATTCACCTAACATTTAATGTTTGTGCTTACCATATGTTTATTATGTATTATGGCATAGTCTTTTAGCATAGTCGTTTGTTACGTGTCCACAACGACAGAGATGGAGTCCATACAAAATTTGTGTCCATCAATGGAGGCAAGCAAGTGAATCAACATGCGAATTTTTAAGCACTTGAAGGAGAGTTGGAACTGTATCTGGATTCTGGCGAAGAGAGGCTGGTACAGGAAGATATGTCACAGGCTTTTAGAGGATAGATGCTTATCGCTTTACTGCTTCAACCGCTGGTGGTTGATCTTTACCTAGAGCTGTGTAACTGTCTCTTGCTTTGCATATGACGCCTGTAATGGAGTTTTCCTTCCCAACATGTCATCCTCTTCACATTGTAAAAGTTTGTTGATCCTAACTGTTGGTAAATTTTATCATTTTAAGATATATATTTTCATATGTGCATATAGTCAATTTCTCACCCATGGAAAAAAAATTTACACAATACCTCATTTTCTCTTCTTCATCAGTTGTTGCAACATACATTATCAAATTCCCAAATCGCCTCGTGATCTTGAAATTTTTGATAGCTTTGTGTGGCTACCTATCTCTCTGTTGAGGTTTATTCTTTATCTATGCATGCATTTCATATTAAGTATATAAGAATCCCCTTCAATTTTACAATAATTTTTTGGCATGTGCAAAAACAAATTACAGAATACTTACCTCCTTCAACACCATAAGCATTTCCTATAACATTTCATGTGGCTTGACCATCCGTCCCTACCCATAAGCATTTCATGTGGCTCGATTGTTTCTACCCCTTACTTAGAAAATTGTTTGTGATATCACCAAACTGTTAATGGATGGAGAGGAAGTACAACGATCTATGCTCAAGTCTTCCATTGTTACGGTTGATGTTTCTCCAATTCAGGTCCTGCATGTTCTGTCTCCAATAGATGGGTCACTCTACTGCTACTTAGCCTTGCTATTATTCTTATCAAACAAAATGATGATTTACCACACCCTCTCTATCCAAATGCCAAATAGTGAAACCCTTCTAGGGGCTTTCGGAAACCCCCCTATCAACTAAATAGGTCGAAATCAATTCATAATCCTTCAATACTGCACTTTAAATTGCAATTCTTATATTAAGTCAAGAGCCCATTTCAGTTTATGCCCCAACCTATCCTCGAGGTTGAAAGTTTTTTTCATCTCCTCCGTTGAAGCAGTTGAGCCTACACTTTATGGAACGAAGCACTAGGGGTAAACATCAAACACGAGAGGTGGGGTTCAAAGAACATCTACATCTTGAATGGTTCAAGGAGCATACCAACATATAGAGATGAGTGCTAAATCACAATCTTACACACACATACATGGGCCTATGCTTCTTGCCACAAAATGGGAGGGGTGCCCCACATCCCCAAAACAAATCTGGGATTGTTTGTTCGAACTAGTAGGTGTGGAATTAATAGGACCTAGTTTCGATATGGATATGGATCACTAAATCCATAATATGGATCACGAGCATTTGAATAAGCTACATGCATGGAGGGATTTTGGTGGGGGGAACACGTTTACTGAGACTAATGATTCGTCATTTATAGAAAACAAAGGAAAACACAAACTCCTTCCTCACCTCCATATCAATCTCTAAAGACTACATCTTATTATGGTTCCCCATTGATAGACCTATCTCGTGGACCCATACCAGTGGAATATGGGTTAACGACCAGATTAAGATTTATGAAGAGAGCATCCATGCTATCATTTCATTGCTATGGGAAGGAAATGAAATTTATGACATGCTCTCATCACAACTGGTTGTGTAAGGTCCCAAGACAAGGAAAAGATGGATTCTAAGAAACAGTGAGCCATCGCTAAAGTGATTGCTCACCTTTTCCCAGTGGAAGAGTGTTTTGAGAAGCATAGGTTTTCCCAATCTAGCCTTGTCATGTACGCCAATGATATTAGCTTCTACAACATATATCACCAACTTGTACAAAATTTCAATGGCGTTCTCTTGTCCAATGGGTTTGTGGATCGACTTCGTCCTTGTGGTGGTTGTTGGAGCAAGATCGGCTTGGGAAGTCATGCAAAAGAAGCTAAGGCTTCAACACTTTCATTAATTTTTCCAAGTGCCTCTAGGTCCTTCTGAATTTCTACCACTAGGGTAATGAAAACTCGCAATTGTAGATGTTTGGTGATAGTTGAATCAAACGGGTGATCTTCAAGTTGGTTCGATATGGAGAAAAAAAGTTTTGAGTTGGTATTGTGCATAGTTGCACCATAATTAACGATTGTTGAAGAAGCGTGTCCAACCTTTTATCCATCGGTTAGATAATGAAGCCTTATCTTTCTCCTGGTTGAATATAAGGCGGTATTGATGAATTTGCTTGATGATATTAATCACAAAATCTTTGAGAAATGCCAACTATTCCTTGCAGCCATGAGAATGTTGATCTTCTGAAGTATCTGTTGGATTGTCATGAAGTATATGAAGTGTCACTTTTAGACCCATTCACCCGTGGAATCACCGTCAGTTTCAATCCCAGCCTCAAATGCATTTGATCTCATTGATTACTAAATTTAAGTAGCCAACCACTAGAACGGGGGCAGTTGAATAAGTGTGAAGCATTGTTTGCTTATGTTTTCTTATTTCTCTTAATCAACAAGCATCATATTTGATTGCAAACAACAGAGTAGAGCATACATCTTCTAGAGGTCGAACCATGTCGTCTGATAAAAGGGATTGCTTGGATATGGAGAAGGGGATGCCACATTGATGAGAGTGTGGTTGGCTTGGAGTGATTTAATCACCCATGCAACAACATGTGTCTGTTGAGCATTGTAATATGTCGATGTCATAAAGGAAACAAAACATAAAGTAGACGAAACATAACTACGCTCTGCGACTAAGATATGAAAATAAGATACATTTTAATATTTGTGCCATGTCACACTTGTTGAAAGACGAGACATTATTAAATAAATCAACCCGTTGGTTTTAAAGGAAAATATTATATAAATTAAAGCTGCAACTTAAAACATTAACATGGGTTTTATTATTATATAATAATGCTAAGAAATAAAAGGAAATGGTCTTGTAGGTTGGTTATCCAAGTCATTGGTTGTAACCTTGAAGATCTTGTGTTGACAAATTGTATTTTCTGGACTGAAGCGTGAGCACTTTGGGAAGAGGGATGACCCAACTATTGTTCTTATGATGGGATTTGATTATTTCTATCGGTTTTCTCCCCGGTCTGTGGGAAAACAAAATGCATTAAATAAGAGGTGTTGTTCAATGAAACTACAATTTACACCATCAAAGCAACATTGACAATAACTTTCATTATATGTAAGTCATAAAAAATTTGAGCAGGGAAAAAGCATTACCTGCAAGATCTTTCACATTGTTCGCTTGAGGTCTTATTTTTGGAGAATCTTTCACATTGTTCGTTTGAGGTCTTATTATTGGAGAATTTTATGTAGTTCTTATAAGTTTTCCTATGTAGCTCTCCATTTTATGTAGTTCTCAATGTGATGCATCAGATGCTTTAAGGAGACAATGATTTGGGTTTTATGCAAAACGCTTCTAACACGAGTTTTAGTTGTCGAAACCTTTAAACCTAAATCAGTCTTTGCATTCACAATCGTCCTCTCAAAAAGCTCTCTAGAAATAATGTATGTCTAGAATATTTCATTTACGAACTTCTCTTTCTTCAAGGTTTGGACTCATTTTAAACCTTTTAAAGATACACCAGGTTCAATCCTAGTAGCTAGACTGGATTTCCTTTACAAACCTCTCTCAGAAACCACTCTAGAAATAGTGTGTGATTGGATTATTTCCTTGACAACACAGTAGAGGCAATGTTGGGGTGACCATGATCGTGGATCCCTCACTCAGTTCCTACTCAGACTTCAACATGTAGTGCACATGCATTCAAATAGGCCATACATTCAAACACTTGAATACAATGCAGCAAGTCAAGTCTTATACAATTGGCAAGGACTTGTTGCCCTTTGCAGCGACTTGTTCTTATTGACATAATCTAATGCATTGTAATTTTCTTAATTTTTAATATTTGTCCATGTGACTCCCTACTTAATTTTTATTATTTGTCCCCATTTTTCTATAAATAATTATTTCGGATTCATTCCCATCTCAAATTATTTAGTCTCAACTCATGGGAAAATTCATTCGTTATTTTGAACACTGATTATATAAAGAGTTTTTTTGATGAAATATATATATATATATATTAGTTTTATAACTATTTATGTTTCCATTATGTACTACTAATAATAATACATAATAATAAAATTACAATGTTTTCCCATAATTTTTGAAAAAAATAAAAAGGAGATAATGATCTATAATTGAGAGATTGAGAGTCCACGCAATTCACCAATACATATTCTTGTTGAGGATTTTTTTTTCCTATGTCTTCTATAATTAATTATTGTTAGACTGGAATACAATGTACCAGATTAAATCACAAATATTGACATAGTTTGAAATCGCTCTGTCTATGTTATGCTACAACCACTATGAGTTTGAGCTCTAAGGGGAATTAAACATCATGCTACATAACTAAAATCAACACTTTGAATAGCAAACTATTCCACTATGCACTCCAACTATGAGTTAGAAAAATAATACTTTGCTACATAAGTGTCGATACACCTCAAGGTTCTTCGCTCGTAGGTTGTTGATCAGAGCATGGCAACAACATAATCAACAAAAGATGGAATCACCATTTGGCTGTGTGTAAAGATGGATTTGTGGACTGTGTTTAAAAAAAAGTTGTTGTGAGTGTAAAAACGAATTTATGGATTGTGTATGCATATATTAGCATTCCACT
>ML788550.1:73115-83548 GCA_009831015.1 Picea engelmannii | reverse complement strand
TGATGAGTGTTTCATATATATAGAACATATGGTGACTATCCATGAAGGATGCGTTCCTTGGATAATAAATAACTAGGGAGGTATTCTTTGTTGCCACACGAGCTCATCGGATATCCATAGTATAACATGACTTCACATCCAATGCATCTAAGGCTTGTGGGTATCTCTCAAATAGCTTCAACATGTCACCATGACATCCACTACCTCACAATGCATATGTACCTCATCATGTGTACCCCTGTGACTTCAAAGCCAATGCATCTAAGGCTTGTGGGTAGCCCTCAAATAGCTACAACATGTTCCTAGGACATCCAGTACCCCCCAATGCATCTGTACCTCGTCACGTGCACCCCTGTGACTTCACAACCAACGCATACAAGGCCTGTGGGTATCTCTCAAATAGCTACAACATGTCCACGGGACATCCACTACCCTGCAATGCATCTGTACCTCGTCACTCCCTCTGAAGAGGGACCATGCCAAGTTATCTCTCTTATTTTTCTGGGCCCTCCTGTGAGGGAGTTAAGCCCGGTCCTGCTCTGATACCATGTTGACTTTTCATAAGAGATGATATTGTATATGAATATATTATTACAATGATGATTGTTCCATATATATAAAAGATATGGGGACCATCCATGAAAGGATGCGTCCCTTGGATAATAAATAACTACATATATATAACCATAACTATATATATATATATATATATATATATATATATATATATATATATGTATGTATGTATGTATGTATGTATGTATGTATGTATGTATGTATGTATGTATGTATGTATGTATGTATGTATGTATGCATGCATGTATGTATGTCTTCTCGATGTTGTTCAAACATCAACAAAAGGCATTGTCCTTGACACAAGAACCATTTACCGAATGTTGTGGACAACCTATGGGCAAGGAAAAACGCACAACAATTATCAGAATGTTGTGGATGACCTATGGGTAAAAGAAAAATGCCTAGCAAGCAATAAATGGTTGTGGACGACCTGTGGGAAAAAGAAAAATGCTCGACAAGCAATAGATGGTCGTGGACAGCCTGTGGGCAAAAGAAAAATGCCCAACAAGTAATAGATGGTTGTGAATGGCCTATGGGAAAAGGGAAAATGCATGACAAACAATATAATGTTGTGTTTATAGGTTGAGATTGTTGTTGCTATCATACACTGATCTGACAATTAATAATCATACCCAACACATCAATAAATACTCGTTGATAATACAAATTTGCAAATGGACATGGCTTAGAGGCACCTTCGCTCATTGCGGACATGATCCTTGATTCCTTTGTCCATCGATATTCAAGTAGGTTGCCCTCTTCAAGCTCTCATTCCTGTTACTATCCTCCCAATTTCTTCTTGCATCTCCATGTTGATATTTTCATTGCAACCTTCATTTTTTTTAATGGGCCACTTTCGGAAGGCCGACCATCATAATGATCCGTTTCCACTTCCAATTTTGCCAAAAAAAGACAAAATAAAGTTAAAAACAATCACATGCCTATTGAAAATTTTACAAGAGGATCCAATTAACATAGCCTCAACTCGAGGTGGCTTGTTGTTGAGAGAAAACAAAGAGTAATGCCTATGGTTGGGAGGTTCATCTTTTGCATGTAGTCAGTTGGTTAGCTATTAACAGATAAGTTCTTTGTTGTGTTTATTATAATATTTCATTGTGTAAATTGTTTATATGGATGTTGTGTGTTTGTTGTATGTTTGAGCAATTGCATTCATGTTTTAATATATGTTGTTAGATGCACTTAGAACTGCAGTATCAATCAAATGGTTAAATTCTATGTGATTTGTAATTGATAAGCTACTGGAAATTAATAAGTAGAAAATCTTATGTTTTAATGTGTATTCTACGGGTGATGTTCCTTAGTTGGGGGCTGGGTACGTTAAAATATGGTATCAGAGCTATTGGTTCAACACCGGGCTTGTATGGTCCAAGAACCAGTGCGATTTTTGACGAATTCGTTGTTATAGTTTTGTCTGTAACAAATTTAGGGAAAATAAGTGAAAGATTAAAGAGAAATCCCCAAATTCATGGGAAAAATTCGAGTTTAAATGAATCTAAACATTTTTGGAGGTTTAATGGAGTCATTCTGTAGAGTTGTGGAGTCAAATTCGACCCGGAAGGTTGAAATTTGAGTTTTAATGGCCACCTGTAAAAGTTGGATAGAGTTAATGAATTGACGGTCGAGATCATGTTTGATCTCGCGATCAACAGTTGAGATTCGTCATGATAAATTTAAAAATTCACAAGGTTTCAATCGTTTGAAAGGTTGAGTAAATCAATGGGTAAGGTTTTGATTCGATAGTTGGGAAAATGAATTAGATCGACGGTCTGTATTCATTTTGGTCATTGAGAGGTTAGAGCAAAATCGATGGCCAACATAATCTTGAGTGAGAAATCAACGACCTAGATTCACCTAGTTTTTTCTTAAAATTTTCTAAGTGTTGGGAAGTTACCAAGATAAACGACTGACGACTGATGTTCGGGTCGACCAAAGAGGCGAAGAGTTTCATTTGGCCAAAAGAAATCTCCAATAGCCGATGGTCGAGCATCGACAGAGTTGGATGAGGTTTGGTAAATCAATGACTGAGATTATTTTTCCATGGGAGATCGACAGTTGAGATTGGTTGGAGAATGATCAAAAGTTTTCTAAGTATTGAAGTTGACCAACGAAAATCGTCGACGACTGACGTTCGGGTCAAACGAATTCAGTTAAGTATTAGAGTCGAGCAAAAAATATCGTTGATGGTCGATGGGCCAATGGTTGGGCATCGGCCAGATCCGGTGAAGTGTTTCAATCACCAACGAAAATCGTCGATGGTTGATGGGTTGATGGTCGGGCATCGGTCAATTCGACAAAATGTTCAGGTCATCCAAGATAAACGATCGATGGCTAATGAAGGAAAGAGGGTGATGACATGTTATGCCATGTGAGAACCCATGTGTCATGCCACATCAACATCCACATGTTGTGCCACGTCAACCAAGTTGACATCTCAGGATGGTGTGTCATGCCATGTCATCCCAAAAGTGGTCGATGACCGATGCTTGGATCGACCAAATTGGTGAGGAGTTCCACTTGCCAATGAAAATCATCGATGACCGATGGTTGGATCGACCAAATTGGTGAGGAGTTCCACTTGCCAATGAAAATCATCGATGACCGATGGTTTGATCAGTCGGTTTAGCATGGTGTTGTGAATCGATTGTCAAGGGAATGGGTCGACAATCGACGATCAGGTTGGCAATTTGGGAAAAATGTTGTGCACATCCAAAGGAAAGCGTCGATGGTCGATGGTCGATGGAGCCTGAATCAACGACTTAGATTCCATGCAATTTGAGATTAGCGACTCAAATTTAAAAGGTTGTTACAACAACAAAAAATCAGTGTTATATGAAATTTTCAGAAATTTTCATATTTTTGAAGGTCATTAACTTGTGCGGCAATTTTGAGACCCTAAACGACATTTTTAGCCAATCAAAAACCCCATAAACAGAGTGTAGCAAGTTAAAATTTATCTTTGTAGCTTAACTAAAATATCTCAAGGAGAGATTTCCAATGAGCTAAATTGTTCGCAAAACAGAGCTCGTATGAGAAAGTTGCAGCTGAAACAATTAAGATAAAATTACAACACCACTTTACTTTCATAGGGTAGAGATCCTAGCTACGAAGTTCGTTTTAGCCACAGGAGTAGTCTATGGAAATCTATTGAACAGTAGAAGACATCCATAAAACCATAATTGGGATCTGGGTATGTAAAAATGTGTAGAAAGAGAAAGAAGACACCGGTAGCATACAACGATAAAAATGTAAAACAATGAAAACTTATGTGGGCCGTAATTATCAATCTGGAGCCCGGTTAAGGGTGGGACTTGGACAACTCATTCAAGAGGTAGTAATGGGCATGCTTAATTGAGATTTTGGAAAAATCCAAAAGGATTTGGTGTAGGGATGCATGAACAGGGATAAAAATGTTAAGCCATGAGAAAGCCCAAAGGGACAAAGTTGTGATTTCTAGATTGTTGCAGTTTTTGACTAGAGAATCAGTTTGGAAATCTGAGAGTCGCTGCAAATTCAGTGTTAGCAGTATTATCTATGTCATGTAGAAAATTTTCCTTGGTTCCTAATAGAATTACCTCTAAAGGTGACCAAAGTTGGTGTTTGAGATTATTTTGCATTTGGGAGAAGGTGAAGAAAAACGGGTAATTGACAATATTCAATTGACTATAACTTTCTGCTAGTTGCTTAGAATTGGGCAAGGAAGTAGTCATTGGAAAGCTATTGGATAGTAGAATTCAGATATCCATTCATATTTTAGTCTTGAGTCAAATGATCCTTAAGGAATTAGAAGGAATGTTTATAGTGAACTTAAAGGACACCATTGATTAGAATGGAATTTCAAGAGGCCATAAATTTTGGCTCGTAAATTAGATTGAAGCATGAATATGGTTGTTGGAAATATAATCCATATGGAAGGTCTAAGTTACCTAGGGGAAGCATCGGGTTTCTCCATAAAGTTGCAGGAGGAAGTGGAATTGGATTCCCTGAACCATGTAACTACTTGATATACAAATTTTTCCAAATAATGCCAAAATTTGGAGAAACATTCCCAGCTAATAGAGCTAAGTGCCATTGGTGATTGTTAGGTAAGGAAGAGTATTGAAACTCGTTACAGTGCCTATGCATAAGTGTAGGGGAACATTTGAAGTGCACTAGTTTGGTAAAGTAAAAAGAGGTTGAGCTTATTAACAAGGCATTAATTAATAAGCAGAGGATCACTCTAGCGGGGAGTGTTGTGTGAAGGATTGCTAGCAAGAGAATAGGATTCCACCAATGAGCATTGTGTGGGTCTATTCTTGATTAATCCTAGGGTCCACTTGATAGGGAAGCAGGTCAAGCTTGTGCAGTTGGCTCAAGCATCAAAGAGCTGCAAAAGGAAAGTGCAGAGCTGTAGGGAAAGTGATGCAATGTTGACAAAGGTCTAAAGAAGAGCAAAAGATAGTAGTATTCAACTGTTATAGAGTCTGAAAGGTTTGCAAATGATAATCAATAGAGTTTTTCACATAAATCATGAAGTCGATAGGTGAGGTATGTCATTGCTTTCACAAGGAGTTAAGGAGGACTCCATAGCCTTGAAGGTAGAAATATAGTGAAGGCTACAAAGCTTGCTGCAAGAGAAGGAAAAAGGATATCATGAGATGAGGAGTGACTCACGGAGTGGATGAGTCATCTCCATGTGCAAGTATGGAATGCATGAAAAATGAATTGTTGGGTATGATATAACAACTTTTGTCTAAAAGTACCCCAAAGAAAGAAAGTTGTCTCTATTATCAGAGTGTGCAGTAAAAGCAAGGTACATGTGCAAATGGAGGATGTGTAACATTCCATTCGGAGCATAGTGGTCTTGAGTGGCCAAGTAGTGCTTCACAATGAATCACTTAATGAAGTATTTAAAATTGAGCAAATCTATGGATGGCAACAAGTATTAGAAATACGACATAAAAGAAATATTTCAAAATGTTGAAATGTCAATCAATGGTAATGGTATTTTGAGACCGGTTTGGTAAAAAAAAACGAGAAGTGGTTAATTATATTGTAGTGTTAATATTCAATTGGAGCAGTGCATGTTTTTTTTTTTTAACAAAAACTGGGCAAAATTTATATTAAAAAACTGCGAAGATACGCATGTGATGTACATAGTCTGTGTTACAGAATTTGCAAAATTCAAAAACTACCCTCCTGAATTCTTCGAAGAGAAAATGAAGAACATGGGTATTGCTTGCTAAAACACTAAAGCCGACTTGATTTGCTATGGTGAAAACCATGCAAAATGTTCCTAGTAACAACATAAAAAAACATTTCATACACTTAGATTTTGGAAGTGTCCGGTGCCGGGAATTCTGCCTCTGCCGGAGGCCGCAGGTTGAGGTCCAGGTTCGGGCATGGTCCAGGCGAGGAGGCCTCATCAGAAGTTGGAATGTAGTTGGTTGTGGGCGACGTTGGTCCAACTACCATTTGGAGTTCCTCGATCTGTTGCCTCAGAGCTTTGCACTCATCTCTATTTCTCTGTTGTTCACTCCTGTGTTGGATGGTAATCTCTGTGATGGAGAGAACTTGTGAAGAAAGTGCTCTAAGTTGTAATTGAAGCGTTTGAACTGTGTCTACCGGCTCGTCATGTTCCTCTCCTGAGACAAATCTTTGTGGTTGCCTGCTCATCTTGTCTATAATCCCAATTCTATCTGGTTATAAAACACAGATAGCAGTGCGCTTATGCGGTGTGGACGGTACTTTGTTCTATTCAGGGATGAGAATGCCAACAAAATGAGCCGCTCTTGTTATGATATGCGCCATCACCCTCGAATGATTCAGAGAACTTAACCAGTTTCCCATGCTTTGCCACGAGTTGTAGCCATGATCACCTTTGATGTTGGGATCGTTTATCTCGCCTGAGTTTAATGTGATGTACTCTTTGTGCGTCATGTTGAACAGGTTCGCGTCACTCCAGTCTTCTCTTCCACGCTCATGAGCTGTCGAAGGTACTGCGATAAGACTTCCCAAGTCGGGGAAGGGGGAGATATGAAGCCACTGAACGCGCGCAGAGGTGAGGTAGTGGGTGCTTAAGTGTTGAGAGGTGAGGTGGGACAGGTAGCGGGGGTTGCAAAGCCACGTGCTGAGGTGAGTGGGAGGGTGGTTAGGTGTCAAGGCAGGGCCTTTGGATTGAAATGCAACCCAAACCATGACCCTTTTCTCCACTGGGGCCCATACAACAGTGGCTAGGGGAGAAAAAATCCATATGTCAAATGTCATGGTACGGGTGAGTGGAGAGATAACCCATTAACCACTAGCGTGCCTTGCTCCAGTTCAATTGCTAGGTTAGCTTGAGCGTCGACCAATTGATTATTTCACCAGAGGACGTGGTAGAAGGAGATATTGTGGGAGAGAGTGCGAATTGTCGAGATTCTTTGGAGAATGGCTCTTAAATGGAGATTTGGGGGGTGAGACCCTTTACGTACATTCCATATGATTATCTTGGAATCCCCGATCACCGAAAGGGAGTGTATGCTCCTGTTTTTGGCGAGAAGAAGACCTTGGTATAACGCATATGCTTCAGCTTGATTATTGGTAGCTATGCCCAGATTCCAATGGAAAGAGAGAACTTGGTTTCCTCATGGGCAAATGATGACCCCTCCCGCTCCTGCCACCCCGGGGTTTCCTTTTGAAGCTCCATCGAAATAAAGAGTGTGAGTTTGATGTTCATTGTACCAGCGCAAGTAATCAGAGTCATCATGAAGCTGCCAGGAGGATCTGGGGGGGAGGGGGAAGGATTTGTGGACGGAAAGTAGGGGGAAAAGGAGCAGATCCAGTCAGATTCTAAGGTGGAGTTGGGGGTGAAGGAGAGGAGTTTGGGCTTAGAAAGGAAAAATTCAGCTAGGAGAGCCACAAATTTTTTAGCTACGAGATCTGGGGGAGAACGAAGGTTGGAGAAGATAATTCGATTTTTGGCTAGCCAAATTTTCCAGCAGATGTACTTGGGTAAGGCTTTATACATTGCTTTGAAAAGAGGGTTATTTTTGCAAGTGCCCCGATATAGGGAGGGCCCTTCTGAAAAGAGTTCTCTGGGTTGGGCCGACCATCTGATTCTTGAGTGGAGGTTTTGTAGAGTTGTTTTCACACCATGATAGTGAAGGGACAGAGTAGAAAAATGTGCTGAGAGGTTTCCATCGCTTTGCCACAAAGTTCACACCTGAAGGGCCCATGGATGTTTCTTTTAAGTAGATTTTCTCATGTTAGCAAATTGCCATGTGCCAATATCCAGCAAAAGGAATTTACCTTGGGTGGGTTGTCATTATTCCAAATAGAGTTCCACATTTTATCTTTAGGGGGGGGGATTCAGTTGTGAGAGTAGTTGGGAGTAACCTTGCTTTACAGAGTAGTTCCCATTCCCCCAGCCTCTCTGATCTCTTAGGGTGATACGAATGAGAGCACAACCTTTTAGAAAATATTTCAGCTAGCGCACTGCGTCTTGGAGGTTGCTTGGTATATTTTGTAAATTCCACCGAGTCCAATCTCCTGTGTCTGCGTGCCAAGAGGAGATATCCCAAATATGGTTTTTGCCTTGCATGTCTAGCCAATTGATGAGCAGTCTTAGTTGTATATGTTGCTAGAGGGGTTGTTTGCCCATGATGTTGTCAGTCCCTATAAGAATATTTCGACCGTTCCCAAGAATCCAGGTGAGTTGACTTTGAAGGAGAGGGATGGAGGCTGAGAGAAGCTTCCCTATTGGCGATCCACTGTTCAGAGAGTGATGTTGGTCTATACATCTGAGCCTATCCACTACGAGATATTTTTCTTTTAGGATTTGGTTCCACCAGTCATTTCTTCCCGAAACAAGGTTCCAGAGAATTTTTGCTCCCATTGCCAAGCTGGAGAGGCCAGGGTCTCTGATGCTCAGACCTCCACTTTCATTGGGATGTTTTACAATATCCCACTTTATTAGATGATATTTTTTCTTGTCTGTTTTCCCTCCTTCCCAAAGAAATTGTTGAAGGACGATGGAGATTGTGTTTTTAACATTCTGAGGAGCCAGAAGGGAAGATAACTGAAAGATGGGTAGAGCAGAGAGAACTGATTTTATTAGTACAATACGCCTCGCCAGATTGAGCCAAAAGGCTCCCCAATGATCCATCTTGTTTTTGAGCTTTTTGAGAACTTGGTTCTAGACTAAATTTGGTAGAGATTTGAGACAAATAGGGATGCCAAGGTATCTGAAGGTTTGCCATTTTTCAATGAGAGGGAAACGAAAGATACTTGCTATTAGATGGGAAGTTCGAGGAGGGGTGTTCCAAGCATACATATTGGATTTGGCATTATTTATAAGGGCTCCCGAGGCTTGGGTGAAGTTATCCAGAGTAGATTTGAATCTTTTGGCCATCACTAAGGAGGCGCCCCCAATGAGGAGAGTGTCATCAGCAAATTGGGAGTGGTTTAATCTCTTCGTCCCTCGAGCTATTTTGATGTCGGGAATGGCTTTGGAGATTCGATCCTTTTCTAGATGTCTACCTAGGGTTTCAACCATGATTATATAAAGGAGGAGGGAGAGTGGATAGCCTTGCCTTAGCCCTCTGGAGCTTTTAAAGAAATTTGTCGGCCGCCCATTTATCATAGGGGCTATCCAGGGAGAGGAGATACAGGCTGAGACCCAGGCTATGAGCTCAGAGCTAAAACCAAATTTTTTCGGAACAACAAACAAAAATGAGTGCCTTACCCTGTCAAAGGCGTTGGACGTGTCGATTTTGATGATCATTCCTTAATCTCCTCGCTCCCTGCTAGAGCTGATGGCTTCTTGAACCAGTATGATGTTGTCAATCATTTGTCTTTTTTGGACAAAGCCACTTTGATTTGGAGAGATGAACTTATGCAAGAGAGGCTTGATTCTATTGGTGATGACTTTAGTGATGAGCTTGTAGGAAACATTGCATAAGGAAATGGGTCTGAATCTGGAGAAGGAGGAAGGGTTGGAATCTTTTGGGATAAGGGCTAAAAAGGTGGAATTTGTGTTGCCTCCCAGTTTTGTGGATTTCTGAACATACTGCATCATCCTCAATAGATCTCTTTTAATAATATGCCAACATTTTTGATAAAAGTGTGCGCTGAAGCCATCTGGGTCTGGAGCTTTGTCTGGGTGGAGCTGAAACAAGGCCTCATGAAGTTCTTTTTCTGTAACTTCCTGATTTAGCTTGGTGTTGTCCTCTTGATTGATTATGCTAGGTATGTTTATCAGCAGATCCTCTTGTATGTTGAGGTCTGCAATGCCATCCTCAGTTAGGAGTCATTGAAAATGCAGTTTGGCTTCTGCTTGTATTTGGTGGAAGTCATCAGTTTTTGAGCCATCCTCTTTTGTGATTTCCTTCACCTTGTTTCTCCAGAGTTTGGCTTTGGTTTGCCTTTGAAAGAATTTTGTGTTTCTATCACCTAAACTTAGCCAAAGACTCCTAGATTTGAGCCTCCGAGTTTCCTCTTCCTCATGCAGGATTTTTTGATACTCGATGAAGACTTGTTGTTCTTTGAGTAGGAGGGAATGAGTGGCAGGTCCCTCTTCCATTACTAATATGTTTTCTTCCATTTATTTAATTTTCCTACTTTTTGCTTCTTGTTCCTTTTCTTTTTTGTGCTTCATCCAGTGTTTGAGGGCTGCCTTGACTCTTTTTAGTTTCTGTTCCCAGATGTAGTTTGGAGAGCCTTGTATCCAGCAGGTCCATGTTAGGATATTTAGACACTTAGGAGTTAGTTAAGATCTACTTGGTCTAATATGTCGTTAGGTAAAAGCGTGTTTCTTTAGTATGCATTAGTATGCATTTGTAGTTAGGCAATCCGACGGTCACGATATGTTCCCGACATAG
>ML788550.1:26759-44894 GCA_009831015.1 Picea engelmannii | reverse complement strand
TTCTGGCTGCTTCATGTAGATTTCTTCTTCCAGATCCCCATGTAGGAATGTTGTCTTCACATCCATCTGTTCCACTTCAAGATCAAAAGCAACAACAATAAATAAAATAAATCTAATAGAAGTTAACTTCACTGCTTCCCTGACAGTTCTGTCATCATCATCAGTAATAGATAAAGCAAAATTGGAATGAAAATCACGTGGATTATACCTTTCTGGTTGTATTTTATCTCTCACTGATCTCCTCAATACTGGGGTATGAGGTTCTTCTTCTTCTGCTTCCTCTTCTTCAGATAATTCAAATTTTGCATCATCCAACTCAAGCTCTATTTTCTCAGGTTCATCTTGCATTGGTAGGAATTCCTGTTTGGACACATCTTTTACCTCTCTGAAAACAACATCTCGACTGTAAACAATCTTCTTGGTTTCCGGGTTCCAAAGCTTATAACCTTTCACACCATCTTTGTAACCAATAAAGATACACTTTTCAGCCTTTTTATCCATCTTACTCCTATTTTCCTTTGGAACATGTACATAAGCATCACAATCAAACACTCTAAGATGTTGAAGGGAGGGTTTCCTTCCAGACCATACCTCGCGTGGAGTTTTATCATCCAACGCTGATGAAGGTGATTGATTGACCATGTAACATGTTGTACCCACTACCTCTGCCCAAAATTCTTGTCCTAACCCGACACTGCTGAGCATGCTCCTTGCTTTTTCCATCATTGTCATGTTCATCCTTTCTACAACTCCATTCTGCTGAAGAGTGTATGGAGTAGTCTTCTGCCTTTCTATACCACACTTCTTATAGAATTCTTCGAATTCATTTTCGCAGAATTCTCCACCATTATCTGTTCTCAATACCTTTATTTTCTTCTCTATCTGATCTTCTACCAGAGCCTTAAACTCTTTAAATTGATCAAATACCTCAGATTTCTTTCTAAGAAAATAAATCCATGTGTTCCTTGAAAAATCATCTATGAATGAAACATAATACATAGATTTACCTAGGGATGGAACAGGAACAGGTCCAAACACATCACTGTGTATCAACTCTAAGATCCCCTTTGCTCTTGTAGCACCAGATGGGAAGCTTACTCGATTCTGTTTACCATATATGCAATGTTCACAGAAATCAAAATCCAGAGTGCAATTAGACATACCTTCAACCATACCTTTACCGTGTAGTGTTCGAAGGCCCTTTTCTCCAATATGCCCCAGTCTTTGATGCCACAACATGGTCTTCTTTTCTAGGACAATATTGGTCTTGTCTCCTTCATTTCTCTGCTTAGGGACAACATAACCATTACACCCATTAGTATAAGTGCTTCCCAACAACTTGTACAGAGTTCCACAATGAACTCCCCTCATCAACACCATTGCTCCTCGTACCATCTTGCAAGTGTTCTTTCCAAATATAGTATCCACTTTTGCATCATCCAACTTGCTTATAGATATTGGGATTTTGGCAAGTTTTGGAATGTGCAGAACCCCGGGGAAAGTTCCAATCCTTCCATCTTTTAGAAACAACTTAACCCTTACACGTCCCATGATTTTGGCTGTCGAGTCATCTCCTAGGAATACATCACCACCATCATATTTTTCACATTCAGAGAACCACTTCCTGTGAGGAGTCATATGGTATGATGCACCTGAGTCGATCAACCATACATCATGGTTTGCATGTGTACCTGTAGATGCCAGGTAAACATCACCTCCTTCTTCAATGGAGATTTTTTCCTTTGTGGAAGAGGTACTATCAGATCCCTTTGGTTTTTCAACATTCTTAGACTTGCAATCTTTCTTATAATGCCTTGTTTTACCACACTTCCAACATTTCCTCAAAGATTTTTCTGGAGACTTAGATCTACCTGTAGATTTAGGTCTCCCCCCCGAAGGCTTACCAAGATTCCTATCTTGGGTACGACCTCTTACAAATAAAGCATATGTGCTATGACTATCCATGCTTTTCTGCCTCATCTCTTCAGATAACAAGGATGAAAATGCATCCTCATACTTCAATGTAGATTGAGTGGTACTACCAATTTCTACAACCAGATTATCCCAAGAGTCTGGCAAAGAACATAACAAAGTAATACACTTATCTTCTTCTACAATCATAATATTAACATAGACAAGTTGACTTACCAGAGTATTAAAGGCATTTAGATGTTCTATCACATAATCTCCATCTTCCATCCTAAGACGATACAACTTCTTTCAAAGAAACAACTTGTTTACCAGGGACTTTGATTGATACAAATTCCCCAACTTATCCCATAGTTCCTTCGCTATAGATTCTCCCGAGACATTCAACAACACTGAATCTACTAGGCAGAGTCGAATAGTACTCCTTGCTCTTATGTCCAACTTCTCCCAATCTTCCTTCGACATACCAACAGGTGGTGTACTAGTAGGTTGTGTATCAGTAGCCTGTGTGCTAGTAGACAGTGTACCAAGATCCACAACGATCCATTGTTCTTTGTCTACAAGAAGGTCCTCCATCTTGAGCTTCCATAGCTCAAATATTTGATCGTTGAACTTCTCTATCTCGATTCTAGAAGAGCTCTCCATTCCTCTTTCTGCACTCAAATCACCACTGCAAAATCTCCCACTAAAACCAGTTTTATCACAGATCCAAGATAAAATTGATCTATCAAGACCGAGCCAAACTCTCAACAACAAAGGCGTACCTCTGAAGCCAAAACCGAGCTCTGATACCACATGTAAGTTTTAAACTTGTGAGATACAACAATGCATATAGATTCTTAAGCAAAACATAAATTAATCAATGGCTCATTCACATAGTACACAGAGATTTATACTGGAAACCCTCAATCGAAAGAACCTTTCTTATTTCATTATCTCGAATTTCACCATTCAACATACAATATATATAATGTTTTTAGGTATTCCATATATACCAAAACCCTAATCCCTTAATCTGGGATCGTTAAACGCAGTTGTCAAATCTCACGCGCCCACACACACACACATGCAAATAATATAACACATACCCAACAACTTACTCTACTGAGGCGTCCCTCTGGATTTCTCTTTCGAAAGCGTCCCTTTGGCCTGTGTTACCACAACACAACATTCTCTTTGGTGATCATGGCTTATCACAAAGTTCTCTTGTCAAAACATTAACCTTTTCCATGTTTTCCAGCTCGACAACAATCATTTGATCCTTTAGGACATATCTGTTATTTCACATGTATCACATGCATACAGTAACTCATGAGATGCTTTCATTAATTCAATCAAAATTCTTTTCAAATCTATTACCCACACATTTTAAATTTCACTTATCCATTTTCAGATCTATCCCACACAGGAACCAGATTCACAAGTATGAGTTTTTTCTTCTCATATCAGTTTGGCTCAGGAGACAGTGGTCTTCCTCATGGGCTTAGAGTACTACCCTATCCAAGACCCTTTCTTCCTGTAGTTCCAACTTCACACAACCAAACAAATTGTTAGTTCTCATGCTCATTATACTTTCATTGCACACTTGTAGTGGCTCCCAAGCTATTTCAAAATCTGTGCATACTAACAATTATATCACATTTATCTATTAAATGAAAGGAATTATCTTTGCTTACACATCCATCATTTTAGGAACCAAGCTTTTCGCAAACGCAATCAATCATTATACAGATTTTATTCAATGTGCCCATGTCCATGGTCACATTCCTACACACAATGCACCCTTGCATTGATTTATGATTATCACCTTTCAAGTTAGGCACTTTGCCATGGTGTGTTAGGTCTCATCAAACTTCTCACCACCTGGTCTCTTTGTTCACATTCATTATTATAGCAGGACCGTGTCTCCTTCTTTGAGCTGATCATGACCTCGAAGCAACATACATCTTGTGAAATTAAAATATCATATGAATGCATTCCAACATTCTTTCTTTATTAATAATCAGGGTGCCAACGCTCATGGCCACCTAATTTCTCTATTTACTACTCTACAACTCCGGTAGAGTATTGGAAAGTCATCCTTCCATAATGGGAAACCCTATACATGCTTATTGTCATACAACATGGATCTCCTCAATGCAATCATTCAACATGCTACTTATGAGCACTTTTGTTCCCAATCATTCCCAATTGGTCAATGCATTCATGATACATTTGTTCGTGAATTTTCTTGCAAGAAATTCAATCATCCTTGACTGTTAGAGGTTCATACCTCCTTTATCCAGTTTCTTTATTACAAATTCACACCCATATTGGGTGCCAATGACCTACAACAATCAATCAAAATCAAAACTTTAATTATTAAAGTTTAAATTATTTCGAGTGGGACCTCACCCAATCCCTCCTCAAACCTCATGCCACATAGCATGATAAATTTATACCTTCATGGCTGCCAACACCCTCTCTGATTTTACCTCATCAATAGTGCTTCGTGGGGACTTCTAAAGTCCCTTAAAAAAAATTCCACAACAACCTTCTCATATTTTGTGACATGCCCGACCTTAAACCAACAAGCCAGGCCATGCCACTGAATAACTTTCATGCTCTAATACCAATTTGTGACAACCCCAACCTTAATCTACTTGGCTATGCCACACATAGATACTTGCAGAAACATCATACAGATCCATATAACGTAGAAATGACAATTATCATCTAGCTATATATAAACATATACAGACGACATATTCTAATAATACACAGATTAATGTGGAAATAAAAATAAGCCTACACATATAATATATCAAGGCATTACTCATCAATTATATCACATGTAAAATTACACAACATGTAAATGAACACATAAGTGGCACTTATCTTTTAATAGAAGACCACCAACTGGGTGCAAACCTTCCACGAACCTCCCATCCTTAGACCACGTTGCTCATCACGCTCAGCTGTGGGTCACCCCCAAGTTGGGAATAAACTCCAATGGGTAAGGGATTTCTAGGCTTGGTAAGGACAATAGGAAAGTTGCACAGATCAACAGGAAAGTCGCACGGATCAACAGGAAGGATTTTCTCCCAGGAGCCACTTACGCCCAAAGCCCATAGTCCCTCATTCCCCACACACATGTCCCACCCCAGGAGTGTACACCTTCACTATCACAAGTCCATTGACTGTCCACCTCCCTTTCAGGGCTTCAGCAACATGCTAGACCAGAAGTCTCAGAGTACTGTAGCTGCTACGGGACTCCCTCTAGGAGAACTCACTTCCTCAACATACTCTCTCACCTAGAGAGAATTGCTCATAGGCCTGACAACCTGCCTCTTCTATCTAGCTCCTAAGTCCAGTGGGTAACCACCGCAACAAAAATTGGGTATGGGCTCTAGTAATGACAACAAGCCACACCAGTCCAAAGAAAACATGGGTAGCAACAACAAAGGCTAAACGCGATATGGCTCAAACACTACACAATCGTGTTGTGCTTCACAAAACAAACGGTTAGCTTCATAACATGAGTGTGCAAGTTTCAGAAGTTGCACAGATCGACGATGGAGGCAATGGCTATCTATGTCAAGGCTCTCCCTGTCTTGGTGCGTGCATTAGTGGGGAGTATGGCAGACTTGCGAGAGTGGCGACGATCACCAAAATGGTGAGGGAACCCCCAATGAGATGACTTTACCACCTAAACACTGCATGCGCCTAGGTTGACACATGTCTTCTTGATGCTGCATGAGCTCCACTTAACACTCATTCCCTTTCCCCAGGAACTTAGGACAACACAGGTTATGTCAAACCTTAGCCTTTAGGAAATAATAATATAATATTATCCCTTTAGAGGTAAGCCTTCTAGCTTAGCCCCTATTCCTAGACACTTAGCCCCTTCCCTTTCCCTACCTAGTGGAGCTTAGTCCCCCATAACTCTTTCTTGATGGTCGGTCTACACGCAATGATCTAATTTTATTAATGATGTGAGTATTTACATATACAAAATCAGGCTCATTAGCCTTAACATTTGGGCTCTTAAGCCTAATAAACACATAAGTTTTCTAGCTTATAAACACTTGGCTCACCAGCCTATAGACATAATTACAATTCAGTAGGGGCTCGGCCTTGGGGTGTTACAATCCCCTTCCCTTATTTTTGCACTGTCCTCAATGCAACTTGTTTATACATATACAATTCAAAAATTCTTCAAAAAGCTCCAAGATTTAGCTATTGGAAGCCCGTTATCCACCTGGTGCTCTACTTTCAAGCACCAATTATGGTGTTCATACTACAGCTGAAATTCAATTGCTCTATTCCATAAAGCTGCTTCAGGAAAGCATTCAACTCATTGTTCCTTATTACATGCTTCAATTAAACCTCATTGAAAGCACTGACTGGCTGTAGATCCACGACGTTCCACCCAGCCTTTGATCTCACTGTTGATAAATTCTCAGCGGGGGCTATGACTCCACAAACATATACACTCTGCTCATACACCTTTTGATTTAGAATACCTTCCACCCCTGAGTAGAGCTACGACTCCATCAGGTCAATGGTTTCCCAACATAGCCACGGTCCATAATCCATATCAACATGGTCTAGGCCAAGGTACCAAACTTTAACATCACTCCAACCAATGATCTCTCATTCCCCATATGCCTGTACAACCCAAGGTAGTATGCACCTTCCTTCCAGGGATCCAGCATAGGCCAGACATGAAGTCTCATAGCAACATGGATCTACAAGTTCCAACTGCCCTCAGAGGTCTCCAGGTACCCTCCAGGCCTCATACCGAGGAACCTATCCCCACACTTCTCCATCTAGGGCTCCAACCTTCTCCAAGGCAACCCAAGGAGAAGTGTACACAAACCCAAATCCATCGGGGATCCATAGAGTAATATCCATTGTCTCCAATCAACATCTTCCCCGAGATACTCTTTGTAGTCAACATTCAAACTTTAATCAATATCATCTCATCTGCATCACCCACATGCAATTATCATGAGAGATCATAAAATAATTCATTTAGGAACTCAAACTTAGTTCAAAAAGGCAATTCAACTTTTCCCCAAAACATGAGATTCTATTTCATAATTCTACTTGTATGTTTCCATATTAGGAGTGCAACCTTCCTTGTGGTTTTCCACAAGAACCAAACTGCATACCATTTTTCCTGCAATGCTTCCTCTTGCATACATCCAACAATTGTCAGTATTTCATGTACATCATAATTCAATTGTAATGTGTACAAAACCATATGCAATGATCTTAGAATTGCCTACACCTAGCAATTCAATCATAATTACCAAACAATTTAATAAAATAGAATGACTCATCATTCTATGCATATGCATGTTCATAATTAATATTTGTAAGTTCATTACCTTTTTTTTTTTTTTTAGAACATTTTTTTTCTATAGTCAATGCTTACGTGACTACTTGACTTGCAACTTTCCTGTTGCAATGTCTATAAACTCCTAAAATGTCCTCAACTTCATGAGTTAACAACATTTCAATTGTTAGTAAAAATTATTTCCATGCAATAATATATTTGCATGTACTTACAAAACACATTCACCAAATGCATTCAAGTATACAATTCTATCACTTACTATGCATGAGTGCAATTCTCAATGCATATTTATTCAATGCACCTTGCATTGAACTACATAATGCTCTTTATCTCAGTCATGTATCTCACCATCCATAAGTTGGAATTCTGGCTAATGTCTTGACACATTCCCCACACACTTCCTATTGTCTCCTAATTAATTGGATGTCTTCCATTTTGACCCAAACACTACACCAAGAATATAATTCTGTGGTGTTCATTAGTTTTAGCAAAAAGGTTGCAGTCCAAGTTTTATTCAAAGGTAGGAAGCTTTTAGTACCTGTGTGGTTCATAACCTTCCCTTATCCATACTTTTCCATATCCAACCATGTCTTGGTCTCATACATGACTTGCTTTCCGACATTCATTCCTATAACAAGTTCTTATCTTTTATTTCTTTGGTTATTGCCCCATTACAAAATTAACATGGCATTCTACTATGTCAGTGTGTGCATTCAAAAGCTAAAAAGATTTGATAACTATGACATGGCTCTAGTCTTTACCACATCTAGTGGTATCTTATTCATGTTAATACATTAAAATAATACCCTCATGTGTATCATAAAAATTCAATCGGGGAAAATTCTTACCTGAACTTCCCTTTGGTAATTAAGTAACATAATTTCAAAAGAGAATACTTACAATTATGGAAATTATTATTCATTTCTTAACTTTCTAGCCTCTTTTCTTTTCACAGGCATCACACTGCAACAATACTTTGCTATGCACCCAGGAGGCACAAACATATCGATATATCCAAGGTTATATTTACAAGAGGAAATCGATTGTACCATTTCTTTAATCAATTAGGATAAAACGCAAGGTTCGCCTGCTCATACACTCAATACACATGCAATTCAATTCAGATGCATTATTATATGAGTACAATTACTTCCAATAGAACAATATCAACACCATTTCCCATGTATACATAGTTACACACAATCACATGCATCAATCCTTTATCTCCATTTAATTACACAGAGTGAAGATATACGTATATAATCTATGGATATGATAACTATCCAATTGACTGTGGATGTTCACCTTTCCACCCAACCATAGGCTCTGCATGGTCAACAACTTCAATAGCAGGGCACCCCTGTGCCAAGCCATGATACCACCAGGAAATTCTTTTCACTCACTCATGCTGTCACTCGCAACAACTCTTTCCTCTGATGCCCCAAACTCTCCTCGAGTTTTACTTCGGTGCATATCCAGGCTGCAATCTCTTGCCTCCATCCTTTGAGGCCATCCTTTTAGGCATGCTCCTCTTGCACACACTCATGCATTATTTTGTTTTCCTATCTCCTCGTGTGTCTCATGCACAAAATCTGGAAAATTCTCAATCGTTCCCCTTCCTTCTATCAGAAGGAACTTAGTTAAATGTCAGGGTTGTGGAATGTTATGCTGGGTACCTTTGGCTGACAACTTCATGTTGTCTCAGCCAAACCCTCCATGCTTCCATTCATTGGGGTGGTTTGTTTCTCAACCACCAGTCCTTTTCTCATTAACTAATTTTTCCTTGGGATCTGGTTAAGTATTATTATTCCAAATCAAATATTTCAGCAAGGAGGATTGGGTCGTCTTTGCATGATGAACGCCTCTCTATGTTCCCTCACTCTTTCCTCTAGTGGTATCATGGCCAATACTCAAGGCTTCACCCCCACAGTGATTTGTTGGCAGTTACAATTAAACAATAATACATTTACATTGTTTGACTGCAATGGCATGAAAATAATTAATCATGAATAACTAGTAGCTGGGGGAAACATGGGTGTTACAATTCCCTCCCCCTTAAAGGAACACTGTCCTCGGTGTTCTTTTCATTTAAGCAACACCAGCCATGGCTTCATCTTTCAACTTCTTTAGCAACGTAGTTCCTCTTCTTTGTCTAATACTCTGCAGTCTCTTGGCATTTAGCACTTATCGACAACAATCTTAGACAACAAGCATATTAATTCACAATTTCATGCATAAACATTTCATTACTGTACAAAACTCAAGGGAAAATATTATTATCAACACAATACTTATTTGTGCAATTACATGGATCTGCATCCATATGGTTGTCATTAACTTGGCTCACGATTTTTTTTCTAGACATACCCATTGTACTCATGATCCCAATCAAAGACTCCCCCAAGTCCTACACATGAGCTCGAAGTCTCCCCTTCCTTGCGGTCACTCGCCCTGCAGGCTCAGGCTCATGCATCCCCTTCTCTACTATGCAGTCCCTCAGGCGACCCATATTGCCTGCCAAGGATTTCTCACATAGGAAAAGTTTCAGAGACTTCGTCGAGTCTTACAACTGAAGCATCCCCCAAGTTTACTCTGTTGAGGCATCCCTCTGGCTTGCTCTGTCGAAAGCGTCCCTTCGACCTGTGTTACCACAACACAACATTCTCTCTGACGATCATGGCTTATCACAAAGTTCTCTTGTCACAACATTAGCCTTTTCCATGCTTTCCAGCTCGACAACAATCATTTGTCCCTTTAGGACATATCTGTTATCTCACATGTATCACATGCATACAATAACTCTTGAGATGCTTTCATTAATTCAATCAAAATTCTTTTCAAATCTATTACCCACATATTTTAAATTTCACTTATCCATTTTCAGATCTATCCCACATAGGAACCAGATTCACAAGTATGAGATTTTTCTTCTCATATCAGTTTGGCTCAGGAGACAGTGGTCTTCCTCATGGGCTTAGAGTACTGCCCTATCCAAGACCCTTTCTTCCTGCAGTTCCAACTTCACACAACCAAACAAATTGTTATTTCTCATGCTCATTATACTTTCATTGCACACTTGTAGTGGCTTCTAAGATATTTCAAAATATGTGCATACTAACAATTATATCACATTTATCTATTAAATGAAAAGAATTATCTTTGCTTACACATCCATCATTTTAGGAACCAAGCTTTTTGCAAACACAATCAATCATTATACGGATTTTATTCAATGTGCCCATGTCCATGGTCACATTCCTACACACAATGCACCCTTGCATTGATTTATGATTATCACCTTTCAAGTTAGGCACTTTGCCATGGTGTGTTGGGTCTCATCCAACTTCTCACCACCTAGTCTCTTTGTTCACATTCATTATTATAGCAGGACCGTGTCTCCTTCTTTGAGATGATCATGACCTCGAAGCAACATACATCTTGTGAAATTAAAATATCATATGAATGCATTCCAACATTCTTTCTTTACTAATAATCAGGTTGCCAACGCTCATGGCCACCTAATTTCTCTCTTTCCCACTCTACAACTCTGATAGAGTATTGGAAAGTCATCCTTCCATAATGGGAAACCCTATACATGCTCATTGTCATACAACATGCATCTCCTCAATGCAATCATTCAACATGCTACTTCTGAGCACTTTTGTTCCCAATCATTCCCAATTGGTCAATGCATTCATGATACATTTGTTCGTGAATTTTCTTGCAATAAATTCAATCATCCTTGACTGTTAGAGGCTCATACCTCCTTTATTCAATTTATCTATTCCTAATTCGCACCCATATTGGGTGCCAATGAGCTACAATAATCAATCAACATTAAAACTTTAATTATTAAAGTTTAAATTATTTCGAGAGGGACCTCACCCAATCCCACCTCAAACCTCATGCCACATAGCATGATAAATTTATACCTTCATGGCTGCCAACGCCCTCTCTGATTTTACCTCATTAGTGGTGCTTCATGGGGTCTTCTAAAGTCCCTTCAACAAATTTCCACAACAACCTTTTCATATTTTGTGACATCCTCGACCTTAAACCAACAGGCTAGGCCATGCCACCGAATAAATTTCATGCTCTGATACCAATTTGTGACATCCCCAACCTTAATTTATTGGGCTATGCCACACATAGATACTTGCAGAAACATCATACACATCCATATAACATAGAAATGACAATTATCATCTAGCTATATATAAACATATACAAACAAAATATTCTAATAATACACAAATTAATGTGGAAATAACAGTAAGCCTACACATACAACATATACAATATTTCAAGGCATTATTTATCAATTATATCACATGTACAATTACACATGTAAATGAACACAAAAGTGGAACTTATCTTTTAATAGAAGACCACCAATTGCATGCAGACCTTCCACAAACCTCCCAGCCTTAGACCATGCTGCTCATCACGTTCAGCAGTGGGTCACCCCCAAGCTGGGACTAAACTCCACCAGGCAAGGGATTCCTAGGCTTGGCAAGGACAATAGGAAAGTCACACAGATCAACATAAAGGATTTTCTCCCAGAAGCCACTTACGCCCGCAGCCCACAAACCCTCATTCCCCACACGCTTGGCCCACCCCAGGAGTGTATACCTTCACTATCATAAGTCCATCGACTGTCCACCTCCCTTCCAGGGCTTCAACAACAGGCTAGACCAGAAGTCTCAAAGTACTGTAGCTTCTACGCGACTCCCTCCACGAGAACTCACTTCCTCAACACACTCTCTCACCTGGAGAGAGTTGCTCACAGGCCTGACAACCTACCTCTTCTATCCATCTCCTAAGTCCAGTGGGTAACCACCACAAAAAAAATTGGGTATGGGCTCTGGTAATGACAACAAGCCACACCAGTCTAGAGAAAACATGGGTAGCAACAACAAAGGCTAAGGCGCGATATGGCTCAGACACTACACAGTCGTGCTGTACTTCACAAGACAAATGGTTAGCTTCATAACACGAGTGCGCGAGTTTCAGAAGTTACATAGATCGACGATGGAGGCAATGACTGTCTATGTCAAGGCTCTCCTTGTCTGAGTGTGTGCATTAGTGGGGAGTATGGCAGACTTGCGAGAGTGGCGACGATCGCCATAATGGTGAGGGAACCTCCAACAAGCTGACTTTCCCACCTAAAAAATGCATGCGCCTAGGTTGACACATGTCTTCCTAAAACTGCATGAGCTCCTCTTAACACTCGTTCCCTTTCCCCAAGAACTTAGGATAACATAGGTTATGTCAAACCTTAGCCTTTAGGAAATAATAATATAATATTATCCTTTTAGAGGTAAGCCTTATAGCTTAGCCCTTATTCCTAGACACTTAGTCCCTTCCCTTTCCCTACCTAGTGGAGCTTAGTCCCCCATAACTCTTTCTTCGTGGTTGGTCTACATGCAACGATCTAATTTTATTAATGATGTGAGTATCTACATATACAAAATCAGGCTCATTGGCCTTAACATATGGGCTCTCCGACCTAATAAACACATAAGTCTTTTAGTTTATAAACACTTGGCTCACCAACCTATAAACATAATTACTATTCAACAGGGGCTCAGCCTTGGGGTGTTACAATCCCCTTCCCTTATTTTTGCACTGTCCTTAATGAAACTTGTTTATACATATACATTTAAAAAATTATTCAAAAAGCTCCAAGCTTTAGCTAATTGAAGCATGTAATCCACCTGGTGCTCTACTTTCAAGCACCAATTCTGGTGTTCATACTGCAACTGAAATTCAATTGCTCTATTCCATAGAGATGCTTCAGGAAAGCATTCAACTCATTGTTCCTTATTACATGCTTCAATTAAACCTCATTGAAAGCACCGAGTAGCTGTAGATCCACGACGTTCCACCCAACCTTCGATCTCACTATTGATAAACTCTCAGCGGGGGCTATGACGCCACAGACATAAAGACTCTGCTCATACACCTTTTGATTGAGAATACATTCCACCCCTGAGTAGAGCTACGACTCCGTTAGGGCAAGGGTTTCCCAAGATAGCCATGGTCCACAATCCATATCAACATGGTCTAGGCCAAGGTACGAAGCCTCAGCAACAATCCAACCAACGGTCTCTCATTCCCCATATGCTTGTACAACCCAAGGTAGTATGCACCTTCCTTCGAGGGATCCAACACAAACCGAACTTGAAGTCTCAGAGCAGCGTGGCTCCACAAGTTCCAATTGCCGTCAGAGGTCTCTAGGTACCCTCCAAGCCTCATACCAAGGAACCTATCCCCGCACTTCTCCCTCTAGGGCTCCAACCTTCTCCAAGGCAACCCAAGGAGAAGTGTACATGCACCCAGATCCACCGGGGATCCACATGGTAAGATTCATTGTCTCCAATCAACATCTTCCCCGAGATACTCTTTGTAGTCAACATTCCAACTTTAATCAATATCATCTCATCTGCATCTCCCACATGCAATTATCATGAGAGATCATAAAAGAATTCATTTAGGAACTCAAACTTAGTTCAGAAAGGGAATTCAACTTTTCCCCAAAACATGAGATTCTATTTCATAATTCTACTTGTATGTTGCCATATTAGGAGTGCAACCTTCCTTGTGGTTTTCCACAAGAACCAAACTGCATACCATTTTTCCTGCAATGCTTCCTCTTGTATACATCCAACAATTGTCAGTATTTCATGTACATCATAATTCAATTGTAATATGTACAAAACCATATGCAATGATCTTAGAATTTCCTACACCTAGCAATTCAATCATAATTACCAAACAATTTATTAAAATAGACCGACTCATCATTCTATGCATATGCATGTTCATAATTAATATTTGTAAGTTCATTACTTTTTTTTTTTTAGAACAATTTTTTTTTTCTATAGTCAATGCTTACGTGACTACTTGACTTGCAACTTTCCTGTTGCAATGTCTAACAACTCCTGAAATGTCCTCAACTTCATGAGTTAACAACATTTCAACTGTTAGTAAAAATTATTTCCATGCAATAATATATATGCATGTACTTACAAAGCACATTCAACAAATGCATTCAAGTATACAATTCTATCACTTACTATGCACGAGTGCAATTCTGAATGCATATTTATTCAATGCACCTTACATTGAACTACATAATGCTCTTTATCTCAGTCATGTATCTCACCATCCATAAGTTGGAATTCTGGCTAATGTCTTGACACATTCCCCACACACTTCCTATTGTCTCCCAATTAATTGGATGCCTTCCATTTCGACCCGAACACTACACCAAGAATATAATTCTTTGGTGTTCATTAGTTTTAGCAAAAAGGTTGCAGTCCAAGTTTTATTTAAAGGTAGGAAGCTTTTAGTACCTGTGTGGTTAATAACCTTCCCTTATCCATACTTTTTCATATCTAACCATGTCTTGGTCTCATACATGACTTGCTTTACCGACATTCATTCCTATAACAAATTCTTATCTTTTATTTCTTTGGTTATTACCCCATAACCAAATTAACATGTCATTCTACTATGTCATTGTGTGCATTCAAAAGCTAAAAAGATTTGATAACTATGACAGACCTCTAGCCTTTACCACACATAGTGGTATCTTGTTCATGTTAATACATTAAAATAATACCCTCATGTGTATCATAAAAATTCAATCGGGGAAAATTCTTACCTGAATTTCCCTTTGACAATTATGTAACATAATTTCAAAAGAGAATACTTACATGCGTAGCTGCCATTAAACGAATTTGATGTTACCTGATTAGCTAATGACAATATAAGCTTTCATGCTTCTTTTATGAGACTTATAACCAACACTTTAGCTTTATGTTGCTTCCTTCCATATGCAACAACACTTTGCAAACATGCAAGCATTTTTTTTTCTTTAGTTGTCGCAACAAGCCATAACATACTTGCTGCCACAGAAATTGCAGCAATTTTTTTCTCCCTATAAAACTTTTCCTTGTTGATCCCATAAGTCTTTAATTCTTCCCGGATTCCTGAATCTTCTTGTGCTCTCATTGTAGTCATTGTACATGATTATTTCTGTCCTGAGCACTTTCTAGCCAATCACCCTTTGTTAGGATATTTAGACACTTAGGAGTTAGTTAAGATCTACTTGGTCTAATATGTCGTTAGGTAAAAGTGTGTTTCTTTAGTATGCATTAGTATGCATTTGTAGTTAGGAACTTTGATGGTTACGATATGTTCCCGACATAGAGTGATCCGACGGTTCATACTTTCCTCAATCTTAATGGCCATTGATCCATGGCTTAGCACCTGATTGGTCCATGATCTTTATTTAAAGAGAATGGAGGGTCATTTTCCTATGATCGATTGTGAGAAACTCTCTTGTAAAATCTCTCTGTAATCTTTTTCTTTGCATTGATAAACTGCTCCAAGTGGCTGCGTTGGCTGGGGCTGTGGATGTTTCCCCATAGGGGTTTTACCACGTGAAAAAATCAGTGTGTTGATATTTGATATGGTTATGTGAGTGGTTACTGAAGGTGTTCGTTCTCTGTTTGAACACATGTGTTGTCGAACATGGTATCAAAGCCTGTTTGAAGACCCGCTCCTGTCGAAGATTGAGATCGTGAAGCTGAGTTGCCTCATCTCCACTTTCTGTCATTTCGTACATTTTTGGGCTGAGAGGATTGTTCCATTGCGTCCAGAGCACTTGTTTCAATCAAGAACACCTTTCATTTCACTCGAAAAGGTTTCCATTTCCCAAGATACGACCATTACAGTCAAATCCGGAGGTATAAAGCTTGAATACACATTTTTTTAAATTTTTGCATAGTATTTTGGTTTTATTTCGGTTTTGTTTTTTTTTATTTCCAGGTTGCTACTCTTTTAGATCTGCGTATGCTCTTTGCCCCGCGCCTTGTGTGATCTTGGAAAATCAAAAACAGATAGGAAAAGGTGCATTTTCCGGGTAAGCTAACCGAGATCTAACCCTTGTTGTCATCGAGAAGCGAAAGTTTTTTCTTGTGTGAAAAGAGTTTTTTTTAGCATGCTCTCCAAGGCCGTCTTCCACAACAACACCCCAAATCCTCTTTCTGAACATTACAATATGTTTTTCTAGATCATTTGGTTAAAAGTTGCCTTATTAAGTAAGAGGTCTTGAATTCGAGTCTCTCTTTTGTTACCTTTTTTGAAAAAGTTCATGCTAAAATTGTAAAGTGTATTTCACTTCAAGTATAAAAGTGAATCACTATAAGTAACTTTAATATTTTATTTTAGAGTTATTTATTTTGCATGCAACTTTTCTGCTATAAAGTAACTTCATTGTAAAAGTGATCCCCACTTCTCTTTATAAAAGTGGGTCTCTTCATAAAGCAACTTACACAATCACATGGTCATTTGGTTACCAATTGTGCCTTTTAAAAAAAAAAGACATAACTTTAACATCAGAAGTCCGTTTTCAGTGCCCTTTTTTTTAAAACTGCATAAATTTTTAAGCTCTTTCCATCCAGATCATCATTTTCAGTTTTTAAATCCACATTATCTGCATATTTAATATGGCTTCTACAAGTACTGTTTTGCTTACCAACAACAACTATTTCCAATGAAAATATCATATGGAAGATTTATTAAGAAGTAAAGACATGTACCAGATTACCTTGAGAAAGGAAAAAGCACCCACTGATGCTGATAAGAAAGCCAAGTGGGATAATAGGAATGACGAAACACGTGGACTAATCTGAATTTCCATCTCTCCTGATTTAAGGTACCACATTCAAGATATTGATGACCCCAAAGAAGCTTGGGACATGATTGAATCTGTGTTTGGTAAACTCAATATTATTCAAGCACAACAGTTAGAAAATCAAATACTGACCTTGAGTCGAAATGATTTTTCTTGCCTTGTAGACTATCTATCTAGGTTTGAAACACTCATAATTTTATGTGAAGAATGTAAGATAAAGATGGAGGAAGAGCGTTGCATCTATCTTATTCTTTCTAAGCTAGGTAGTGCATATTATGTGTTTGTATCTACCTTTTATGCCATGAGAGAGGCTCTAGGGGAAGAAGCTTATGAAAAACCCAGTCTTGAGTCCTTTTGTGCTTCTTTGATTCGAGATGAAGATAAGCTTGTACAATTTGGAGTGATCAACACTGCAGGTCCCTCCAACAAAGACTTAGTTGCCCAGCAGAAAGATAAACCCAAGTATCCTAAGAAGCAACATCCTCGCTACAACAACAAACAACATAAGGGTCCCAAACCTTCTCAGACAACTTCAGCTCCTACTGGTGACAAAGGAGCAAAATATAAAAGTAAGAATACTAACAGACATTGCAACTTTTGTGATAAATATGGTCATGATGAGTCCAAATGTTTCAAGAAGATGGAAACTTTAGAAGCAACGATGAAGAAGCACAACATCAGTATTGATTCTACTTCTTATTCTCACGGACATGCACTTTATGCTTCCAGTTTCTCCTTCAATTCAACTTCTACTACTGCTTCTTCTTCTGATGAGTGGCTTATTGATTCAGGAGCATCTTATCATATGGCTAAGGATAAAGCCATTTTTTCTGCTCTAAATGAATGTAACAACAAGAAAATATTTGTTGGTGATGATAGATCTCTTAGTGTTGTAGGATCTTGAATAGTTCAAGTAGATAATGGTCATTTCAATGATGTATTATGTGTTCCAAGTCTTTCTTGTAACCTTCTATCAGTATATCAAATCAATCATTCATGTGAAGGTAAAACCATTGAGTTTTCACCTCACCAAGTTGTAATCAAGGATCTAAAAGATCCTAAGCATGTTCTTGCAACTGGAATTGCTGATGATATTACCAGGTTGTACAAGTTTGACAACTTTGGGTCATCAGCTTTTTCATCAGTTTTTGTTGCT
>ML788550.1:9723-25788 GCA_009831015.1 Picea engelmannii | reverse complement strand
TGAATATGTGAACAATAATTTTACAAGCTACTGCACTACACAGGGAATCCAAATGCAACACATTGTTCCATATACACCACAACAAAATGGTGTTGCTGAGAGAAAGAACCGCACATTAAAAGAAATGGCTAATTGTATGATCCGATCTAAGGGATTAAGTCTAAAGTATTGGGCAGAAGCGATCAACTGTGCAAATTACATAGTAAATCACACTCCCACAAAGGCTCTTAAAAATATAACACCGGAAGAAGCTTGGACTAAAATTAAACCAGATGTAAGTCACTTCCGTGTATTTGGTAGTATAGCATGGGCTCACATTCCTGATGAGAAAAGGAAAGCATTGCAGACTAAAAGTGAGAAGTGTATATTTGTTGGTTATTCTGAAGATGTCAAAGGTTACAAACTTCTTCAATCACATTGTAATGAAATTATTATTAGAAGAGATGTTAAATTTGATGAAAATCTCTTGGCCTGCGAGCCTAATTCGACGATTGTGCCTTCTTCGGCCTGCGAAGCATCTTTGGCGATTGTGCCTTCTTTGGCCTGCGAGCCATCTTTGACATTTTTGCCTTCTTATGATATGATTTCTTCTTCAGATGATGACATTGAGGATGAAAATCCACCTCCGCCTGCTCACCCTCCTCCAGATGAGTCCTTTGAACCTGAACCAGCACCAGCTCCACCGCTTCCTAGATGGGTCTGTTCAACACAAGAAGCAGTTGGTGATCTTGTCGGTGATCCTTTAGATCAGCGTCAGACATGTTCACAGTTCCAACGAGCCTCTTCTCTTTTGGCTCAAGTTTCAGAAACTGATGATCCAAAGACATTTGCATAAGCTTCAGGTCATCTAGATTGGGATGAAGAGTATTGTTCTTTAATGGCAAACGATACTTGGGATCTTGTACCTCTTCCAAAAGGAAGAAAACTCGTTGGATGCAAATGGGTCTACAGAACTAAGTATGCATTAGATGGAAGTGTTGAAAGACACAAGGCTCAGTTAGTTGCCAAAGGATTTTCCCAAGTTGAAGGAATTAACTATAATGAAACCTTTGCCCTTGTAGCAAAAATGAATTCCATCCGCCTTGTTCTTGCCCTTGTTGCCTCACATAAATGGGAGGTCCATTAGATGGATGTTAAATCTGCCTTCTTGCATGGAGATTTGCAAGAAGAAATCTACATGGAACAACCTTCTGGCTATGTCCATAATGACTCTAGCCTTGTTTGTCACCTCAAGAAATCTCTTTATGGTGTCAAGCAAGCTCCCCGGGCTTGGTATGCCAAAACGGGTAGCTTTCTTATTGCCACTGGATTATCTAGATGCCATTCTGATCCTAATGTCTATACCAAGAAAGTAGGAAGCCATCTCATAATCCTTTTCCTTTATGTTGATGACCTTATCCTTACTGGTAGTGACTCAAAACTTTTAAACCATGTGAAAACCAGCCTTAAGAAGAAATTTGAAATGACAGACTTAGGTTTTTTGCACTATTTCCTTGGCCTCCAAGTTTTGCAAACCAATGAAAGAATTTTTCTTTCCCAGTTTAAGTATGCTTGTGACCTTCTTCGTCGCTTTCACATGGACGATTGTAAACCAACCCCTTCTCCCTTCTAGTCTAGAGTCAAGCTCTTTTCCACCTGTACTTCTCTTGAAGTTGATGCCACCCTGTACTGTCAGTCAGTTGGTAGCCTCTTATACTTGACTCATACCCATCCTAATCTTTCCTTTGATGTTGGTCTTGTTGCCCAATATATGCAAACACCCCATGAAAGCCATTGGAAAGCAGCTAAAAGGATACTTCGCTATGTTCATGGTATAGTTCAGTTCGGGATACATGACAATTCAGGGGGGACTCCTTTATTGGTTGGTTTCACTGATTCAGATTGGGCCGGTGACCCTAATGATCGGAAATCTACTGCAGGTTATGTTTTCAGCTTTGGTTTAGGACCTGTCACTTGGGCCTGTAAGAAACAATAGGCTGTTGCACTTTCTTCAACAGAAGCAGAGTACCGAGTAGCGGTAAATGCAAGTCAGGAAGCCCTGTGGCTTTGACATATCCTTTCAGAGTTTGGATTCCAGCACCAACATCCGACCAACCTTTGGTGTGACAATCAGAGTGCCATCAAGCTCGCCAAAGACCTAGTTCAACATCAGCGTAGCAAACACATTGAGCTACACATGCACTTCATCAGAAAGCTAATTCATGATCAAGTTATTGAAGTGCTCTTTTGCCCTACAGAAGATCAAGTTGCAGACATTTTCACAAAGTCTCTTACAGAAGCGAAGTTTTCCAAACTTCGATCTATGTTAGGAGGTCAAGAAGTTGTCATTAAGGGGGGATAGGCTCTAATGCCTCCTTCCTTCTCCTATTGTTTCACTATTGTAAATCCTTCAATCCTATCCCAAGTTGTTCTTAAGGGGGGATGTTAGGATATTTAGACACTTAGGATTTAGTTAATATCTACTTGGTCTAATATGTCGTTAGGTAAAAGTGTGTTTCTTAGTGTGTTTATTTAGTATGCATTAGTATGCATTTGTAGTTAGGAAATCCGACGGTCACGATATGTTCTCGACATAGAGTGATCCGACGATTCATACTCTCCTCGATCTTAACGACCATTGATCCGTGGCTTAACACCTGATTGGTCCATGATCTCTATTTAAAGAGCATGGAGGGTCATTTGCCGATGATCGATTGTGAGAAACTCTCTTGTAAAATCTCTCTGTAATATTTTTCTTTGCATTAATAAACCGCTCCAAGTGGCCGCATTAGCTGGGGTCGTGGATGTTTCCCCGTAGGGGTTTTACCACATGAAAATATCGGTGTGTTGATCTTTGATCTGGTTATGTGAGTGGTTACTAAAGGTGTTTTAACCTCTGTTGGAATACCTGTGTTATCGAGCACCCTTGGCTTCCCTTTGCATTTCCATCCAAATCACTTTTGGCGGCCTTTGCATTTACAACCAATACCCAACTGATATTAACCGTCAAATTTCATTTATTCCCTGGATCCTACTATCCTAACTCATATTTGGATGAATTATAATTCCAAACATGCTATCTTATAGACTTTGGATCTTCAATAACCAGTTACTCTTCGGAACTGAACTCCTTCAGCCCTTTCCTGACTGAATACTTTAGTACTTGAGGTTTTCTTGTACTCTTCTCATTTCTTTGCCAACTAGACTTAAACTTGATTTGCCTAGCCAATCTCTAGCATACTGTAAGGATGTACATATGCCTCCTTTGCTATTTGCACGGAATTAACTGAAAGAAATTCTTTTTCCTTACCATCATAGCTTCAAGTGATACCTACAACCTCTTGGTTGTAATTAATGGCTCTATGTCACTTAAGATGGATTCTTGTCAGACGCCATCTCCTCTGTAATCAAACCCATGCATAGAACCATTTTCTTCTTCCTAGTTACTTTTTGTTTTCTCTTTAGAAATCATTTCACTTTTAAATTATTCTTGACTTGATATCCACCTCATGAATTCTTTATCCATTATCTTAGGATGTTCATGGACTTGACTCTATCCAGGAGTCCTTCCTTGTGTACCTTGCATACTTGCAACCACATATTATGTTGATATTAATTTTCAACATTCCATTATTATTTGGATTCCTTTGATTCAGCTCCTGCATGAATGAATTATAATTCCAGACATGTTTTCTGAGTAACCTTGGTTAGTTAACACCAACTTCTTTCTTGAAGCAATTTGATTTGGCCTTTCCATGACTGGTCCTATCAACACTTGTATTATCTGGATGAATTATTACTTTCTCCTGTCTCGACCCATTTGATTTCAACTTGACATGCATATTCAACTTCTGTCATTCCATATTTGATGACCTTCATGCCATGCTCCCACTGCACATTCTAATAGCAATAATGGAGGTGCTATCTTCGACTGCGGGACTGATCCTTGGAGATGTCACATCTTATCTCCAAACTCTTTCATATTCCATAAAACCTTCCTTCCTTATTCCCATTCTTTGCATATCCATATGAACTTATGGTTCATGCATTATCATGTATCACAGATGGATGAATACTTGGAATCCTCTTTCCAAGGCCTTTCCAATGATTGCCTCCTTGCTCAATTAAGAATCATGAGCAAAAGGTTATAACTATTTGCACAATGGTGCTTTCTGGAAGGCGATCTTTGTACAACTATTTTTATTTCACAGAATCGAAGTGGCTCTTGGATCCTTGCTGGATCCTCTCTTAAGGTTTACATACCTTCTTTACTTCTTTCAATGTAGGTCTGTTCAATCATGGACCCCACAGGCTCTATCTCTAAGCCCTTCTCTATTCTTAAAAACAATTTCTGGGCACTATCCCTCTTTCTTTGGCTCCAATCTCATGTGACCATAGGCTGTGACCAAATTCTAGTCTGATAGGCGCTTATCTGGAGCTTCGGGACCTTGGGGCTCCGGAAATTTGGGGTTCTCGCAACTCCAAACCTCTAATTCCCTGGAGCACCAAATTTGGAGAACTCATGAAGAATGGTGGATCAACGGTCGATGGTTTCCCAACATCCAACGACTAAGATCTACTACGAAACTCCAGGCTTCGGGGCTTTCCAGAGCACTTCTTCACAGATCTCTCAGAGTGCCAAATTGGCGAACTCGCAAAGTGGGGTGGATCAACGGTCCACTGTTTCCCAGCATCCAACGACTGATATTTACGACAGAAATCTGGGCTTCGGGACTTCAAAGCTTTGGGGCTCCAGGACTTTGGAAGATTTCACATCTGCACACCCAAAAACTCCTGAACCGTGAATCTCTGAATACTTCCACGTCACCCTCGATGATGTCATCATGCCACCTTACTTCGACGCTACCAAACTTCGGGGATTTCTTCCTCCCATTCCATCACGAACCATTTCTTCCAGAGTGTCAAGTCTCCGGACCTTGGGATCTGATGCCACATGTCTCCTATAACCAACAGTTGGGATTAACTCCAGCCTTTGAGAGTTCTCTACCCAATGCTCGAGAGGAGTGCCACATGGCCAAATAATAGAAGAAAACACATGGCCCAATATGGCTGATGACACGTGTCACGTTCTAACTGACATTTCTATCTTCAAAGGGTTGTTAACTCACTGACACGTGGCACACATCCCATGTGTCCACTTCATCCTTGGTGACGTCAGCAGGCCACGTCACTTCAGGCCTCATAAGATTTCACACTTGAACACTCCAATTCTCCCGAGCGCCGAACTTCTGAATTTTGTTACCTTCCGGGGTCCACATAGTATAGTTGTCAACACTTACGGTGGTGACATGTGGCATGTCTAGGTATGTCCACATCCCCATAGGTGATGTCATCATTCCACGCCACTTCTACCCTTTTTCTTTGGGACTTCGGGCTGCGACATTTTTTACACTTGCACAGTCCAATTCTCCCGAACGCCGAACTCCCAAACAAGCTGATCTTCTAACACGCGTCTCCTTTTGTTGAATGGTCCGGATTAACTTTGAAATTCGGGACTTTGCACATCAACACACTCCATTTCTCTCGAACGCTGAATTCCCGAACAAGCTAACCTGTCGACAGGTGTTTCTTTTGATGAACGGTCTGGATGAACTCCGGACTTCGGGAGTTTGTGCATCAACACACCATTTCTCCCGAATGTTGAATTCCTGAACAAGCTAGCTTTCCTAAACGTGTCCCCGGTAATGAATGGTCCGAATCAACTACAAACTTCAGGACTTTAGGAGTTTACGCCTTAGCACCTGTTTCTCCCAAAGGTCGAATTGTCGAATTTCGAACGGTTGTGAGATCTACGGCTCACAAACACCCGCACACAGATATGATGGTTGAGATCTATTTTTCCACTGCTGCACCTTACCTTCTATTCTTGACTTGATCTAACGACTCTGATCTGTCTTCGAATGATCCAACGGTCAAGTACTTCTCCCCGGATCTATAGTGTAGATCCACCCCGAGACTTCAAAACTTCGGGCTTCGACCCCTTTTGCTCTATAACTCACCAACTTCATCGAAGTTACGAAGTCCGAAGGACTTGGGGGTTAACTCTCATGCAAATTTTCCATATCATACGATTGTGAAGGACCCTCCTTCTCCCGAACAGATCCTACTGTCCAAATTCAAACCTTGCAGTTCCAAACCCATGGTTATTGCAGTCTCTTTTCTCTGCTATCTTTCTTGAACCGCTATACCTCCTAAGCTTTCGAACACAGTCCAAGTGTTCACACAGTGCCTTTTAGGCACTTAGGAACACTCTGAACTTCGAATTTTGTCCCTCTTGACAACAATTCACTCTGAAACCTTTTCTTCATTAATCATTTACATAACATATCCAGGTTCAGTGTTGAACATTGGGCTCTAAACTTCAATTTTGTCCATTTCGACAACAATTCCTTTTCAAAACCTTTTCTTCAACTTCCCCTTTTATGGCCCATCCAGGCTTAGTGTTGAAACTATGGCTCTGATACCAATTTGTAACATCCCCGACCTTAAACCAACAGGCCAGGCCATGCCACCAAATAACTTTCATGCTCTAATACCAATTTGTGACAGCCCCAGCCTTAATCTACTGGGCTATGCCACACATAGATACTTGTAGAAACATCATACACATCCATATAACATAGAAATGAAAATTATCATCTAGCTATATATAAACATATACAGACAACATATTCTAATAGTACACAGATTAATGTGGAAATAACAATAAGCCTACACATACAACATATACAATATATCCAGGCATTACTCATCAATTATATCACATGTACAATTACACAACATGTAAATGAACACACAAGTGGCACTTATATTTTAATAGAAGACCACCAACTACGTGCAGACCTTCCATGAACCTCCCAGCCTTAGACCACGTTGCTCATCACGCTCAATAGTGGGTCACCCCTGAGCTAGGACTAAACTTCACCAGGCAAGGGATTCCTAGGATTGGCAAGGACAATAGGAAAGTCACACAAATCAACAAGAATGATTTTCTCCTAGGAGCCACTTACGCCCACAACCCACATACCCTCATTCCCCACACGCCTGTCCCACCCCAGGAGTATACACCTTCACTATCACAAGTCCATCAGTTGTCCACCTCCCATCGGATTCATCAACAGGTTGGACTAGAAGTCTCAAAGTACTGTAGCTGATATGGGACTCCCTCTAGGAGAACTCACTTCCTCATCACACTCTCTCACTTGGAGAGAGTTGCTCACAAGCTTGACAACCTGCCTCTTCTATCCAGCTCCTAAGTCTAGCAGGTAACCACCGCAGAAAAAATTGGGTATGGGCTCTGGTAATGAAAACAAGCCACACCATTCCAAAGAAAATGTGGGTAGCAACAAAAAAGGCTAAGGCACGATATGTCTCAGACACTACACAACCGTGCTATGCTTCACATGACAAACGATTAGCTTCATAACATGGGTGTGCGGGTTTCAGAAGTTGTAGAGATCAATGATGGAGGCAATGGATGGCTATGTCAAGGCTCTCCCTATCTCAGTGCATGCATAAGTGGGGAGTATGTCAGACTTGCGAGAGTGGCAACGATTGCCAGAATGGTGAGGGAACCCCCAACGAGCTGACTTTGCCAACTAAAAACTGCATGCGCGCAGGTTGACACATGTCTTCCTGAAGCTGCATGAGCTCCTTTTAATACTCGTTCCCTTTCCCCAGGAACTTAGGACAACATAGGTTATGTCAAACCTTAGCCTTTACGAAATAATAATATAATATTATCCATTTAGAGGTAAGCCTTCTGGCTTAGCCCCTATTCCTAGACACTTAGGCCCTTCCCTTTCCCTACCTAGTGGAGCTTAGTCCCCCATAACTCTTTCTTCATGGTTGGTCTACACACAACGATGTAATTTTATTAATGATGTGAGTATTTACATATACAAAATCAGGCTCATTGGCCTTAGCATCTAGGCTCTCTGGCCTAATAAACACATAAGTCTTCCATCTTATAAACACTTGGCTCACCAACCTATAAACATAATTACAATTTAGCAGGGGCTTGACCTTGGGGTGTTACATATTTATCCTTGGCTTGAGGTTGTCCATCATTGGTAATTGTCTTTCCCAACAACTCCAATCATTTCCTCTACATAACATGCATTATCACATTCAATATTATATCAACTATATTGTTAATAAAAATGCATGTGCCATAGATTTTAAATAAACAAAACACTTTTAGACATGCCTCATCATATCTATATGCACTCCATCACACTATCCTCAATGTTTTTATGAGCACCAACATAATCAAAATTTTCAGTTGTCTCTACAGTCCTACATCTATCAACATTCTCATGTCAGAACATTCACACATGACCAACATATCAGTTTTCTCATTCTAGAGAAACACAATAAACAACAAGAAATGAGTTAAGGGACTCTTCCCTTTCTCCAACTCCTTTTACATGGTCTAGAAATTTCAGTCCAACTGAGTTATTTCCAAGGCCTCTCTGCCTCTACATAACATGGTTTAACCATTACCATTTAAACATATTTATTAATTTATTTCCCAATTGTACTTGTTTTCACAATTGTTTTGTTAAAGCATACAACTTTGTTAAGGAAATCATTTTTTTAAAGTGAGAAAAGTATTCCTCCTTTTTCTCCTTCTTTGCTTAAGAAATCTATCCCTTTTGGGGTCCACCCGCTCTCTTCCTTGAGCAGTTTCAGTCAAGTTCATCTTGAATTTCTTGGATATAAACAACATACTCACAACAACAAGGTTTTAGCTCACAATTAATCATGAACTAGTGCATTCTTGCACATTTCCCAAACAAAGAACATATTGGTTGTCATTCACTTGCATGACTCCTATGCACACATTGTATTTTATAATGTAATCCGGGATTCTTATAGAAATAGACCTTGCAGTCCATTGTATCTTTCAACAATCATTAAGTTTACAACCCTATTCTCCTGACCAGATATCCACACAGTTCCTCCACTTGGAACTTCCTCAACATGTAACTCTCTTGTTGCATGTCCAAACGATTTGGAATGACCTCCACCTTGAATTAGTCTTAGCTTCATTGTTTCAGATTTCTATCCAATATTCCATAAGGACTATAAGCATGCATTCATATCATGCATCTAGATTATACATTCACACATGTACATCCATTAGTTTTAATTTACATTGTTCTTTTATGCACTCGACCACATGCATCAACATGTTGTGTCTCTATCATAGGCACACTCTATAGTTCCTCATGCATATTTATTTAAAAATTCTTTAACTTATGATTGTTCACAATCATTCACATGAAAACTCTAAAGGCATTATAACAATCATATCCCCACCCTTTTTTTTTTTCATAACACAATGTATCCTTTCTCATTTACTATTCCAACAATTTATACCAGCTCTTTCTGAGGAGTAGAACACATCCTCCTCCAACTATCACTCAATCAATACAATTCAGCCCCTTTAATCTAGGGTTTGCCATGAATTCATGAACTTAATCAGTCTAGGCAAGCACACTCCTTGCCTTCCTTCCCTCTTACTCTGGTAGACATATCATGCCTTCAAGCATATAAGTATATACATATATATTATGCATGTGCCTTGCTTGCACATTTCACAATATTCACTTATGTTTATCTGATCTTAATATCATCCTTCTTTAAAGATAAATTACAACCATCCACATGGCTAGTCTCACAGACACATTCATTTCTGCCTTCATACTAGGAAAGCCTATAATGCATTCATTCCATGCACTCAAGCATCCACTTACATACATAGATATTCAACATGCAAGTTCACTGCTTACAACCTTTTTCCATGTCATTCACACAAATTGACATTCCAAACTTCCATGCCTTTCCTTCCTGGGATTCTTACAATCATTCATATGACAAGTCCCATAGGTGTAGTCATAATTATGTTTCCCTCTTTTCATGGCAACAACTATCAAGAAACCACTCTTGCCCAACTGCTATAATAACATTCCCAAAATTAAAAAATGCAATCTATGCAATTTCAGCATTACCCAAGGCAACAAAAAACCCATTCTAACTTCTCTACATGCCATAATCCCATTCCTGGCCAACATGCTTCCACCAAAGGAATTCTCTCCTAGACTCCTTCTCACTACCACTTTCCTACCAAGCAATAACTATATGTATACCATCCACCTCTGGATGTCAATCTAACTTATTGGTCACTTGGACATGATATAGTACTTCCTTTACCAAACTCTATATCAACCTTTCATTAGTCATCCTATCTCACCCTCATAGGGTTATATACAATAGAATTGTCAAAATTTTATGGATCATTTTACCTTATCCTCATAGTATGCAATCAACATCATCAACCTTTTACTTAGGCTATTATTATTAGATCATCACTAGCCATATGATCTATGACAACAACACATTTTACATCTAATTACAGACTATAATGAACCTATATGCATGTTCAATTTTTGCCATATG
The DNA here is from genome assembly GCA_009831015.1 of Picea engelmannii. NCBI lineage: Eukaryota > Viridiplantae > Streptophyta > Pinopsida > Pinales > Pinaceae > Picea > Picea engelmannii. The sequence continues at coordinate 15,324 of ML788550.1, read as the reverse complement.
CTTTCCAGCATACCCTTGTGCACCAAACATTTTACCCATGCCTATAATTGCAGATGTATTCCAGTTGTCTTCCTTTTGTATTCACATGCACAGGCATGCCCTTAGGTTAATATGCATACACCTTTTCTTTAATACAACCATGAGCTCATAACTTGCCCATATGTTCATGTTATTTTTCCTGTTTCATGAGGACTATCATCAGTTCAAAGAACTCATTTTTCTTTTCTCAACCAGGTTATTTCAACAACAACAAGCTTCATTTATTATAGGTGAAGTAAATTGAACTTACAAATTTTCCATCAGTCCTATGATCATGAGGAATTTCACATACATGGTTTAGTCTTTTATTTAAGCAATAACTAATACTGTCGAGGATTCTATCAATCCACACTAAATTCCTTTAACCACAAGGGTCTTAGCCTTTATGCAAACAATCATCACATTTTCTAGAGCTCCAATAACCCATGCTTACAGGAAACATTATAACCGCCAGCTCATTCATACAATCCTATAATAGGATCCTACCATTTCTACCCCTTTTTTTGGCCCGTAGGTCTTACCATTAATGCCTATCAACTTATTCCTACTCATGTAAGAGTAGTTATCAGTTTTGAAAAAACAAAAGCATGATTCCTCTATTGAACTCAACAATAATTTCCAGGGTACCATTTCAATCTGTTGTCCTCCTCTTCAAGGAACTTGTGGAGATAACAAATAAGCTTTTAAATGCAAAGAAACTCGATCTAAAAGGCTCATCTTGGTGTTATTATACTAGTCCTATGACTAATCTTTGGCCCATCTAGGCCTAGTGTTGTAACCTTTCTCTGTTACCACTTGTAACACACACAACCCCCTAAGTACCCTTTTAAGGGACGGGGTATCGAAAATTTTCTTTTCCTCAAACATCTCAAAACCTCTTTTCAAGGGCACCATTGTCTTTTGCTAGTCAAGAGATTTCCAACGGCTGTCGTCATGCTAAAAACCGAGCTCTAGATCAAAATTTATGGCCCCTTAAAGTTTCGGGGTCCTCACTCACCATATCCGCCTCATTGCCACATGGCATCCACGTGCCTCTCTATCATTGGTTCCATATGACATGGCACTAACATGGCACTTTCCATGTGGTTTAATGAGCCCTTGCTCTGTTGAACATTCCAAATCGACGACTGTCATTTGATCGCATACCATCTACGATCAATGGCCCATATCATCTCTCGTAGTCATTCCGTCAGAGTGCATCTCCTCTGTACTCGCCACCCACTCCGATGGACGAAAAAGATTTGGTCCTTATTCCTTTGATCAACGACTTAGATCGAAGGAAATTCCTTAAAGGCCTTTCCACCCAAATGGGCCTGCTCTCGTCCTATCAACCAATTGACTATTGACACACATCATCCCGTAGGATGCATCAGTTTCCACTTGACATTACACGTGGCCCTGCCACTGCCTTCCACCTAGTGTGACACGTGGCACAGATAACCTAACACAAAGTTTTGCCTCAAAATCCCGATTCATATTGACATGTGGCAAAACACCTACCTGACACGTGGACCAATCCTCGTGTGACACATCATCATTGGGCATAAAGTTCTCCACTTAGACGTTGACACCGGTTTATTGCGCATTGGCTGGGGTCACGTCATTGACACGTGTCCTCTACTCACAAGCTTATAACAAAAATCAACGGCTAGGATTTGATCTTTCCTTCTCGTCGATCTATGGTCAAGATCATCCCTCGGAGTACCTCCCGTCAAAGTCCAGCCTCTCTGAATCCAACGATTATCATAGACCAAGGTTACTCTTTGACTGATCGACACCCCTATGAAGAACGATCTAGATCTTGTGAACCCATATATATGATGGTTAAGATTAAAGCACCTATCCTCAGACTTAAAACGGACAGGGGCTCACGCCCAATCCTCTCTACAAATTATAGGTTGACATGTGCTAACCTCTGGGACACACTAACACCCCTCATAAGCATGACATCACCATGATGTTACTCACCCTTTTTCTATGCTCAAGCAGGACCCACTCCTTTGATCTATGACCGAGGTTCGATCTCACCCCCATTCCGATCAATGATCCAGATCATTTATCAGATTCCTTCCCATCAGAGTGCACTCGTTCTGGTGATTCGAACCACTCTGATGTACGATGAAGATATAAGCACTGCACCATGATCAACGACTGAGATTTAGGGCAACGACTTAGAGGCTTTCTCACCTAACGATCCCACTTTCATTCTGTCGACCAATTAACTATTGACGCACGTCTCCTCTTGAGACATATTGGCTGCCACGATGGCATCCTTGTCAGCGTGATGTCACCATCCCTTTCTCTAGGCCTCTAACATTCCTCCTCTGATGGGCGACTAAGATTTCTTCTTATCCTTTCACCGATATATGGTCCATATCTCCTCTCAGGGTGTCCTCCATTGGAGTCCCCTATCGAGCCTGCACTCATCCAATTCAATTAACGATAGATATCTATCCACCTGCAAATCCAACGTCGACGATTAAGGCAACCTTCCAAAAGCCCGAGTCCAACAGGGGCCCATCCTTGACCCTTTGAAAATTTAGGTACCACCAAGTATTATCCTTAAATATGTGTTGGTTGCCATGGTAGTATCCTTGTCACTATGACTACCAAGTCTATTTAATTGTCGATATCATCTCACAGATCAATCCTTCAATAGATCAACAACTATCATTGAATCAGAATACAACCTCTCCAGGAATCACAACCTACTCTAACAAAGGGTTGGGATCTATTCATTGCATTGATCCAACGACTGTGATTCCTTCAGGCTCAAAACATGGGTTTTTCTCCAGGTTATCAATTCGATTAAGGACTTAATAGTTCATAGATTTATTCCAAGTATTTTCTAAGGCTTACCAGGCCTTCATGATATCTACATTTCTCCTCAAAATTGACCAAGACATTCTCTCTTCACTGCTTGGGTGAAGCTTTGCGTCCAACGGGTTTTCCATTCCAATATGGAGACTTTCACAAAGCTTTAAAGCTCTCCAAATTGCACATAAACCTTCCTAGGTTACAGGGCCTTTCTGTCTCCATTCTTCCAACAAGCAATACGCCTTACCACTTATTCACCTAAATGAGGATTTCATTCCACACAACCATTCATAAAAAAGAGATGTTAATGACACAAGGTCTATTGACCTTCTTGGGTCTTCAACATGCTATTATTACAGCATCCCATTCCTTTTTGGAAATTATTGTTCATTTCTTAACTTTCTAGCCTCTTTTCTTTTCAAAGGCATCACACCGTAACAATACTTTAATACACACCCAACAAACACAAACATATGGATATATCTAGGGTTATATTCACAAGAGGAAATCGATTGTACTGTTTCTTTAATCAATTAAGATAAAACACAGGGTCCTCCTGCTCATACACGCAATACACATGAAATTCAATTCATATGTATTATTATACAAGTACAATGACTTCCAATAGAACAATATCAACACCATTGACTAGGTATACACAATTACACACAATCATAGACATCAACCCTTTATCTCCATTTAATTACACAGAGTGAAGTATACTTGTTTGATCTATGGAGATGATAACTAGCCAACTGACTATGGGTGTTCTCCTTTCCACCCAACGATAGGTTCTGCATGCTCAGTAATTTCGGCAGAAGTCCACCCCCGTGCCAAGCCATGATACCACAGAGAAATTCTATGCACTTGCTTGTGCATTCACTTGTAGTAACTCTTTCATCTAATGCTCTGAACTCTCCTTGAGTTCTCCTTCGGTGCATATCTAGGCTGCACTCTCTTGCCTCCATCCTCTGAGACCATCCTTCTAGGCATGCTCCTCCTGCACGCACTCATGCATTTTTTTTTCCTATCCCCTCGCGCGTCTCCTGCACGAAATATGGAAAATTCTAAACTTGTCTCCTTCCTTCTGTCATAAGGAACTTGGGTCAACCTCGGGGTTGTGGAATGGTATGCTGGGTACCTTTGGATGACAACTTCCTACTGTCTCAGCCAAGCCCTCCACGCTTCCATTCATTGGGGTGGTTGGTTGCTCAACCACCAACCATTTTCTCATTAATTGATTTTTCCTTGGGATCATGTTAAGGCTTATTATTCCAAATAACATATTTCAGCATGAAGGATTGGGTCATCTTAGCATGATGAATCCCTATCTATGTTCCCTCACTCTTTCCTCTAGTGGTATCATGGCCAGTACTCAAGACTTCACCCCCACAGTGAGTTGTTGGCTCTTACAATTAAACAATAATACATTTACATTGTTTTCATGCCATGGCATGGAAATCATTAATCATGAATAATTACAGGTTGGGGGAAACAAGGGTCTTACATTAGGGGGGAGGGAATGGGAGTGAAAGGCACTATCCCTGACACAAGAACCATTTGTCAAATGTTATGGATATCCCATGGGCAAGGAAAAATTCCCAGCAATTAATGGAATGTCATGGACAACCCGTGGGTAAAAGAAAAGCATCCAACAAACAATGGATGGCTGTGGACAACGTGTGGGAAAAATAAAAATGCACAACAAGCAACAGATGGTTGTGGACAACCTATGGGAAAAATTATGCCCAACAAACAATAGATGGCTGTGGATGACATGTGGGAAAAATAAAAATGCCCAACAAACAACAAATGGTTGTGGACAACTTGTGGGCAAAATAAAAATGCCCAAGAAGCAATAGATGGCCATGAATAGATTGTGGGAAAAATAAAAATGCCCAACAAACAATAGATGGTTGTGGACAGTCTATGGGAAAAGGAAAAACGCCCAACAAACAATATAATGTTGTGCTTATAGACTGAGATTGTTCCTTCTATCATGCAACAATCCAACAATTAATAATCATACCCAACACATAAATAAATACCACACCTATCGCACATAGTGTTCGAGCACACTAGAAATTAATGAACCCACACTGAAGCCATGAAATTGAAACCATTACACACAAACCTCAACATTTAATGGGCATTTTAATTAATCTTGAAAGATAAATACAAAGGGGTGAGATATACACAGAGTTCATGTATTGTTACTCAATGACAATACAAATTTGCAGATGGCCATGACTTAGAGGAGCCTTCACTCATCCTAGAAGGATCCTTACTCCTTGGTCCATCGATATTCAAGTAGGTTGGTCACTTTGATCTCTCATTTCTACTACCGTCCTCCCAATTTCTCCTTGCATCTCCCTATTGATATCTTCATTGCAACCTTTTTTATTTTATTTTATTTTATTTTTTATGGGTTGCCGTTGAAAGGCCAACCATCATAATGGTTTGTTTCCACTTCCATTTTTTCCAAAAAAAAGACAAAATAAAATTAAAAAACAATTACAAGCTTATTGCAAAATTTACAAGAAGATCCAATTTGGATCATATATAGATGTATTGTAAAAATAAATAAAGAATTATATATCCATCTAAACAAGATATTTTAAGAAATTATTTCAGATTATTCTAGATGGTTATATATCTACAAATAAAAATTGGATCTACATTAGTTTTAAAAAACTGTGAGCATCTTCTAAGCTCGTAGGTGCGGGGGGATGTGTTGTTCACAAT
>ML788549.1:179117-212514 GCA_009831015.1 Picea engelmannii | reverse complement strand
CGTGGTTAGAGAAGCAGGTTTGGAATTGCTTGAGGACAAGCAATTTCAAGCAGGGGAGACTGTAATGTCCCCCACCTCTTAGAGAGGTGATGAGGAGACTCAGTGGCCTGGGCACCCCCACTAGGTCATAGTCTCACACTGAACGGGGGAAAGTCAAGAAGTTAAAAGTTATATTTTTAAGTTGACTTAAGAAAGGGAAAGGATAAAGGACTAATAGATAACTCAACAGAAGAATAGAAGATTAACCCTGGGAGTTAAACTAACTCAATAGAGAATTAGAAGGAAAAGTATAAGTAAGAGGCTGGGGTGCACCTATTACTCATTATGGTTTTGGATTAGCATTGGCTATTGCTCTTGAGCATTCAGTTTGGGGTTTTTGCTGTACAAACCCTTGTGAGCAACTCAGTGGTGAAATATCCACTCACCTTGTTCCACAACTTGGTCTCGGGGATGAAAGACTCCTCCACACCATTCTAGTCTCATCCCATCTCCATATAGCACTTCAGAAGGGGCAGGAAAATCAGTTTGAGGGATTTTTTGGAGGGTTATCATCATTCTACATTTGCCTGCAGATTGGGACGTCTCAGATCCATAGGGGACATCCTGTGATTCAGTAAAACTCAGATCTAGGGAGATCTGCTTGAGATCTGAGCCCAAAACTTCTCCCACAGGATTCTCATAGCCCGATCTATATTCCTGGAGAGTTTCAGAGCATTTGGAGGCCTCCTTCATCAGGGCCGAACCTGCTAGGGTTTCAGTCATCTAGTCGGGCGCACCATTCAGTGGAGATTTCAGATCTACAACGATTGAGAGGGATCTTGGAGATTCGGGAACCTGGGTTGTTCTTACCATCACCCGATCTATATTCTTGGAGAGTTTCAGATCATTTGGAGATCTCCTTCATCAGTGTCAAACCAGCTAGGGTTTCAGTCATCCAGTGGGGCACACCATTCAGTGGAGAATTCAGATCTACGGAGTTTGAGAGTGGATTTGAGAATTTGGACATCTCGGTTTTCCTTGCAGTTGACCGATCTATCATTTGGCATATTTCTCGAGATGATTGGACACTTTTGGTAGCAGGGAATAATTATTTAGGGCTTCAACATTCTAGGAGGACGTGGCACTTTCCAGCTTGGAGTTTGAGAATTAGTACGGCTCAAATCTTCTTGATTTAGTCTTCATTGTATATCGAGCCTTTGGAGGCTCATTTTGTATTGTCGGGAGCATTTTGTAGCAGCTCATATCTATTTCTTGTACGGCCATCTCAGGTTTATGCCAGATCGGCCATCTATTGTATTGATCTTACATTGCTCATAATAAAAAGGTTAGATCATTGCTTGTGCTTCTACATCTTGAATATATTGTGATCTCCATGTGTTGATGAATCTTGTATGCACTTAAAAACTCAATAAATTAGTAGTAGTTAGTGATTCCAAGAAAGAATTTGGCTTGGGATAATTACATTGCACCAGAATATGTTGATGTAAATAGAAATTTCTGAAGCTTCTTATAGAATCAAAAAATGGAGAAGGAGCTTAGAAGATGCTGAAAAGATGTGAAAGGCCCTTATTTCCATTCAACCAAAGGTTGTATGTAATCTTTCTTGGAGATTTTTGAAGCACATTCTTTGATAGAATATCATCCTCTATGTTGAATTCTCGAGATGTGTAGGAAAAGTTGAGCTCCTTGAAAAGTTTTTTAGATTTCTAATGCGGTTCATACAGGCCAATAAATTTGTCGATTGGAGCTTTCCTCTATGGTTCAACGAATCTATAATAACACTTGAATCGCCAATGAGATGGAGATATTCAATATTTAATCTTGTGTGCAGTTGAAGTGTAGCCCAGACACCCAGGAGTTATGCCCTTGTGTTGGTGCCCAGGCCACAACTGAAAGTCCATCTGTAAATTGTGAAAGAGTTTATTTTGATTAGACCACCTCTTCCAGTGAAGAGACCGTTACCTTGGGCTACTCCATTCAACCACCCCTTCAGATGATCATCAGCTATGTGGGGATTTTTTAAGAGCTTTGTTTTTCCTTTGTATGGATGCATATCTCTCCACAATTAATGAAGTCCAAGTGTTTTGTAGACCACAACATTGACTGAAGAAGGAGTGTCTTCAAAGATTTTGTTGTTCTAGGCCAGCCATATATGCCAGTTGACCAGAGGAGGAAGAAATTTATGAGTGTGGTCTCTAGAAATCCAAAGTGTAAAGCAGTCTGATAAAGAATTTCCATACCAGTTAGCAGTAGTATTGAGATCGGATGTGATCTTGTTCCAAACTTGTTGAGTGAAGTGAGAATAAATGAAGAGATGGTGGACAGATTCAACATCCTTATTACACATATGGCAGACGTTGGGGCTCATCCAACCCTTTTTTAGTAAACTATCTCAGGTGGGGATTTTATTTTCGTTTGCAAGACAAATGTGGAGTTTTATCTTGAGTGGAATTTTCTAGTTCCATATTCTTTTGCGCCAGCCCCGGATAATAATTTTTGGTGTTGTGTTGGTTATGGCCAAAGTTTTTTACTGTAGTATGGCCCGAGTTGTTGCCGCCTGCCCACATTAATTGATCCTTGGAATTCTGGAGTTGTATGCCTGCGCGGGATAATTGTCTACAGAAAATGTCCCATTCCTCCTGTTGTGCTACGTCTAGCTGTAGCTCTCGGCTCGATTTCCAACCAATGAAAATGTGACCCTGTTGTTGATATTGTGCTGCTTGTGAAAGGTAATTTATGCTAACACAATTTAATTGTTGGATTAAGGAAATTGACAGAAGTGGATATGAATCGATGCCAATAATGCGGTATGTACTCAGGTCGATGGAAAGACCAGAGCCGGGGTTCCAGCATGTCCAATTGTTTAACCAATGAACCGATTTTGAGAGCTTCCTCCAAGTGTGTGAGACCTTTTTGGTAAGAGTATGTAGACTGTGAAGCCAGGATGCCACAGAGGTATGAGAAAGATATTTGTCCTTTATTAATTTGCTCCATATGCCGTTTGTGGTGAGCACGCGCCAGAGAGAGTTTGCAGCTACTACTGTGTTGAAAACAAAAATATTCTGGATACCCTATCCGCCCTGTTCCTTTGGTATTTCCAGAGATTCCCAGCAACAGTGAAGCATCTTGTACGTTTCTTTATGTCCAGCAATGAGAAAATTATAAGTGAGTTTATGAATTTTGTCCAGGATCATGGGGGATGGCTGCCAGAGTCATCCAATAGACTGGTTTTCCTTCAAGTGTGGCTTTAATCAGAGTGTAGCGGCCTCCTAATGAGAGCCATTTATTACACCAATGTCCCAATTTGTTTGTCACCTTGGCAACTAGCCAATCCCAATCTGAATTTTTATAATGATCAGCTTTAATGTAGTAACCCAGGTAATGTAATCCTGAATAGAGGTGGATGAAAGAGTATGGGAAAATGTCCTCGAGGAGATCCAAGTCTTGATCCAGCAAATTGGCATGGTGAAAAGTCGATTTTGACTAGTTGATTTGTAAACCTGTAGTTGAGCAAAAGGTCTTCAATAGAGAATCAATTTCCTTCAATTCTAAAGGACCACCATTTGAAATTATGAGGATATCGTCAGCGAAAAGGAGGTGGAGGATCTTTATCAATCTCGAGACCTTCATCCCAGTGATCTTTCCTTCAGACTAACTTTCTTTTAGGAGGAGTCTTAAGCCTTCCATGACCGGAATAAAGAGTAGCAGAGACAAAGGACAGCCCTGCCCTCTACCACGGTTGAAAAAAAGAGATGGTTCACCATTCATCAACACAACAAAATTTGCACTACTAATACAACTCATAATCCAAGAGATAGTGGAGTGGCTAAAACCCATTTGTATGAGAATGAGCCCAAGGAAATCCTAGTCTATACAGCCAAATTCCTTTTTGAGATCTAGCTTGAGAATGAGGGCATGTGATCTTTTTTGTTTGATGTTGTGCAGACATTCTTGTGTTGTTCCAATTGCATCAAGAATTTGACGACCCTTTAAAAAACCCAGTTGTTCACAAGAGAGGGGTCACGAGAGGATAGGTTTGATTATGAGGGAAATGATTTTAGATATAATCTTGTAGTAGAGTTTGCCAAGGGAAATCGGTCTATAATCTCCAAATGTGGTAGGGTGTTTTGTTTTTGAAATAAGCGTCAAGAAGGTGGAGTTTATGGCCCTGAACATTTTTCCATGCAATCTAGAATCTTCCACTAATTCAATAATTTCTGGTCCCAACAGGTCAAAAAAATGGAGGTAATATTTGACTGTCTAGCTACCTGGTCCCGGGCTTTTGTCCTTTGAAATTTTTTTGAGAGCAGCCAAAACTTCCTGCAATGTACAAGGTTTTTCTAGGAGTGAAGATTCCTCTGTTGTGATAGAATGAGGGAAGAGTTTGGCCACCAAAACCTATGAAGGATAGTCAGCATGTGCTCTTGACTCGTAGAAGGATTTGAATCAGGTAGATGCCATAGATTTGATCTCTTGTTGGTCTATAAAACTAATGCCATTATCATCTGTGATGTCCCAAATGTGCTTTTTGTTTCTAGAGTCATTGGTGAAACGATGGAAATATTTATTTTTCAGATCACCACAATTAACCCAGGTGGCTCTACTGTGCTGCCTCCAAAGGGCTTCATCGGCCAGAAGAATTTTGTTTCTATCTTCTTCAAGTTGTCTGATGTTCTTGTGTAAGTCCCCATCCTTCCTAGGTAGTGTGTCGAGGGTGTATAAATCAGACAGTCTTTGTTCTAGCTCATGAAGAATAAGAAACAAGTGTTTTTTGTGTTTAGCGGCCCATCTTTTTATAACAGATTTGAGGTGCTTCAATTTTCTCATGAAACGTTGTTGGGTACCCAAGTTGAGCTGGGGATCAGGGTCAATCCAGGTTGCTTTAACCACAACAACAAAATCGGCTTTTGATAACCATTAGAGAAGTAAAAGTGGTCTAGACACTTTTGGATGGAGTCATGACCAATTCTGTCGTTGCACCATGTTAGAGAAATGGCAGCCGGAATGCAGTCGATCAAACCATGTGATTGAAAGAGTGAGTTGAAATAGCAAGACAAGGAGTCTTGTGATCCGCTAACACCCCAAATTTTGTCAGAATTTGTAGTAAAATTCAGATCTCCAGCAAGAATTAGGTTCTAAAGATCTAAGATGTCGTTGGACTCCAAATTGTCCTAGAAGAATATTTTGTCTTGGCAAGGGACATACATATTGAGTAGATTGATTTTTTTATTATTCCATCTGCAGGTACCCGATAACAGTAGTCCACGACATCACAGGTAAGGATGTAAGTCAAATTTAGTTGCATCCCAAGTCGTAGCTAGATCACTAGAGCTTTCCAGTGAATTAACAAAACTAGTGTGCCAGTCGGGTAAAATTTTTTTAAGAAAAGATCTAGCTAGTTTCCCATCAGTCAATGTTTCCTGTAGAAAAATCATATCAGGAGAGGTTTTGGAGAGGAGTCTTCTGAAGGTGGAGGATTTTAGGGGTCCCCCCACCCCTCTGATGTTGAGGGAGAGCATAATCATTATTTGGACGTCGCTAGGGATTTCATGCCTCTAAGCGCCCCAATGTCAGTTTTTTGTGTTCAAGAAATAGTTGGAGTGGTTGTAGATAATCCTTCTCTATGGCGGGTAATTTTGGTTTTGATCGATGAGTATCCAGTTCCTCATGACCAAGTCGGCTTCAGACCCTGATCTTGTTCCAGGTTATTTCTTTGAGACGATGGGCCAACATCACCATGTGGCCAATGAGTTGAGTTGCCTTGGTAGGAGGGTAAGGGTATGGGGGTATGGATTTCTTTTAGAGTTGGGAGGAGAGAGTCCAGGACATTGTTAAGGGTCAAGTCATCCAACTAGGTTTCAGAGGTCCCCGGAAGTGGTAAAGATGTCCCTAGGTCATGAGTAGGGGAAGAGTGACTGAGCAGTTTCGTGGGTATAGGAGAGGGAGGTTATGAAAGAGTACTACCATTGGCGAGGGAGTGGTAAGGGGCTGATATTTGTTGATCAAAAGCTGCAGTTGGTGTGGGGGTTTGGAGAGGATCTGTATAGATACAAGGTGGGGGTCGAGAAGTAGTAAGGGAGTGTGTCGACAGAGAAACCAAGATTTCTCCCTTATGAGAAGAGTGGGGCATAGTGGTAGGTAGGTCGGTGGGGGAAGATGACTGTGCGAACAATGGTTCAGTGAAAAGGGTAGCTAAAGGTAGTGAAGAGGGAGAGCTCGTAGCCAAGGGGGCTTGTGTCTGAGGTAGAGCTAAAGGGGTTGCTGACAAAGTAGCATCTAGATGTTCTATTTCCTGGATAGACACAGAAACGAAAATTGATGGACATATGGTTTTATGTTTACCTGTGGCTAAGATATGATCAACAGGAGCATCTGAATCAGGATGATCCTGATAAGTAGAATAGGTGTTCGCTACCGAAGAGTTCACACTGTAGGCGAGTTCGAGCATTTCTTCCTCAATTTGTGCTTTTTTGTAGCGTTGTTAAATATAATGTAACCTCAACAGTCTGAATGTACACTGCTAGCTGTCCTGGCTAGCTATACTTTCTATTCCTGATTTGCTTGAGCCTATTTATCTCAGCTATTTCCCATTGCATAGTACTTCTTCAGACTTACTTCTGATTGTACTCTTCTTCATATATTCTAATATATTGTTTTATGTTCTATTCTTTCTCTCTGCATTTCTTACTTCACAATTTGTCATGGTATCAGAGCTTCAGTAGTAAGCCTCTTCACATAGGCTGGAGAGCAACACGATCCTCAAACAGTGTAGAGATTACATGGATCTTGAGAGCAATTCGAAACAGACTTTTCACAAGGCTTGGAGAGTTGTCCATCATACTCTTGAAATATTCTCGAAGGAAACTTCCATGAGGAAGTTGTCTGCTCATACGCTCAAAAGATCAGCGTAAGAAGCTCACGTGCCAAAGAAGAGCATACAACGCTCGAAAGATCGAGGAAGAAGAGAGTACAGAAGAAAAAACTTTAAAGATTCTTGTAATTTTCAAGAATCATCAAAGAATTCACGAAGAAGAGCTTCAGAAGGCAGAAACGTTGAAGATTTCATAGAATTCGCTCAAATTTGTGAAAGATTGCTACAGACGGCAGCATTGTTTAAAGATTTACGGGAATTCTCTCAAATCTGTCAAAGATTGCAACAGAGAACAAAGAACTCGTGAAATTCTTTCAAATCTTTGAAAGATTCATGAATTTTTCTTCCGCAGAAGAAAATCCTTGCAAAGGCAGTAAAGAACGCATCTCAGGTTCAAAGAACAACCGTCGTGGCCGAAAGATTTGTCCTATGAACAGATCCGAGGCGGAAATCCAGTTTAGAAGGGATGAGGAGAGCGTGGAAAAGGAAAAAAGAATTCAATTGTTAGATCTTGCGCAGAGGCCCGACAGCCGTTGGATCGGCAAGAAAGTGCACACGGTTTAGTCCTCTGAAGTGCACAGGAGAAATTTTGACTTGTGAAGTCACGAAATCCCAACATCATCTGGACCATCCATCAAGAGACACATGGCGAGATATCGACATTTCGCTGACTCGCAAGGTGTAAAGGTCAGAAGACTGCCGTGAGAATTCACGAATCGCGAAATCACGAGTCATTCTAGACCGTTGGATCGAGATAGATTGTGAGTCGTCAATCTTATCCCATCGCAAAATCGGGGATCGAGAGTTGGACGACCGAAGGAGACTTCTCTCCAAAACCTCGATACGCAAAATCCCGACATCACGTATCGCGAAATCCCGAGAGGATTGTGAGCCGTCCATCTCAGAGGACAGGTGGTATAAGTTCCAAGCCATCACTCCATCGGCATTTCGGAGTTCAGGATATCGGAGGTCTTGTTGACGAAAGACACTCCACGGCGAAAGTCGTGAAATTGAGATTCACAAAATAGAAATAAGATCATAGTCGTCCATTTGTTGGGACATGTGGCGTAAATCCGAGGGCTCTGAAAAAGTCTCGAAAAGGGAGAGTCCATCGGCACATTGGGATTCGGTAAATCGTGAATCCTGAGGACAAGGGATCAGGTTTCTTTATGGTGAAAAGCCCCGTAAAGGATCGGAGCCATCCATTTTGAGGAGACACATGGGCAAGATCAGGAGAACCAATCAGCACACCGGGGTTCGGCGTTTCGCAGATCTTGGAGACGAGACGTCCGGAATAGATCAAATTGCGAAATCGCAAGGAGAATTCAAGACCGTGCAATATAGGAGGACGCGTGGAGAAAATCAAAGCAATCAAGAAATTTCCAGAAAGGAAAGGTCATTTATCGTGAAATCGAGAATCGGGAAATCGGGGATTCCGTGGACAAGAGGTCCAATGCATTTTGACCTTCGAAACCCCGAATCCCGATAAGAGGTTTGACTACAGTCTTGTGAGTTCTGGTCATAATATTTGGACCGTCAGATCAAAGGAAGATTTGGACCGTTGAATTGTCTAAAGGCGAATTTCGCATTTCGGCAATTTTGAAAGACAAAGAACCGGAAAATCCTGTAGCGCTTTAACATGAAGGCACGTGGTCACATTGCACGATGACTAAGGCCAAATTAGAGGACGATAAGCTCTCTTCGTCCATCGGAAAATCGGCGTTTCGGCGATCGGAGGTTTGCAAGACAAGAGATCGAAGGACTCGTATAACGAAGTCCCGACATCAGAATCGTGAAGCCAAAAACTCGCGAAGTCTTGAACGCAGATTTCTGAAGTCACTGCAAATTATACGCAGGAGATAGGTAAGTAAAAATTTTGTTTCTGTTTTGTTCAAATTCCTTAAATATATATATATATATATATATATATATATATATATATATATATATATATGGCGTCGTCTAGCAATTTAGGACCAACTCAGGGTCCGATTCTTCTTGGAAAGAACTATGAGTTCTGGTCTCTTCTGATGAAATCCTTCTTGCAAGCACAAGAGTGCTAGGATCCAGTGGATCATGGATACGTTGAACCAGACCCAACAGACCTATCTGCAATGACTAATCAATAGAAAATTGCTCAGGCAACTCAAAGAAATAGAGAAAATAAAGCTAAATTTTGGATTCAAAACTCTGTGGATGACTCGATTTTTTCAAAAATCACAGGCGTTGGTACCTCAAAACAGGCCTGGGACATCCTTAAATCTTCCTATCAAGGAAATGACAAGGTCAAAATAGTTAAAATGCAGACCTTGAGGACACAATTCGAGACTCTAAGGATGACAGAGTCTGAAAATGTGGATCAGTTCATGACCAGAGTCATGGGCATCATGAACCAGATCAGACTGATTGGGTAAACCATCACTGATCAACGCATTGTTGAGAAAATACTCATAATTTTACCAAATAAATTCAAAATGGTTGTAACAGAAATCCTTGAATCCAAGGATCTATCAAGTTTTTCAACAGATGAGTTAATTGGTTCTCTGGTGACACATGAGACTAGACTGCATCTCACAGATGAGTCAATCTCCAATGCTTTCAAAACTCAATTCTCCTTCAGCAGAGGGAAAGGTAGAAGAAGAAGAAGAGGTCACCAAGGAAGAGGGAGCAATCAGAGTAACCCTCACTCCAATGGAGGTAATAGACAATAGTATCCAAATCAAAATTTCCAAGGCCAAAGGCAACAACAACAAAATCAACATCAGAATTTTCAGCCTCAAAGAGGCAGAGGGAGAAGGTCAAATGACAAAACAAGAATACAATGTTATTACTGCAAAAAATATGGGCACTATGAATCTGAATGTAGAAAGAAGCAAGTATATCAACTCTCAGGAAGAGCACATGTGTCAAATCACACGAGAGAAAACTCAAGAGGTATGTTTCTTTCGTGTCACAACGTTGAACAACAACCTAAAGATCTCTAGTTTCTGGACAGTGGATGCAGCAATCACATGATAGGTAACAAATAATTACTTTAATGCATTGATTCTTCAATCTCATCTTATATTACACTTGGAAACGATTATTTAGTCAAAGTTCTAGGAAAAGGAACTATTCCTATTCTTACTAAACAGAATGTAAATAAAGACATAAACAATATCTATCATGTTCCATATCTGAAACATAATTTTCTAAGTGTAGGAAAACTCATTGAACATGGATATAAGGTACTTTTTGAGGGAGCATCTTGCAAGATATTTGACAAAATCCCAAGCAGAAAATTGATTTATGAAATCCATATGACTCAGAATAGGATGTTTCCCCTTACACTTAGAACTACAAATCTGATTCAACCATATGCACAGAGTGCATCTACCCTGAATGAAACTATGGTTTGGCATACAAGATTTGGACATCTCCTATTTCAGAGTCTAAGTATTCTACAGAAGAACTCCATGGTCAAAAGTCTTCCTATCTTTAAAGAGAAAATTCCCCCATGTGAGTCTTGCATACTTGGAAAACATAAGAGAACTAGTTTTCCACAGTCATCAAATAAAGCCAAACAACATCTTGAACTTGTTCACACTAACCTATGTGGACCAATGCAAATAGATTCAATAGGTGGTAGATTTTACTTTCTAACGTTTATTGATGGTTTCAGCAGAAAAATTTGGATCTATTTTCTAAGACACAAGTCTGAAACTTTTGCAAAATTCAAATAGTTCAAGGCAGAAGCTGAAAATCAGAGTGTAAAATATATCAAATCACTCAGGTCTGATGGAGGAGGAGAATACAACTCCAGAGAATTTGCAAATTTCTGCAAATCACAAGGCACTATCATGCAAACAACAACTAGATATACTCCACAACAGAATGGAGTGGCTGAAAGGAAAAATCAGATAATAATGAATATGGCAAGAACACTTCTTAAAGAGAAAAGTTTGTCAAATAGGTTTTGGGTTGAAGCAGTAGCATGCTCAGTTTATCTTTTGAATAGATCTCCAACCACCAAACTAAAGGTAAAAGTACCTCAAGAAGCATGGAGTGGGACAAAGCTCAATGTTGCACATCTAAGGACATTTAGATGCATAGCATACACTCACATACCTTCCGAATTAAGGAAGAAACTTGATGATAGAAGTGAGAAATGTATTTTCACTGGATATAGTGAAACATCTAAAGCTTACATGCTTTACAATCCAATCACCAAGAAACTAGTTCTCAGCAGAGATGTAAAATTTCTAGAAAATCAATTCTGGAATGATTCAGAAAATCATCAAATGGACAGTCAAAATCCAGTGCTGCCAAGTTCTGAAAATGCAGAAAATTCAGGACAGCAAGTACCTCAAACTACTCTTCCAAGACTGCAAGTACAAAGACAACCTGAAAATTCTCAGGATAACTCAACTTCCAGCAGAGAATCATTCTCTGAATCTCAAAATCAGAGAACTCGAAGTTTGAGAAAAATCCATCAGCAGTTGGATGACTTTGAACAACATAACCTTTTTGCTTTAATGTCATGTCAACCTACATCCTTTAAGGAAGAAGCTAAGGAGCCACATTGGGTTCAAGCCATGAACCAAGAAATTGACTCCATTGAGAAGAACAAGACATGGGATCTTGTTGATTTGCCAAGTCACAAGAATATTATTGGTGTCAAGTGGGTTTACAAAACTAAACTCAATGAAAAAGGGCAGATCGAAAAACACAAGGCAAGACTTGTTGCCAAAGGATTCTCACAACAACCAGGTACTGATTATGGTGAAACTTTTGCTCCAGTAGCAAGATTAGACATTGTAAGGACTCTATTGGCCATAGCAGCACAACACAAATGGCAAGTTTACCATATGGATGTCAAGTCAGCATTCCTGAATGGTTTCTTAGAAGAAGAAGTTTATGTCGATCAACCACCTAGATTTGAAGTCCAAGAGCACCCAACCAAAGTACATCGGTTGAAGAAAGATTTGTATGGCTTAAAGCAAGCTCCACGATCTTGGTACAACAGAACAAACACTTATGTGATCAAAAGTGGTTTTAGCAGAAGCCGAAATGAGCCAACTCTTTACACCAAAATAGATCAGCACGGCAAAATTTTAATTGTATGTTTATATGTTGATGACATGATCTATATGGGAAATCTTGAGTTAAAAATTTTTAAACATGCCATGCAATCTGAGTTTGAGATGACAGATCTTGGCATAATGAAATATTTTTTAGGGATTGAGGTTAATCAATCAACCAAAGGAATTTTTGCTTGTCAGCAAAAGTATGCAGCAGACATCCTCAAAATATTTTGTATGGAAGAATGCAATCCAGCAGAGACCCCCATACCACTAGGCACAAAATTGAGCAAGAATGATGAAAGTCCTACAGTGGACTCTACCCTGTACAAAATTTTAGTAGACAGTTTGTTGTATCTTACAACAACTAGGCCTGACATTATGTATGCAACCAACCTTGTTTCCAGATTCATGGAATCACCTAAAGATTCTCATTGGAAAATGGCGAAACAAATTTTGAGATATGTTGCAGGAACTCTCAATTTTGGCTTATGGTACACTCAATATGATAGTAATCAACTTTCTGGTTACACAGACAGTGATTTTGCATGCAACCTAGATGACAGGAAAAGCACATCTGGACATGTTTTTCAACTGGGCACGAACCTCATCTCATGGGCATCAAAGAAGCAACTAATTGTTTCAATATCTTCTACAGAGGCAGAGTATGTAGATGCTACCTCATCTTCCTGTCAAGCTATGTGGCTGAGAAGAATATTGAAAGATATGTCACATACAAAAAATGATCCAACTCCTATTTTTGTGACAATACTTCAGCAATTGCTCTATCCAAAAATCATGTGTTTCACAAGAAAAGTAAACACATTGACACTCATTTTCATTTCATATGCAAGCTAGTCAATAATGGTGATATTGCACTACAATTATGTTATTATTGAGATCAACTTGCTGATATCTTTACAAAGCCACTAGGAAAATCGGTTTTTGATTTTCAGAGACAACACTTAGGCATAATCAGTGTTGATGTTTGTAACTGTTGAGTTTAAGAGGGAGTGTTAAATATAATGTAACCTCAACAGTCTGATTGTACACTACCAGCTATCCTGGCTAGCTGTACTTTCTATTCTTGATTTGCTTGAGCCTATTTAGCTCAACTATTTCCCATTGCATATTACTTCTTCAAACTTACTTCTCATTGTACTCTTCTTCATATATTCTAATATATTGTTTTCTATTCTACTCTTTCTCTCTGCATGTCTTACTTCACAATTTATCAACGGGCATGTGCTTTTGAAGTGGCCTGTTTTTCTACAGATGGAGCATCTGAAAGGTAGGCCAAGATAGTCCAAGTTTTGGTGATAAATCTTTCCTCTCCATGCGATTTCGAGATACTCAAAAAGACCATCATGAATGTCAATCTCTACCATGACTCTAGCCATTTTTTTGTTTGATCTTGTGAGTGATTGATGATCTACACAGATGTAGTGACCTAAAATATTGCCAATGGCCTCAAGTGTGATTTGGCTCCAAAGATGAAGTGGTAGGCTAGGGAGAAGGACACAGAGGTGTCTATGCCGAAAATAATTATGCAAAGGATCAAAACTGAAGCGCCGACATTTTAGCATGAGACTGCCACCATCTATAGTCCAGAGTCTATCTAGAATCAACGAAGAGTCTTGTGAGGTATTGAAAATGAAGCAAATCCAGCCATGAGTCGGATAGTTGATTCTAGGGGTGTAGCTCAAAAGTGGTTTCCAAGTGTTCTGTATCTAGTCATATAAAGCAGAGCTACAAAGGTTTTTGTATGAGAATCTGCCAACTAACGCTGAGAGTAACTAAGTCTTCTAGACCAATGTCCTGCCCAAGGACCACTTTCCTCTTGGATTTTTTTGTGTTCCATGGTTTTGGTTGGGTTATATGGTTGTATTTTTGTAGGGGTCTAGTCGAACAGGAAGCACGAAAAGAGGTTGTTCTGTGTTGTTCAGAGTATGTTTTGTCTCCACTGTGGTTAGAAGTAAAGGGGGCAAAGGTGGGACCAATGGGATTAGGAAGGTTATTGGCTAAGAGTGGGGGATGATGGCAGATCGAGGAGGGTGTCTCGGTAGTCTGGAAACCCATGACTGATGGATGTGAGGAGGTCTGGGGCTATGAGGGAAAGAAGGGCAAGGTGGATGATGGAGGTGGGCCAAACAATGATGCAGATTGGTTTGAAAAGGGGCGAGCATTTGAGTGAACAAGTTTTGCAATCTCATTAGTGGAAGTGAAGAGGCCTTCATTGTTCTAGAGGGCCTCGTCAGCTGCACTCATAAGTGCACTGACATCCTTCTCCATCGGTGGGGGATTCGAGGTCTAGGTGAGCTAAGTTGTCGTGGAGTAAAGAAATGTGATAATGGAGAGGATTGTAGGTAAAAGAGATGTGAGCCAAAGAGACAAGGGTCTCAAGTT
The DNA here is from genome assembly GCA_009831015.1 of Picea engelmannii. Classification (NCBI taxonomy): domain Eukaryota; kingdom Viridiplantae; phylum Streptophyta; class Pinopsida; order Pinales; family Pinaceae; genus Picea; species Picea engelmannii. The sequence goes on along the minus strand of ML788549.1, from coordinate 198,177 downwards.
GATGGTCGATAAGTCAAAGACCAAAAAACTCTCATAAGTTGAGTTGTACCCAACAATGTAAGGTCGTTGGATGGTGTGAGTTGTTTAGATTAAATAGGGAGAAGGCTTTCCAGGACTAGCCAAGGTTTTACAAAAGACACACTGATTAGTCAAAAACAAATAGGTAAGAAGTTTTGTCCGAGGTTCTGGTTCAAACATGGCCGCTGTCTCCGTACTCAAAATCTTAAAGCAAGGAACAGGGTAAACATCAATTCTTTCTACGCAACGCAAGTAACCCAAGGTTTAATTCACATAGCTACATAGATATTCAAGATGCAAAGGAAACTATAAACAATCCATCATACATTAACACTTTTAAGGATGCCTAGATGATGACGTCGTACTATAAACGATCTGAAGTTAATCGTGGTCTAAATGCACGATGCACCATGCACGAGAGTAAGATAATCACTAATCATCTAGACAATTCTTTCGATAAGGACTCAAGATAATTAGAGATTAAGAACCTTATGAAATCTTAGACTCTTATGGTGTTTAATTAAATTTACATTAAGGCAAGGAAAAATATGTTCAATAATTTATTAATTACGTCGAAAGGCGTACACCTATTGACCATGGGCATATTTATGCCGAAAGGCATACACCTATTGATGATGGGCATATTTAATGATCTTTTAACTTGAAATCTTAATTTTATGGTCAGGAATTGAAGATGCTGGCATATTCTTAGTCGTCCTCCCAAATCAATGAACTAGATCTCATGTTCATAACCCCCTTGCATTTATAAATGCTTACGTTTCCTTGTTTACTCTTTCACCTTTACTTTATATGATTAATAATTTACTGCACTAGACATGGATGGCCATGTTTACTTAATTAACATAAATAAATATGTATAGAATACCTTATTGTCACGTTCTGATATGAATAACACATGTCAAATTATGAATTTGAATAGGTCAACCGATGAATTGTGCCACCTTTGGCTTGCATTAGTTCACTCCTCGCGCATGTGATTCTCTCATATTTGGAGTGAAACGTGTCTGCGTTTGAATTAATCTTATTTGTTTCAATTAATAGTCGGGATTAACCTAGAAATAGTTCATTGTCATGTTCGGGTATGAATAACAGATGTCAAATTATGACTCTAAAGAGGCCAACTGATGAATTATGCCACATTTGACACACATTTGGCATGCATTAGTTCACTCCTTAGACATGTGATGCTCTCATATTGGGAGTGAAACGTGTCCACATTTGAATTAATTGTATTTGTTTCAAGTAACAGTCGGGGTTAACCTAGAAATAGTTGAATTAACATGGTGTTTGGCACAATAGATAGATATGTGTGCGATTTTATTTTTAAAAACCCAACCCTTAGCGTTGTGGCTACATTTCAAGATATTAGATGTTGTGAGATGAATTTCAGAGAATTTGATGGTTTATGGATGGGAGAGTTTGGCCAAGAAATCTATAGGAAGTTCTTAATCACTTTTATAACTACTCCCTCTCTCTGCAAATGGTTGTTTTTTGGTTAATTTGATTTTCTGACCTTCTCTCTGCAAATGTTTTTTCTTCAATTTGATTTTCTGTATTGTTAAGTGTATGTTGAGTGTACATTTAGAGACTGTGTTTCAAAGAACCAAAATGACTATGGCCAAGAAAATCGAGCCGAGATGAGAATTTAAACATCAAGGAAACATCACAGAGAGGAGCAACATCTCTCACTTGGACGAAGGCAACACACAGGAGAAACATCAATCGTGCAACGCAAATAGGTTAACAGATTTGTCTTTGTCACCTCGCGGAGCAGTGGATAGGAACAATAAACAATTGCGGAACCCTAAACCTGTACTTTATAATTGAATAACTATATCTTTGTTTGTTAAATATAGAATAATATCGGATTAACTATAGACTAGATCTATAAAAAAAGAATGGTTAATCTCTCGTACATAAACCACAAATTCAATTATCGGCCCCTTTGAAAATTAAGATTGGTTCATTCATATGGCCACTTGAAATATAGATTCATGGGGTATTTCATTGCAGGTGGAGATCCTTGATTTATTTTGTTCTATCAATAAATTGGTTCAGTCCGCATTGAATTGATCAGAATTGGTTTTAAAATTAGCATACATGGATATGTGTTTAGGTACATTATAAATTAATAACTATAGCTGTTTTTTTTAACTCAAAGCTGTTTTTTTTAACTCAAAAATTATACCTATAGACTAGTGGTCTGCCTCTCGGACAATCAAGATTGATTCATTCATATGGCCACTTGAATGATAGATTTGTGAGATTTCCCGAGTATTTCATTGTGATTGAAGATTCTTGATTTATTCTGTTCCATCAATAAATCGGTTCAGGCCCCATTGAAATCAATAGGAATTGGTTTTCAAATTAATATGCATTGATTGGTATTTAGTACTGCATAAAAATAAGACATGAAAGTTCTTTATGGAGTAGTCAATACGTAAGGTTTTACTAATAATAAGGTAACATTTTATTAACAATAAAAGACCAAATATTAAAAAACAAATTTGATTTAAAAAACCTTCACTGTAATTTGATTTATATTTGTGCGTTTCAATTAACCATTTTGTGTGGGTGTTTCAATTAATGGTGGAATTGAATGCGAATCGTGATTGTGCAGGTTATTAGAGTTATGGTTATAAAATTATAAACTATTTTTACATTGAAAGGCGTACACCTATTGACAATGGGCACAATTAATGATCTTTTAACCTTATTTAACCTTAAACCCTAATCTGATGGCTATGCATTGAAGATGCTTTCATATTCTTAGTCGTCCTCCAAAATCAATGCGTCAGATTTATTGTTCATAACTTTCTTGCATTTATCAAGACATCTGTTAACATGTTTACTTTTTAACATTTACCTAATCACATTACAAAATTACTGTAAAGATATGTAATTTCCACGTTTAAATTATTAAATAAGATTAAACTGTGCAACCAAACGTTTTATTACGCCGAAAGGAGTACACCTATTGACCATGGGCATATTTAATGATCTTTTAACTTGAAATCTTAATCTTATGGTCAGGAATTGAAGATGCTGGCATATTCTTAGTAGTCCTCCCAAATCAATGAACTAGATCTCATGTTCATAACTTCCTTGCATTTATAAATGCTTACGTTTCCTTGTTTACTTTTTCACATTTACTTTATATGATTAATAATTTACTGCACTAGCCATGGATGACCGTGTTTACTTAATTAACATAAATAAATATCTATAGAATACCTTATTGTCACGTTCTGATATGAATAACACATGTCAAATTATGAATTTGAAGAGGTCGACCGATGAATTATGCCACCTTTGGCATGAATTAGTTCACTCCTCGCGCATGTGATTCTCTCATATAGGGAGTGAAACGTGTCCGCATTTGAGTTAACCTTATTTTTTTCAAGTAACAGTCGGGGTTAACCTAGAGATAGTTCATTGTCACGTTCGGGTATGAATAACAGATGTCAAATTATGAATCTCAAGAGGCCAACTCATGAATTATGCCACATTTGACACACATTTGGGATGCATTAGTTCACTCCTCGCGCATGTGATGCTCTCATATTGTGAGTGAAACGTGTCCGCATTTAAATTAATTGTATTTATTTCAAGTAACAGTCGAGGTTAACCTAGAAATAGTTGAATTAGCATGGCGTTTGGCACAATAGATGGATATGTGTGCGATTTTATTTTAAAAAACCCAACCCTCAGCGTTGTGGCTACATTTCAAGATATTAGATGTTGTGAGATGAATTTCAGAGAATTTGATGGTTTATGGATGGGAGAGTTTGGCCAAGAAATTTATAGGAAGTTCTTAATCACTTTTATAACTACTCCCCCTCTCTGTAAATGGTTGTTTTTTGGTTAATTTGATTTTCTAACCTTCTCTCTGCAAATGTTTTTTTTTCAATTTGATTTTCTGTATTGTTAAGTGTATGTTGAGTGTAGATTCAGAGACTAGAGACTGTGTTTCAAAGCACGAAAATGACTATGGCCAAGAAAATCGAGCCGAGCTGAGAATTTAAACATCAAGGAAACATCACAGAGAGGAGAAACATCTCTCACTTGGACGAAGGCAACACACAGAAGAAACATCAATCATGCAACGTAAATAGCTTAACAGATTTGTCTTTGTCACCTCGCGGAGCAGTGGATAGGAACAATAAACAATTGCGAAACCCTAAACCTGTACTTTATAATTGAATAACTATATCTTTGTTTGTTAAATATAGAATAATATCGGATTAACTATAGACTGGATCTATAAAAAAAGAATGGTTAATATCTCGTATATAAACCACAAATTCAATTATCTGCCCCTTTGAAAATTAAGATTGGTTCATTCATATGGCCACTTGAAATATAGATTCATGAGGTATTTCATTGCAAGTGGAGATCCTTGATTTATTTTGTTCTATCAATAAATTGGTTCAGTTCGCATTGAATTGATCGGAATTGGTTTTAAAATTAGCATGCATGGATATGTGTTTAGGTACATTATAAATTAATAACTATAGCTGTTTTTTTTAACTCAAAGCTGTTTTTTTTAACTCAAAAATTATACCTATAGACTATAATCGATTATACAAAAAACGAGTGATTGATCTCTGGTATATAAACCACGAATGTTGTGGTCTGCCTCTCGGACAATCAAGATTGATTCGTTCATATGGCCACTTGAATGATAGATTTGTGAGATTTCCCGAGTATTTCATTGCGATTGAAGATTCTTGATTTATTCTGTTCCATCAGTAAATCGGTTCAAACCCCATTGAAATTGATCGATTGTATTTAGTACTGCATAAAAATAATACATGAAAGTTCTTTATGGAGTAGTCAATACTTAAGGTTTTACTAATAATAAGGTAACATTTTATTAACAATAAGAGACCAAATATTAAAAACATATTTGATTTAAAAAACCTTTACTGTAATTTGATTTATATTTGTGCGTTTCAATTAACCATTTTGTGTGGGTGTTTCAATTAATGGTGGAATTGAATGTGAATCGTGATTGTGGAGGTTATTAGAGTTACATTTATAAAATTATAAACTATTTTTAAGTCGAGAGGCATACACCTATTGACAATGGGCACAATTAATGATCTTTTAACCTTATTTAACCTTAAACTTTAATCTGATGGCTATGCATTGAAGATGCTATCATATTCTTAGTCGTCCTTCAAAATCAATGGGTCAGATTTATTGTTCATAACTTTCTTGCATTTATCAAAACATCTGTTAACATGTTTACTTTTTAAAATTTGCGTAATCACATTAAAAAATTACTGTAAAGATATGTAATTGCCACGTTTAAATGATTAAATAGGATTAAACTGTGCAGCCAAACGTTTTATATTACCACAGAGGGATTACAAATTACCAAGACATTTTATGACACACGTTGCTAGTATTACCACAGATAGATTACAAATTACCAAGACGTTTTATGACACACGTTCTTAGCCGACCTTTCGGCGTTCTCAGCCGCGAGTTAGCGGCTATGCTAGTTATTAGACACCTCAAGCAATAATAATAATCGTGAAACTTATTGAACTGTCATTATCGAATGTCCAAAAACAAGGTTAACCAGTATGAATCTAGGAATCTAGTCTTATTAGAAAAAGGCCGTCATTCAAGAATATTTTTAACAATGGTTATAATTATAATGTTACTTTTTTCTTTTTTTTTTATAGTGTGAGACATTAAAATGTAGTATATTATTTGATATGAGATTAATATTTTTTTTTATATGTTTAGTTTTAATTTATATTATGAGTATGGATTGTATAATTTTATATGGTGAATTTTTATTAGTTTATATTACAAAATGATATGCAAGCAATTTTTATTAGTTTATATTACAAAATGATATATAAGCAAGGTGTGTAACACTAAAATATTAGAAATATTTAATATGAAAAGAAGATGAGTATCAATTTTCAACTCGGTTGGATCGATCTCTAAAATATGGATTATTGAAAAATAATTAAAGCCTTTTATAAATAATTATTTCTTTTTCGTGATAAAACTTTTTATATAACATGTGTTTGGATCGGATTTGAATATCAGTAATGAAGTTGATGTGAGCTATGTGAAGCAAACATGTAACACGAATCTCTAGTCCGATCTGGCCAAAGCCCGCGTCGATCCCTCGGTCCACTGTCGTGAAGGCGCCACAAATCTTTGTTACCGTTACTTTACGTTCTTTAGATGCAAAGTAGTATAAATAGATTAAAATTAAAATAAAGAAAGGGTTCGATGTATTTGTGAGTGAAGAGACTTTGACGACACCATGGAGATGGCGATCCAACCAGAGATTTAAATAGCTAAAATTATTTTTTTTTTTTTATTTATTTATTTATTTATTTATTTATTTATGTCATCTTAGTATATTATTTGAATTTGAATTATTTATTATACATATTTTGAATTTTTGAAATTAAATTTAAATGTGAAAATTATTTAAATATTTTTTTTATTAAAATTTAAATTTAGAGGGGAGAGGATATGTATACCTTAGATTTTATTAGTCAAATCGTTGAGGGGAAGAGGATCCCTTGTCCCACAAACAAGAGGGTCTCATACATCAATTTGATGTGCTAGCTTGGTCATGACCTTAAAAATAGATTATTATTATTATTATAATTTTAAAAATATATAATTTAAATTAATTTATTTTACATAAAAAAAAAATTGTTAAAAAGATTTAAATTCCATGAAAGTATTTGAGTGAAAAGATTATTTAACCATCCCATGCTCTTAGTGTGAGTGATTATTATGATATCACATTGTTTTGAGAATATGAATAAAGATTGATGGCTGATTCCAGTGTGACTTTTATTAGAGTCTAAGGCTATGAATTTCTTGATGTCTAGTTCTTTTAAGTGAATAGACACTATTTTTATGGAAAACTTAGTTGAAATAACATTTGTTCCAGAATTAAATATAGTGTTTTTTAACATGTATGTTGTTAAAAAAAACGGTATGCTTTTAAGTAAGTTGTTGATCATCTCTTTAAGGAAGCATTACTAATTAGGAAGATGGTATACATTTTCCTAGGATTTATGAAGGTGAATCAATTTTTTTTGAAAGGTTGATAGTAAATTAAGGGTGAAGCAAAAAATAAGAAAGAAGAGAATCTCCTAATGTTTTTAGTAGAAAATTAGTTATGCTGAATATCTATATCTATCTATTGCAGTTGAAAGCAATGCTCGTGGAATTGTAAAATAACTATTTAGAATTGTAAAATAACTATTTAAATTGCTCACTGTCCATGTGTGTGTTTTCTCTGGTCAAGTGGAGAAGATCTGAATTTTTCTGTAAAAGATTGTAAAGACTTGTTATATTATCTAATATAAGTTTTATTTACTTAAAATAAAAAAAGGTAGGTTTGATCTTGAGCTTGGTAAGTAGGTTTGATCTTGAGCATAGTAAAGATCAAATTTATATATTATTAATGTTTTTGATAGTTAAAAAAAATCTTGTTTCTTATAAATAATATTTGTTTGAGAATTTAAAAATAAACTTATTAATTATAAATAATATTTGATTTAGTATCACATCTAGTGTTTTTCAACATGCATTTCATTAAAAAAATGATTTCCCAATTTAGTTCATTGTTCTATTTATTTTATCATCTTTTGAGAGGGATCAAATCAATAAATATGCAAACACATCCAAAATGTTGAAATGTGTGAGAACAGAATCCCTGAATTTGAAGAACAATCATGTACATCAACTCCTATTGTTAAGGATTAAGTTGTGTATGTGTCAACTCAGCTGGAGTATGGATAGGACAACATTTACTATTAAGTTAGTTAGCTTTTTGAATAATTATTTATTCCATGTATGTGAGAAGAGGGGTAAAGATGTTGAGCCTTCATTTTTGAACAAAAAATGAATCAATACCATTTCTTGGTGGACGTAGCCCAAATTTGGGGGGATCAAATAAAATATCTGAGTTTCTTTTTTAGATCTTTTATAGATTTTCCATGTATGATATTCTGTTTATGTATTTTTGATGTGTATTAGCTAGTTTTGTGGCTAACAATTGCAACAAGTGGTATCAGAGTCGAGTTGGAAGCCATTGAAAATGAAAAATGCTAAGAGGGTGTCGAGGTTATAAAATTTGGTGGAGCAACAATGCCATCAAGGAGGAGCAGTGCCATATTTGCATAAGTGCGTCGATTTCACATCATCGTAAGTCTCTCCTCTCAAAGGCTGCAATGAGCTCAAAGCTACAGTTCCATTTTTTTCAGAAATTCGAAATCAGGTCCCTCCTCTTGACAGGTGCGTTGAAATCCTGAGATTGATGCACCACTACTATCAGGTGGGTTCATGAGGTTTTTTCGGTAGAGATGTGCATGAAATCTCTAAGAACAATAAATTCAACACTGTAGTCGAATAATACGGAGATAGACGCATCCTTTGACATGCACCACTATTTTCTGGTGAGATCAAGGTAGAACAAACTCCGTGTGAGTTTTTGGCTTTAGAGATGCACGTGGGTGGCCATCATCTCAACCTCCCGCACCGAGCACTGGGTGCCCACTGCCCAAGGACATGAAGGGGTGGATCAACAAGAGGTCATCTTTTGAAACTTTGTTATATAACTGGCTCGATGAAGTGTTAGCAGTGTAGGCGATACTTGAAGCGACGAAGGACGAGAAGTATGAGAATGGAAAAAAATTACAGTGAAAATTTTGAAATCAAGAACTTCAATGAAAAAAACAGTTTTGAGATTTGGAAGGTCAAGATGCACGATCTTATCATGCAACAAGGTGTGGTGAAGGCGCTTGTGAGAAAATCAAAGAAACCCACAGCCATCATAAATGAAGACTTGGATGAGATCGATGCAAGAGCACTGAATGCCATACGTATGTTTTTGGCCGATGATATTCTGTTCAACATTGTTACGAAGAAGAAAACAATTGGTATGTGGGAAAATATGGAAAGCTTCTATATGACGGAATCCTTGACGAACATGATCTTCTTGAAAATACAATTGTATAGTTTGCACATGAAAGAAGGTACAAAAATAGATATCGTTTAGATACTTTTAATCCTCTTTTAGTTCAGTTGACTAGTATGGGAGTGAAATTCGAATCTGAAGACAAGGCATTTACATTATTTTGTTCTTTTCCCAAGTTAGGGGATCACTTTGTGACCTCTATTAGTTTTAGTTCAACAAAAAGTATTTAGTTTGATGTTATTTTTGGAGGTCTATTGTCCGAGGAAACAAGGAATAAATCCAATTTAGAAACCTTTACATATGAGGTGATGGTGGTCAAAGGAAGACCTAAAGAAAGAGGAAAGGTTCAGAGGGATTTCTCTCGGTCAAAGGCGAAGGACAAGAAGAGAAATATTTAGTGTTGGTATTGTGGAAAATATGGACACTTGAAGAAGGACAGTTGGAAGCGACAACAAGCCTCCAAAGAAGACTCTTCAAAAGAGACAAAGGAAAAAATGCAACTGAAACAGGTTCAACAACATGTTCAGGTATGGCTGATGAATTTTTAACAATCAATATTGTTTCACATCATGATAAACATTGGTTATTATATTATGGTGCATCAAATCAAATGTGTCTTCATAGAAACTTGCTTATTACTAACCAGTCTATAGATGATGGAATTGTTTACATGGGAAATTGTATCTCATGCAAAGTTGTGGGAATTGGTAGCATTCAAATTAAGATGTTTGATGGATCTGTTAAGATACTAATTGATGTGAGACATGTACGTGAGTTTATGTAGAACCTAATCTCTTTGGGAGTCTTAGATACTGCAGGAAATAAGAGTATTGTTCAAGGTGGATTTATGAAGATCTACAAAGGAATTCTACTGGTCATGAAAGTGAAGAAGGTTATAAACATATTTCTGTTAGAAGGAAGAATTGAGTCATATCATGCGATAGTTGTATCTGAGAATGAAAATGATTATGTTCGACTATGGCATCAACGGTTCAGCCATATGAGAGAAAAATGATTAAAGGTATTAATTGATCGTAAGTTACTTCCTAATATAGAGTCTTAAAAGTTAGATTTTTGCAAACACTGTATTTATGGAAAATAGAATAGGCAGAAATTTAAAACCGAAAGACACACCAATGGAGGAATCCTTGACTATATCCATTCTCATGTTTGGGGACCATCCCCTACTATTGCGTATGGAGGATCATCATATTTTTTTGCTTTTATAGATGACTTCTCTAGGAATGTTTTCGATCTATATGTTGAAAAGAAAGGATGGCGTATTTATTGTTTTCAAGTTGTTTAGAGTTTTAGTATAAAAGACCACGGGTAGGTCCATTAATTGTTTAAGAAATGATAATGGTGGTGAATTTATGTCAATGGAGTTTGAGAAATATTGCAAGTAGTTTGGGATTGAAAGGCATAAAACCACTGCCTATACTCCTCAACAAAATGTAGTTGTTGAACACATGAACATGGATCTTCTAGAGAGAGCAAGGAGTATGCTAAGTAATGCCAACTTGCAACAAGAACTGTGGGAAGAAGCAACATGTGCAAATTGTTATTTGGTGAATTGATCACCATCAACAACAATAGAATGAAAGATTCCAAAATTAGTATGGACATGTCACTCTTACAATTATTCTAATCTTAATGTTTTTGGTTGTGAATCCTATGCTCTAATTCCCAAACATGAAGGTTCTAAATTAGATCCAAAATAAAAAAGGATTATCTTTGTTGGATATGGTGACGGTATTAAGGGATACAAGTTGTGGGATCCTACTACCCACGTGATCACCATTAATGGAGATGTAATATTTGATGAATAATCTCTCATCAAATCAAATGTAGATGGTCAAATCAAATTGGTAGACGTACAAAAATATCATCAGATTCAGTTTCAAACCCGTTCAACTATAGATGAAAGTGAACATGAACAAGTTTATGAAGATGTTCATGAAAAGGTTCCTACAAAGGAAAACATGAATGATGATGACCATGAATAGAATGTGGATGAACCAAAAACTTCCCTAAGGAGGTCTATGTGGGTCATAATTCCTCCAGGAAGGTATGATGATTTTTTTTCATTAGTTTCTTTAAGTACTAATGATGATGAAACTTCATGCTATAAGGAAGTTGTGAAGGGTTCTAACAGTGAAAAATGGAAAGAAGTAATGAAGGATGAAATAAATGCATTAGAGATGAATGTTACATGGGATTTGGTAGAAATTCTGAGAGATAGAAAAATTGTAGGTTGCAAGTGGGTCTATAAGATGAAGAAAGGTGTTTATGATAAGGTATAAAGGTACAAATCAAGGCTTGTTGCGAAGGGACATTCTCATAAATAAATTATTGACTTTCATGATATTTTTTCACCAGTTGTTAATATTGTTTCAATTCGAGTTTCTTTAGCATTAGTTGCATTACTTGTTTTGGAGTTGGAGCAACTATATGTTAAAATTTATTTCTTACATGGAGATTTGAATGAGGAGATTTACATGGAACAACCTGAAGGGTTCGTTCAGAATCAAAAAAAGATTATTTTTTGCAGGATCAAGAAATCATTGTATGGTCTGAGGAAGTCTCTCAGACAATGGTACAAGAAATTTGACTCTTTAATGGTGAGCGAGAATTATACAGTGAGTGAGTATGATCATTTTGTTTACTTTTAAAAAATCAATAATGGAATATTCATTATATTAGTGTTGTATGTTTTCGATGTGTTTTTTGCAAGAAAAATCATAATTGAGATCAACAGGTTAAAGGATCAAATGGATAGGATGTTTGATATGAAAGATATAGGAGCAACAAAGAAGATTTTGGGCATGGAGATATTCAAAAACATCATGAATGGTAATATTTGGTTGTCACAATAGAAGTATGTGGAGAAAATACTTTTTAGGTTTGGTATGAGCAATGCGAAATGAATTTCAGTCCCTTTCGCTTCACATTTTAAGCTTTCTTCAAGTTTATGTCCTAGTACAGAACAAGAAAATAAATATATGTATCGAGTACAGTATGCCAATAAAGTATGAAGTTTAATGTATGTGATGGTTATTACAAGACCATACATTTCACATGTAGTTGGGGTTGTTAGCAGATATATGGAAAATCTAGGTAAAGAGCACTACGAAACAGTGAAATAGGTGCTTCGATATTTAAGGGGCACAAGTGATTACTATATCACCTACAACAATGGTTGTAAGTTAGTCTGTGGATATGCTGTTTTTGATTTTGCAGGTGATTTGGACAAGAGGAGGTCAACTTCAGGATATGTCTTTACTCTTGCAGGTGGAGCTATTAGTTGGATTTCAAATCTACAGAACATTGTTTCTTTATCCACTACAAAAGAAGAATACATAGTTGCTTCACATTGCTTCAAAGAGGCATTTTGGTTAAAAGGTTTGTTTGGTGAATTTGGAAGGATGCAGGACAAAGTAAAGCTACTATGTGATAGTCAAAATTATATTCACTTGGATAAGAATCCATTCTACCATAGTAAAAAAAAACATATTCCTATTAAGTACCATTTTGTTAGACATGTCATCGATGAAGGTGGAGTTTCTCTTCAAAAAGTTCATACAAAAGAGAACTACATAGACATGTTCACAAAACTAGTACTTTTAGAGAAGATACGATGGTGCTTGGCTTCTCTTGGCTTGAAGAAAAGGTGATAGAATAAAATAATGAGCAAGGTATCAAATAAAATTGTTGTCAAGGTGGAGATTCTTAAAATGTGTGAAAACAGAACCCCTGAATTCTAGGAACAATCATCTACATCAACTCCTATTGTTAAGGATTCAGTTCTGTATGTCTCAACTTAGTTGGAGTATGCATAGGAGAGAATTTACTATTCAATTAGTTCCTTGTTTGAATTGAGACTGTAAACCTAGGAGAATTATTTATTCCATGTATGTCAGAAGAGGGGTGTGCAAGTCAACAAAACTGTTGAACCTCCATTTATGAACAAAAATAAGAATCGCTACCATTGCTTAGTGGACATAGCACAAATTTGGGAAAACCACGTAAAATATATAATTTTCTTTTATACATGTTTTATAGATTTTTCATATGATACTATGTTTATGTATTTTTGTTGTGTATTAGTTTGTTTTGTGGATAAGAGGTGTAACACAAAAAAATTAAATCCAATTTTTTTTTACTTTCAATTGTTTTATGTATACATATATTCAAATATTTTTTCAACTATTATTATTATTATTATTATCTAATTTCATGTGTCAATTCCATACTAAGAAAAGATGAAATTACACATTTTCCTTATACTAAGAAGTACAAGAAGTATAAAGAACCTATCCTATAATATCCCAAAAAAAAATCAATTATTAAACTCTATATGTACTTGGGAATAAATTTTCGTTTTTGGCAAATTCTAATTTGGAAATTATTTGTCATTTATGGCAAATCTAAATTTGGAATTTGATTATTGTAATTAATTATTTATGACTGTTGGGAAAGGATTTGATTTTTCCAACTAACTTTTTAATGGTGACACATGTAAAAGACATTTTTTTTATATATTAAATGTTGGAAGACAAATGGAACGAGGACGTTGAAAATAAATGATCATGACTCCATGAGTGGGGAACATATTTGAGTTACCTCACGGATGATTTTTACAAGTGGAAAATGAGGAATTTGACCACTAACAACCCGTAAAAATTAGGGATTTGTAAAGATGCGAAAATTCCCAAGGAGGGAACAAAAAGCCTAGGCACAAGGGGTGAATAAATATAACATATGGAGGAGGCAGGACACTGCTTCGTATGTTGGAAAAATGATACTACTTGTTCTTATGAAATTTGTTTAGTGTGAGGCAAGGGAATTTTCCTAATCTGTGAAAGAAAACTATAGCAAACGATGATCATTTAAATTCTCCCTTATGGACCCATCGTCAGGCTAGGGGTTGAATGTAGCAAATAAATTGGTTGTTATGTTCTATGGTTGGGTGGAACGTGGTTGTTTCGTTTGTGTCCCAACATTAGTTTGAGATAAGAACCTTTACTTGTATTTTTGGTTAATATTATGTTGATTACAATGGTTAGACATGTGATGGGATTATGTGATGTTAGTACATATATAAATGAATGAATAATGATTGATTGAATTTGTAATAACCCTATTCCGGTAATGAAGGGAGGAGGGATGATGTTGCGCCTGAGCATCCGAATATGCAAGGGATTTCACATAAAATTTCCAGTGCTTACATTCTGTACTTTGGATTCCATGGTTTTGGGTAACACTAATGGTACTCGCATTGCATGTCTAAGAAAGGAGCTATCACATCCATTTGGAACCTACTCCTATTCTTCAATTCGATGTTGTAGTAGCCGCCCTAATCATGCCAGCTGCAATTTTCTAGACCAGTCCATTGTAGTTTCATTGCCTAAGCCTGCCATTGCCATTGGGATACCAAATTGAAATGATGATAGTATGCAATTACATGATGATAGTGCATAGAAATGTATGATTTTGTGTTACAGACAAATCTATAGGTTATGGGCTATGAAATAGCAAAGGAATAAAGATGATGAAAGTGGACATCATGACCACTAGCCAAGAAACATTATGGTATGAATATTGTATGTGGAATTATATTGGTTTGGATGCATTGCTATGATATGTGGACCAATGTAGGATTTCAGGTGATGACACTGCCCAAAACCGAATAAACGATGAAAAAACCCCAGCAACATGGTGCCACTATATATTCCATTGTAGGGTGTGGACCCTAGTTATGATTAGGAGGGGTGGAGGCATTTTCCACTGTATATCCTACGAAACCTAAAGTCATGGGAGGATGGTGTTAGTTCACGCTCCCCAAGATGTGTGTTGATGACTGTCACATACCTACTAGGGAAGCTTGGTCGGGATAGAGACACTTCCGCTTACGGGTTCTATTTGGAGTTAGGTCAATATAGTTGATGCTCCAAGATAGTCTAGTAGAGGAAGGATAGGAATGGAGATGGAAGTAGGTTAGGGAGGAAGGATGAGTAGAAATAGTTGAGAAGGTATGGAGATTTGTCTTGTGGTGGAATTTAATGTTTTCCCTTCAAAAAAAAAGAAAAAAATAAATGTGTATATATGAATATTCATAATTACATAACTAAAACATAGTTGTCTAAATAAAATTGTTGAACTAGATAATAGTAATTAAAGGATTTCTCAAACAATTGATTGGTTTGTTGTCTTTAATAAAAGACTAGTCTTGTTGACTGGATTGGATGCATACACAAATTACTAAAGAATGATAGGTTGGATTTTGAGTACATGCACGAGACTTGTATGTATTAGCTACACATGCATTTATTGTACATATACACTAGTATGTATGAGTTTTCTTGACTGACTTACTCATAATGTCGGTTAATTGTTATGAATGTGTGAACCATGTTTCTTTTCCTTTGTACCATAAGATACCTTAACTTCAGGACGAAATTTCCTGAAGGGTGGGTGTATGTAACAACCCTAATTGAATATATGCTTAGGGATTATTAAGTAAAAATTTATTAGGTAATTAATTTTTCTAACATGTTATTAACTAAACAAAGATTGGTATAATGATATTAATTAAATATTTATTAATTAATTAATTTTTATAATTTTGATTAATTAATTAATTAATTAATTACCTATTACATTCAATGACATGGGTATTAAATTTAAGAGGGTTAATAAATTTAATTGTTTAATTAAATGATTACGTATACGGAGGGGATAAGAAGAATTAAATGTAAGGATAAGAAACATTAATAATCAGATAAGACATCAATAATCGGATAAGACAATGAATGTATGGATAAGGAAATGAATGAGGGGGAAAGGGGCGGTGAAGGAGGGATATGAGGGGGAGGAGGCTTACGGAAGAGATTATTTTTTGAGGGTTCTCTCTAATTTGCTGGTTTAGAGTTTGAGTTATGTAGTTAGGGAAGTATCATTACGGGGGGGCACCGGTTTGCTCGGGATTTTGGGCATGGGGGCCAGGATATCCATATGGTATCCTGGAGCTAGGAAGCGAGACAGGATGCTCCTAGCTGGCAGGGAGGAAACACGGTTTGGGCAGAGTTGATCAGCGCATCAGGCAACAACAAGGAAATAGCAAGGCAACAGGGAAGGGACAATCATATCGAGAGAAATTAGCATCAGAAGTAGGTAATTTGTTATGAAAGTGTTAAGTTTTTTTTTTTTATGGTATTTACAGGCACTACATAATGTATAATATTATGTTGATTACCATTGTTAGAAGTGTGATGGGATTATGGGATGAAAGTATATACATAAATGCTTGACTTAATGTATACATGTAGATACTCATACGAAAGAAAAATATTGAGCTATTGTGTACTTCTATTATGATTAACTATGGTTATACATCCTGTGCATAACTGTATAGATATATATATTGTTTTATATAAATAAATTTCCTATGGATCATTTTTTTTCATGAAGGTATAAGGAATTACATTTTCAAACTATACTAGTGATATAAAAGAACATATACGATGTTTAAAAATCAATTTTTTTTATATTACAGATCTCTTCATTGTCTATAAACAATGATTTTCCATAGTCTACAAATACATGCTACAATAGTTGTTACGTATTTGAAACTTTTACAAATGGTTTTCAGTAACCTGTATATTCAATTAAGACTAAAGTACAAATGATATCCATAGCGAGGAAACCCTATTTCAAAATTTATTACAGTAGAATACCCTAGAGTAAGGACCCCTATAACACTAGTAGACAAAACCTGAAAAGTGTTGTATAAAATGCCAAGATCGGAACACAAATACGTTTTTTGAGCAAGGAGCCTCTCCTTGATCCATTTCCTTCGAGCGAAATACACCTGTAGAGATAAAGGGGTAAGGCTTAGCAAACTGTACTTTTAAAAATGGAATTTACTTGTAAACACTAAGATAAATATTTACTTATCTTAAAATCGATGAAGTACAAAATTGCCATGGGCACTTGTGCAAGGACCATCCATGACCAAAGGGGAAATTGGGTCCATAATCCCAATGATGGGTACCTCGCAAAACAAAAGTAGGGCCCCATCATTATTTGATGAAATATGAATATGAAATCTAAGTATACAACCTTAAAGTACAGAATGAAAGATATGACTTTATAATAGAAATAATTTAAAATATAAGTTATGAGCCACATAGGAATACATAAGAATATAAGCCACATCAGTGTGAATTAAGTAAAATAGAGCACAGTTGTGTAACCTCGAAAGGATAAAGCAAGTCCTTTGCTCACCCATATCTCAAACTATAACTTACACAGATTTAGAATAATTAGCATAGCGAAGAGTCACAAATTTCACAAAGGGTAATGATGCCTTTTATGTATACATAGAGTGAAGGTTTTACAACTTTTACAATTATCATATAAGTATATGAAATGCAAATAATTTAAGATGAAAGTCTTGAGAGACCGAGTTACAAATTTCACATGTAGGTAAGAAACCCTTTCTTCATACCCAGAGTATAATATTATGAGTGTGCACATTGTAAAATCAAGGAAAATTAATTTACAAATATCAAAGACATTTAAGCAGTGTACGAAAAAGGTTCGACCTTACGTCTCTATGTAAATTGAAGAAATTTACATTGGAAATCTTTAAACACAACTGGAAGTTACGAGCGGAGTGAGGTCTATACATGAATTATACCATATAAAATAACATAGGAACTTCCTAATAGGATGTCGATGTCAGCGTACATCTAAATATTAATCCTTGCCTTTTTAAAAACATAGAAGGTGAAGTCATGTTTTCAGAAGGGGGAAATCGCCCATTTATTTCTCTTTTACCAGTACCAAATGTATTGTCCAAGTATTCAATGTATGTGTTACCTATATATATTCCTCCATAGGGAGCTCAGAGTACTAAGGCATAAAACATAAGATTTATTATTTTTTCACACAAAATGTGAATTGCGAATCAACCGCATTGGGAATGAGTGCCATACTCTCCCACGAAGCTACATAGTCAATACAAATTTGCACAGACCGAATATATCAATATCATGGAGGGTCTATCCTATATTTATATGTTTGTATTTGCACGTAGGGTTAAATACCAAAATCCATATTGACGTAATAGAGAGTGTCACTCCTTTAAAACTAGGTATTTGGCTTTCTTAGGGTAACTTTGACACACCCGAAATAATTAAAACAATGTTAGACTCAGTTACAAGAATTGCAGGATTAACTCTCTAAACTCAAAGCATACGTTTTGGGGTTCCCCATAGTAAAAAAAACATTATTATACATGTTATTGTAACTGTTAACCATGTCTTGGTTTAAAGCAAGTAATGTTAGAAATAGTAATTACTCACTGTAAATGCAGCTTTTCTGCGTTTTCCAAATTAGAGCTTTATTCTATTTTTGTAGTTGAGTCTGCATTCTTTTATGCAGGACTGTAAACCATTGTATATTGATACATTCGTGTGAATAGTAAGCAGGGCTGTATAATCTAGTTTTTCACTTTCTGCGTGTATTTTTCCGATTCTTTCTGCGCTGCATTCTTCATCATGGTATCAGAGCGTTTCTGATCCGAGCCGTCTGTTGACAGGGTAAGCCTTTTCACAGAGTGGAAAGTGCCACGGGAGTGACAGCCACCAGAATTCAGAGCCGCGGGAGTGAGGCGCGAACACTGAAGACGTCCGCAAGTCTCTCCTCTACAAGGGTGCGGGGGAATACTACTCGCCCTTCACGCACAAAAATTTTTGAAAAATTTCCGCAGCCTGCATGAGCGTGGGGTGCGTACTTCCGAGACATTTCTGCAGACTGCATGAGCGTGGGGTGTGTACTTCCAAAACATTCTCGCAGCCAGAGTGAACGTGGGGTGCGTACTTAGGAGAAATTCCCGCAGCCGGAGAGCGTGAGACAATTTTTTTTTTTTTTTTGAACGGGCTTTTACCTGCTCCTTCAATTTTTTTTTACTTGCTGGTTGATTCGTCGCGCCCCCAACGTTTCCGAATACGAGGTGCGACAGAGCCTATTTGGTAGCACAGA
>ML788549.1:157630-175359 GCA_009831015.1 Picea engelmannii | reverse complement strand
TGAGTATCAGAGACAGCACTTAGGCATAGGTAGTGCGGATGATGTAATCCCGTTCGTAATTAAGAGGGAGTGTTAGAAATAGTAATTACTCACTGTAAATGCAGCTTTTCTGCGTTTTCCAAATTAGAGCTTTATTCTATTTTTGTAGTTGAGTCTGCATGCTTTTATGCAGGACTGTAAACCATTGTATATTGATACATTCGTGTGAATAGTAAGCAGGGCTGTATAATCTAGTTTTTCACTTTCTGCGTGTATTTTTCCGATTCTTTCTGCGCTGCATTCTTCATCAAGTAAACACAAAAGAGACATCGAAAATACGATCCAAGGTAGAAACCGAGAGAAATACCCATGAAAGTGAGATACCAATCTTTAAAAACACCAACAACCTCGAGACCATTTTTACCCATGAAATTTACAGAAAACGTGAGGAGAGAGATTTGACTTTTACCTAGTGTGAAGAGGAGCCCAACCGTTTTTGTTTCCAGAATCATTTACTAGGGCCGAAGATCTTTCCTCCAATCTGTTGGACACAAGAATGGATCCACAAGGGTTGCACATAAACCAAAAACACACAGAAAGCAAAGGAGGGCTTCGGGCAACCAAAGGAAACATTGAGAGGGTTAACCTCTAACACATTTCAAAGTGAGGATTAATGTGTGAAAGGAGTACATAGTAATATTAGCCATGTGAATGAACTGATATGATGAGTTTGCATTGGGCGCATCTACCCAAGCATCCAGTATGAGGCAAACCTATTTTAAATGAAATATCTAGTGGTAAATGCAATTACAGACAGATATGATTTGCCATTAACAAAACTTACAAACTTATTCAGTGCTGAGATGTGATACGAGTTGAGTAGGGTTAGCACGGTTAGTTATAGATTCAGACGTGGAACCTTTGGAAGACTAGATGCGTTATGGCACAAGATACGTCGATGTTTGTGTTGTCATAAGAACCCTTAATCTCCCATTGTAAATATAATACATGTGCACCTATCAATTAGTTAATGTGTTAGGACATGGATTGTATGAGGTAGAAAGCTTGGTTACAAATTACGATATGTGGAATGGTGAAAATACACATTGGTTCATATAACTTATGACATAGATATTTATATATGAACCTGAAATAGTTATAATGAGTAAGATTTTACTTTTCGTATGCTAAACCAAACATTATATATATGTGTGTGTGTATAAGTGTTAGGATTTAACTTAATGGTTACAAAATTGATTATGCTAAGAGTTTGTATATGTGTTGAGACCCTTGGTAAACCAATTATATAGATAATAATGGTGTCCAGGGTATGATAGGGGTGCCATAGTGGCTAACTGGATACAGTGAGAAAATGCAGACCTACGGAGCAGATTAAATGCTAGTCTTTTCTTCACATTTTTTATATGTACCGAAATCTGTCAATAGTATGATTCCACATAGAGAAGATAACTATCTTAACTGCAGTCATGTAAATTACAAAAGATACATGTTTAACTCGAGTAGAGATGACAACTAAAGTTATGCCCAAACAAGTATTGCAGAGTTAATGAGTTTTAATGCACCTAACAATTTTTTATTTTTATTTTTTGTAAATTTGGGGTACATTACAAATAGTATCAAAGCTTAAGCTTACAACACTTGGACCTCAAGAAAAGGCCAAATTAGTTTATTTCATTTAATTTTTGTTAAAGAAAAAAAATAACAAAATGATTATTCTTACAAACAATATTTTTTGGGGGTGTTTGTTGTGATAATGGTAGCACAAAACAAGAGGATATCAGACTGGAAGAGAATCTCGATCAAGGACTTCCTAAAAAACCTAGAAATAATAGTGAAGGAATTTTAGACACCCAGGTTCTGGAAACAATGAGAAACCTTATCATGGAACTGCAAGTGTTCAAGACAGATAATGAAAAACTGTAAAAGGCACACGAAAACTAGTGAGAGATAAATGAAGTCTTGTTGCGCAACATAGTAAGGAAGAAGAGACAAAAATACAATGACAAGGAGGAAGAAGTCAACAAAAGACCCTCTAAAAATTCAGGTTGTGAATCAAAAAATGAGAACAGTTCTTTCGAAGGCACACAAGTAGAAGAAAATAAAACAATCACACGAAGAAAAAGAAAACAGGTGGATCACCTAGAAGGTGAATTAAAGAAGATCAAACCATCCACCTTTGACAGAGAATCTAGGACAGTTCAGGAGGTTGAAGCATGGTTACTGGATATAAAGAATTACTTCCAGATTTATAATAGTTCTAGTAACATGAACGTCATAATGACCATTTATAACCTGAATTGAAAAACGAGTGTCAGGTGGCAAGACCTTAAATTACCCAAGGGACTAAAAGAGAAACAGGTGGAATGGTCATATGTCAAGAAATACTTCAATATCAGAAAGATATTACAAAATAAAGACTATTAGCAAAGGGACTAAAAGAGAAACAGGTGGAATGGTCATATGTCAAGAAATACTTCAATAAACGATATTTATCAGAAAGCTATTACAAAAGAAAGACTGAAGAATTTTATGAGCTAAGACTCGGAAAAATGACCATGGACGACCTGGTAAATAAATTTATTTAATTATTAATATTTGTGCCAAACATCAAGGAAGACAAAGTAAAAATAAAACAATTCTTAAGATGTCTACCATAGTCATACAAAGAAAAAATTGATTTCGACAACTCCAAAACATTAAGAGAAGTGTTTAGAATGGCTCAGATGTGTTATGATCAGTATAAAACACGATCTGAAATTACGGAGGCATGGAAGGATAAGAAAGAAGACATAATGAATCAACAGAAGAAAGTCTTCCAGCCAGCCCCTTTCTGAAATATGGAAAAGAAATTCCAAAAGAAAAATGTTCATTCGAACAACGAGAATACCCAAGGGGCAGGTAGACTAGTTAATTTGAGAGCCAAGAAAGTTGGAGACAAGCCCAAGGAACCATTAAAGTGTTGGGAGTGTGGATAACGTCACTTAAGGAGGAGATGTCCATGTTTAACTTCCACAACAAGGAACACAATCCATAACCTCGAAGAAGCCTCTACCATAGGAGATTTGGGTAGAAGCATGCACAAAATTAATGGAGTTGTAGATGGAAGACAAGTTGATCATCAATCCACTATCGTGGAGGTTGAAGGTAAAGTTAATGATAATCGTATTTCTATTCTAATTTACCCAAGAGATAGTCTGATTTATGTTACTCCTGGTTTAGTTGATTTAAAGAAGCTCAAGAAAGTAAAACATGCTAAGTCTTGGTTAGTGCAGTTAGCAACAGGGACTAAGAGAAAAGTAACAAATTTAATTTTTGAATGTGTACTCAGTTTATATGGCCAAAATACAAAGTTAAATTTCAATATTTTACCTTTGGGATCTTACAATATAATCATTGGAATGGATTGGTTAGAGAAACATAAACTAATTTTGAATTGTTACAAAAATTCACTTACTTACAGAGATGAAACCAACACAGTTAGGACAATACAAGACATCCAAAAATTCATCTCAGTTAGGCATATTTCAGCCATGTAGTTTAAGAAATGCATGAATAAAGGTTTTCAAATTTATGCTATTCAAGTGGCTAATCTATTAGAAAGTGAAGATAAACCTAGCCTAGAAGAATTTACAGTCTTGCTTGGGTTTAGAGATGTATTTGTGGATGAAATACAAGAACTACCTCCAAGAAGAGAGATAGATCTCTCCATCGATCTACTGCTTAGATCTGCCCTGATATTTAGGGCACCCTATAGGATGACTTTACCCGAATTAACAGAGATGATAATTCAACGACAAGAATTGTTGGAAAAGGAATATATCATACCAAGTGTCTCACCTTACCGAGCACCGGTCATTTTTGTTAAAACGAAGGATGGAACTTTAAGATTGTGTATTTATTATTGACAATTAAACAAGATGACGATTAATAATAAGTATCCTCTACTCAAAATTAACCACTTGTTAAACCAAGTGGGAGGAGAAAATATTTTATCTAAGTTAGATTTAAGGTCTTCTTATCAACAAGTCAGAATAAAATATGAAGATATAAACAAAACAACTTTTATATTGAGGTACAAACACTATGAGTTTGTCGTAATTCCGTTTGTCCTTAGTAATGCACCAACAACCTTTATGTGTTTGATGAATGGTATATTCAGTCAATACTTGAATAAATTTGTTTTGGTATTTATTGATGTCATTTTAGTTTATTCGAAAATAGAAGAAGAACATGAAGAACATCTAAAAATAATATTGCATACCTTAAGGAAACACAAGTTGTATGCAAAAATTGACAAATGTGACTTCTAGCAAAGGAGAATATAGTAACTAGGACATGTGATATCCGAAGAAGGTATTGTGGTTGACCTAGAGAAGATAAGATCCATTATGGAATGGCCTATCCCTAAGGATGTGGCTCACATAAGGTCATTTATGAGAATTATCGGTTACTACCGCAGATTTATTGAAGGGTTCTCTAAGATTGCATATATAAACAAAAATCATATAAACATAAATAAATAATCTGTATATAAAAATATATAGGAGTGTAAATATAAATCTGGGCCCAAGGGCCAAGCTCCAGCTCCAACTCCACCTAACCTGCAAGCCAAGCACACACATTTTAACAAAGATATATATATAGATAATATACATATTGAAAATGTAAAGGTATCACTCTCCTTACACATGGTTTTTATATATATAGATATGTAAAAATAAATAAATAAATAAACAAAAATATATATATAAAAAAAAAAATTGTGTTGACCAAAAGGCTTAGCTCCCACACTAGCTCCATATGACCTGCATCAACAACACAAGTCAAGCAACAACATAAAAGTGCCAATGCCAAACAAAAATGGGTTAACAACACAACACATGTCCTTCCATACATAAGACAACAATCAATCTCCACTTGACAAGCCAAGCGCACCTGCCATACACAACACACGAGTTAACAACACAACACACCAAAGCTAATAACAAGCACCCAAAGTGCCAAAACACATGGAGAAGGAGCCCACACAAGAGCCTTTCCCTTGCATTATGCGTCTAGGCTAACACACGGGTTAGCACATGCATCACAACACAATACAAGTCGAAGATGATACTAAGTGCCATGCACCAAGCCACCTACAAGAGGAGCCCACAATGGGAATTTCATTGCACTACGCATTCAATCTCCAAGTCCACGAGCTCCCATAAGAAATCATTAGTTTGTGAGCTCGACCCTTTGGCTTACCATACAAACTCAGAATTCACCATTTATGCCATGGTCTAGGTGCTAAGGAGGAATCCCACGAGGGAGGAGGTTTGTGCACAAAAACCAACAAAACATTGAGTCAAACAAGCTAGGCAAGCGGAAAGCGTCGAACCCAACATCACTCCAAAACATCACCAAACACACAGGCTAGCATAGAAGCACAAGGCGAAGAGTCCACGAGTTCATATCTTACCTCACCACAAGCCTACGCATGGGCCAATGCCTTAGCACAAGGAGAAGAGCCCACAGGTTCTTCTAGAGATCTACATAGTTGTGCTGAGGTATTTTAGCTTAGAAATGAGAAAATGTTGAGTTGTTCTGAACGCTAACTTGAAATACTTCGCAAATAAGCAGGGGCACCATTCTATGCATTATGCGTCTAATGCATATGAAGTTCGATCCAAACACCAAACATAGGTCTGCGCTCAATACCAAGAGCTTAGTTACTAAGGAGGAGAGCCCGCAAGGGTGCCAGTCCTTCAACGCACAACACAAAACACCCAAACCCTAGACCAAGATTCAAGTCACCAAAGCCTAAGACCAAGAGCCAAGTCATCATGGAGGAGCCATGAGAAAGCCACATGTCGATAACCCTCGCGCGTGATATCATGCACCTATCAAGAAACCAAGTCGATAACCTTCACGTAAGTCATTGCATAGCCAAAACCTCGAGAAACCAGTATGCTCTAACAAGATACCAAGCCATCACGAAAAATATTGTCGTCACTAATAGCAAAGGAACCAGTGAGAATCATTGCCTACTGTACGTATTCCCTGAAGGAATGAATTATCATAGCGATAGGATGGTGTCAAGACTGCCATTGTAGAGTGGGTGATAAAACCCCCGCCACAGTTGCAGAAAGGGGAGAGGCGATCGAGGAGGTAGGAAGTGTAGTGCGAGCAAGTGGATGTAGGGTTTGGGAGTTGAGAGTGGGGGGAGAAGGGCATGTGGACCTCATGCAAGGACCCACGATGCCCTACTTTAAAACAATAAAATCAAATTATTTTAATCTTTTGTGTTATTATGTTTTATTCTAACTATTTTATATTTTTTATTATTATTATTCATTTAAATTTAAATTATTTGTAATTATTTTAAAAACATTATTGTTTTTATTTTTGAGTAAAGTTTAATTATTTCAAAAATCATTATTTAGTGTAAAATTTTAATTTTAAAATTTAAATTTGATTTTTTTTTGTTTTAAATTTTATTTCAACTAATGTTATTAGTGATTAATTAACTAGTGACTAATTAATTAGAAAGATTAATTAATTAAAGTGAGTAATTAATTTTAATAATTAAGTACATATTTAATGATTAATGTTAATGATTAATTATGTTCAAGATCACATTAACTAGTTTTAAAAGAAAATTTTAAGGACTTAAACCATGATAAAGGAGGAGGGGGTTTCATGTGCGCTAAGAAGGTAAGTTAGAGAAATTCGCGAGTGTGGTACAGTGCTAGCATAGCTACCAAGGTGAGAGATTAAGTAGTTTTCTTAGGAGAATACATCAATCTTAGATGCTTTAACCCTAACCTAGCCACCTATCGTAAAGAGAGTAACGTATGTTCAGAGACAAGTAAAAAAAAACTTACACATAACCCTATGTTTACAAGTATAAGTTGCGCGAATGTGAATTGCCTTTATGTAGTAACACAATGAAATGCGAAAATACACATAAATGCAAAGATGCAATGGAATTAAAACTTCATTTCATTAACAACAAATGACTAAAATGGAAATCAAATAGCTCGGGCGTTGGTAGCTTATCCCTGAGAAGAGATGTGGCGGATACTGGCCTTTGAAATATATGTTACAATGAGGCTCGAAGGCCTATATATTGTTGAGAAACAATGGAAAACCCTAAACATAAAAAACACGAACCCTAGGAGATGAAACACAAGAATATGGGGGCCCCATTGGGGTAAATTGGTACATCAATTTCTCGAGGTCGTAACTTTGGCATACTATCTTTGTTTGACGAACATGATACATCGTTAGAAATATCTATATGAGGACTAAAATGATGATAAAAAATATCGATTCCAAAACATACTCATATTTTCTCAACCATTCACGCCCAAAAAATGTCGTTTAGGGCCTTAAAACGGCTCTGAAAGTTCACGACCCGAGAGACTGCTAAAAATAGTAAACTATGATACAATTAAGGAAACTGAAAAACCCAACGAAACAATGGTGTGGGTCCAAGTGGAATAGGCGAGTGACCACCAATATCCATCTGGATCATTCCTCCCCCCTTAGGAAGCAATGGTCCCCATTGTGTTGATTTCCTCCATGAGATGAGGAAACTTCTATTGAACTTGGTCTCTGGTGAGCCACTTTCCCTCGTGAAGGAGTTGGCTTGCTTTGACAACTCGATATAGTTGGATCCTCTGCTGGCGGGTGTTCTTGATTTGTGTGTCCATAATTCGATCAGTTGTGTCTTCTTCCATTCAATCTGGGTCTAACTCTATTGGTCTTAGTTGTTCTGCCATGTCGGATGTGTGGAGTAGAGGTGGAAAGTAGGGCCTAAGGTGGTCCACATTGAATAGTAGGTGTAGACCTAGGAATGGTGGAATAATGAGCTCAAAGGAATTGTCCCCTATAGCCTTGGTGATGGTGTATGACCCATATCAGAGTGGGAAAATTATGCGGTAGGGTCCAGCGAGGCTCTCCTTTTGCAAATGTAGTAATACTTTGTCACTCGCCTGGAATTTGTGTGGCACCCGATGTTGATCATGTCATTGTTTGTACTTAGCATTAGCTCTATACAATATGTCATGAACCTATTAGAGGATGTGTTGAATGTGCTCAATGAAGTCTTTTGCCTAGTCATCCTCAGACTGGACATCGACTGAATCTGACTCAGTAACTGCAAATGGCATGGCTACGTCAATTTGACATAGTGATTGGAATCCCAAGCCCACCTGAAAGGGGCTATGGCTGGTTGAGCTATGGATAGCCTAGTTGTATTTATGTTGTACATAGGGGAGTATCTCATCCCATGTGTGTGGATTATTTGCGTTGTACATGCACATAATGTGTATAATCATCCGGTTGATGACCTCTGTCTAGCCATCAGTTTGCAGATGGAAAGATGTGGACTTCGTGAGCTTGGTGTCCAACATCGACCAGAGGATGGACAAAAATTTACTGAGGAACCTATTGTCCCGATCTGCGATGATAGACTGTGGGATCCCAAAGTGTACCCACACTTGTTCAAAGAAGAGTTTAGCGGTGGATTCTTCTGTGATATTCTTCTTGCAGGTCATCTTAATGGACATCTTTGAGAATCTATTGACCACCACAAAAACACATTCATTTTGATGCTTAGTAGAAGGAAGGCCCAACATCTAATCCATGGATATGGATTCCCAAGGTCGACTACGGGCAGGCATCGGAATATAGAGGCCTTGCTTCTTGATAGTCGGTTTGGAAATGGCACAAGCAGTGTAAGACTTGATGTACTTACCAACATCCTATCGAAGGTTCGGCCAATAGAAATACTTTTTCAGTACAACCATGGTTTTCTCAATCCAAAAATGTTGACTGTAGTGCACCTCCCAAATAATATTGGCATTCTCTCTTGAAGGAACACAAAGGTGTCCCAAGTGACATAGCAGGGCGTCCTTGAGGTTAAAATTAGGGAATTTCTTACCCTCGAAGAGCATATTGTATGTGTGGCCGAATTCTGGATCACTTTTGTAGAGAAGCATCCAATCGGAAGTCTCGTGCATAGAAGAGTTGAGCACTATGGTTAGTGTCATTATAGGGGGTCAATTGAGGCAGTGTGCAACATTATTGGTGCTTCCTTTCTTGTACTTAATGTTCAAGTGAAACTATTGCAGGCATGTGGACCAATTATGATGGTGATCATTCTACAACTTCCCTTGTGTCTGCATGAACTGCAAGGGTTGGTGGTCTGTGTGGATTACCCTTTCCTTTGCAAAAATGTAATGCTTCCATTGTCAACAATCCTGCACAATGGAATACATCTCTTTTTCATAAGTGGTGTACTTCCGGACTGTGTCGAAAAGTATCTCACTGTCATATGCCACTGGATGCCCCTGTTGAGTAAGGAATTCCCCAATAGCATAGTCAGAGGCCTCTGTATCGATCTCAAATGGTTGTTGCAAGTCTAGTAATGTGAGCACTGGTGCAAAGAAGAGGCGATGCTTCAAATCATCAAATGCCTTCTATTGAGATTCAGACCAAAATAATTTTTCTTTTTCTCCTCCCTTGGTAAATTGACTCAACGGCCAAGTGATATGAGAGAATCCCAACACGAACCTACGGTAGAAATTGGAAATACCCAAAAAGATGCAGATCTTTGTTAGGGTGGTTGGGGGTGGCCAATATTGAATGACTTGGATCTTGGCTAGATCCACATGCACCCCCCCTCTCATCAATAATGTTTCCCAGATACTAAACCTGGGTCATGCCAAAAGTTCACTTCTCCAAATTGGCACACAACTTGTGTTTCCGCAGTGTTTGGAGGACCTGTCGGATGTGGTGGAGGTGCTCTTCCTAGGTTTGGCTGAAGATAAGAATTTCATCCAAGTACACCACTACAAACGAGTTGGTGAATTGTTGCAAGATGTTGTCCATTAGTCTCATGAAGATTGCAGGGGCATTCGTCAAGCCATAAGGCATGACCAGCCATTTGAAAAATCCCTACTTGGATTTGAAGGCAGTCTTCTACACATCAGAGGGTTCGATTGGGACCTAGTGATACCTAGACTTCAAGTCGATCTTTCTAAAATATTTTTTCCCCTTGAGTTTGTCCATAAGGTCATCAATCTGTGGGATTGGGTACCTTTTCCAGATGATGATCTTGTTCAGTGCCTGATATTTAATGTAGAGTCTCCAAGTCCCATCCTTCTTCTGCACTAGCACGATCGGGCTCCCACAGGTCGATGAACTTGACCGGATGTGACCTTTCTGCAACAGCTCTTGAATGTGCCTCTTTACTTCACCATTCTTCAGAACAGATCCTAGTATATTGGTTCATTGGGCAGTGACACACCTAGGGTCAGATCGATGGGGTGCTTGACCTAACAGTGTAGAAGCACCCCTGCAGGGGAGGTGAAGATGTTCTCGTACTCCTCCATGACCTTATCCATTTGTTGTTATTGTGAAGAGGGGTCCTGCCTGGAGGTCGTGGCCACATTCTTCTTCTTTCCTTGAGGGTGGATCATCAAGAAAACAAATTTCCTGGTTTTGGCAATGAGCTTATTGCATTTTTTTGCAGTAACCAAAGAGATGGTTGTAGGCGGTGTTATTTCTGGTATCTTGTACAACTTATTGCCCAAAGTAATAATAATAGCATGAGGCCTAGACTCATACATAGAATGTCCCTTCAACAAGTATGGTTGACCTAATAATACATCAAAAACATCAAGAGAATCAATGTCACATAATACCTCATCCTTAAAGGGCTTGATGTTGTAGGGAAGGAGACATTGTTGGCTGACGCGGAGGTCCCATCCTTGGTGCAGCCACCCAATGGTGCATGGTTGTGGGTGTGTTGTGCTCAACAAGCCCAACCATTTCACAAACTCTACTGAGATGAGGTTCTTTTGGCTCCCGCTGTTGACAATGAATTGCAACTGGGAACCCTTTACCCACATCTAGGAATGGAAGAGGCGCTCCGCCTCCTATGGATCTTTTGGTTCCTTCATCTGGATCTTCGTGGTGGAAAAGGTGGTGTTGGGCTCTGCATAGATAATCATCTTCCCCTTGTCATTCCCCTTGTTGGGTTCTAATTCAGAGTTGGAGACTGCATCTGATTCAGAAGTCTTCAACTCAGCTACCAATGTGTGCTTGGCCCGACACTCACTAATGTTGTGAGTGGAGATCCTATGGAACTCACACCACTTCCCCATGTCCTTTTTTGGCTTCTTGGTGTTGTTCTTTTCTTGTGGCTTTGGCAGGTTGTCCCAGGACACCCTGCCTTGGCTTGGTCCTTTGTTCGATGGTTTGGGGGTACCTTTCCCTTGCTTCTGATTCACAGACCCAAAGTATCGCTTCTTCTGTTTGAAATTCTGCCTAATCTTGGCATCATACTGGTACTCCATTTACTCCTCAATGTATCTATGAAGACAACTACGATACTTTAACACCAAATGTTTCTCTGAATCTTTGATATCCAACTTTGTGCATAGGGTATGGAACAAATTTGTCATCTCTTGCACATCTTGGACCCTTTTGTCCTGCAACATAGTCCATTATATGTATTTGTCCTCGTAGATCCCCATAAGATAATATTATTCCTTGATGGACTTTCAGAAAGAATTTTAGGTGAGTGCTACCGATAATAGAGAGGGTTCTCCCTCACTCTGTTTCTCCCAGTAGGTTTCCCACCAGTCCTTGACATGGGAGGCAACTTTAAGGAGTGAAAATAATCCTTCCTCGGTCGAAAAATTCATGAACCGAGAAATATCCTTCTAACAGATTCAACCATCTATAAACAACATATGCATCTATTTTTCCCTCAAATATGGGAATGTCGAAGTTTACTTGTACCGTAAAAGGAGTGGCACCTTCAGAGTGGTTGTTGGATGTAGATGCACTCCCAGTGGGAAACCGTTGAAGGATTTGGGAAAAAAATTCCATCACCGCGTTCCTTTGTTTCTTGAGGGCCTTCTTGAGCAATAATTTGACAGGATCTCTTGCTCCCTCATCTTTATTTTCTTCCCCCATGGGCGACCGTCGGGGTTTGCGAGATTGATCTTACAACGGTTCAACCAGAACGAGCCCTAACTCCTTATACCCAGACCTCGTTGGGGACATGCAAAGAAGGATTGAAAAAGAGAAGACTACTCTGATACCACTGATCAAGATTTATGCAAGAACATAATGAAATACAAAAATACACATAAATGTAGAGATGCAACGAAAGTAAAACTTCATTTCATTAACAACAAATGACTAAAATATGCTTACAGACAGAAATGAAATAAAATAGCTCAGGCGCTGGTAGTTTATCTCTGAGAAGAGATGTGGCGGCTACTGGCCTCTGAAATCTATGTTACAATGCTAGTACATATGACCAAATTTGCGATGGTTTTTTGTTGATATTTCCACACTTATCTGTCGCAATTTCCATGAAATCTGACATTTTTTATCGTCGGAATAATTTCGTCACTATATCCATGATCCACATGTACATGGAAACATCGACTAAATAAGATCTCCATGTGTCAATATTAATGTGGCATTACTATTACATTGTAATATTGTAATATTATAACATATTGTAATATATATATACCCTACAAATAATCAAGGCACATATCAACCAAATATTGTAAGCATGTGTTATCATGAAGTTGGATTAGAAGTAAGGATATTATTATGACAATATACACAAAGAATAATTTGGAGTATTACTTTAAAAAAAACATATGGATTGCATGAGTGAGTCATTTTCAATTTATATTACACAATACTATGACAACACTTCTAAGATTTATAGATGTAATCTTAAGACCATTTATCAAACTTGTTTATTGTAGCCTCCTTGGATGATATTTTGACTTTTAGTAAGATTTGGGAAGATCATTTGAAACATTTTGAGATGATATTTGTAACCCTTCAAAACAATTAATTGCAAGCCAACATGAAGAAATATGAGCTTGGAAAACAATTATTATTGTGTATGGATTTTGTAGTTAGACGATGTGAATTTTGTATTGACCTAAGAAATATAAAATTCATTGTAAATTGGTTTATCATAGATAATTTAATTGAACAAAGGTAATTCATAGCGTTAGAAAATTATTTAGGAATGAAGTGTCTCTTCAATGCACATTAGAAAAGGTAAGTATAACCTTTCAATTCATTGCAATTGAAAACCAAGTAATTGAAGCTTTGACTTGAAAGAATTGTAATGCATCAATATTAAATCTAATGAAACTTTCAATTTCATTTGAAATCAAAGAAAATTTCGCATGATACACAATGGTGAAACCTTTGATACAATGAAGGAGTTGGATAACATAACACTTGAAACTTTTATTGGTGCAATCATAATATACCCAAATAAGATAAGGAATTGTACATCATAGTTTAGTCATTGAAGTACTACATGAATTATTTGTTGGGAAAACAAAAAACAATTAACTCAAATCATAAGCTTTTATAATAGATGATAATGGATATAAGTTGAAGAGAATTCTATCCTTTATTTACAATTGCATGGGTATCCCAAGCATATAAATAAAACATTGGTTCATTTTTTGTGAGGCTATAACATCCCAATATTTGGGAAGATTGTTTGTCATTTATATATATCATTGTTAATTTCACAATCCAAGTCACAACAAAGCCCAAACTTCATGTGAATGTTATCCTGCAACATTTTTATTCGGTAATCAAGTATGATAAATATATACAAAACCACATGGTAAATTTCCTTTAAGACCTCTAGTTTGTTTTTATTTGACCATAGCTCTAAAGTTAAACTCTTATGTACTTGAAGAATATAAGGGATTACCTACATCTAGATCAAATTTTGGCAAATGGTTAAAACCTTACAAAACTTTTATATATATGCAAGTCTTGAGTCTTTCAGATGATTGTAGGCTTGAAGGAGGATTGTGAGGCTATAACATCCCAATATTTGGGAAGATTGTTTGTCATTTATATATATCAATATTGTTAATTGCACAATTCATTTCTCACCTCAAATCCTCCACGTATGACTTTCTCATATTTTATTTTACTCACTTTAACTTGAAATTTTATCCCTCAAAGTGGAACAATTAAGAAAATTGATCAATGGAAAAATATGCGAACTTCGTTTAAAAGAAAAATCCATGAACATGTGTAGCTATAAGAAACCAACTTGTAGGAATATCAATCAAGTTACGAAAAGAGGCATGATAAGAATTTAACAACACATACCTCCTAAGTTTGATAAAGTGTGTTTTCACCGACCAAAGAAAGGTTTAAAATGATATTTTAGGATTGTGGATAAGAATGAATAAAAACTACTTGCTTGGATTGGTCACCATATATGGGAAAATATTCCAATGTATATGTGGATCATTTGAATTTGTCTATTGCATTCTCATTAGAAGGAGAATTTAATTCAGAGACATTGAGTCCCAATTTTGATGGGGATCATCAACTTGAAAGGGAAAAGGTCTACTCCTAGTTGAATTCATATATTTGTAGCGATGTCATATAGGCTTGTGCAAGTGACAAAAATTTAAATTTGTATGAATTTGGTGAGTGGAAATTTATGACCCACAAGGAGTAATGGTAAACCCAAGGGTTCATGAGAATGTTGAAAGGTAGAAATATTGTTAGGTTTGTAAAGTAAGTTTTTGAACCCATGAAGACACCATCAGTGAAAAGGTTGTGATTTATGAAAAGGTTTTAAAATCTCTTTCATCACCTATGTATAAGCTATTGGTCAATTTTGTTTTGAATGATTTGGGAAATAATGGCTCTTAACACCTTGAAAATTTGGAAAGTCTTATGAACCTAAAGGGTCGTTATGACATTGACTCGTATATTCTTGTAAAATCATAATGTTATTTGATGCCTCAATAATTTAGGCATAGTGTATATAAGGGCTAGTTATAAACTCCTTCCTTGATAATAATAAGAGGAATATTACTAATATAATAGGAAGAGAATTGTGGATGTCACTTGCACAATTGTTGGAGCATACAAAAAGGACAATAATAATGAGGTCCAAAATTTTGGGTACATCATGAATATGTTCAGTATACAGGGGGTAGACTAATACATACTTTCATTTCCAAGAATGATAAATGAACAATGAAAGAACATGTTTAGCTAGATACCTACATCACAGAGGTCGACATCTTACCACAAGTGAGGTAGGATTAGCAACATGAAATTTTATGGAAAGGAAAGGATGAGTCCCATGGTGACATATGATAATCTGGAGAGTGTGAGCATAATAGGCATCATAAAATAGTAATATAGAGTCATAAAAAGCACAAAAAAAACACATGGTAGCCTTGATTTAGTGCAAGAATGAGAGGTGGCATACAACAAAAGGGTATTTTATGCAAGCGTAGGAGGAAACATGCATCAACCTAAGTTCAATGCAAATGTAGAGGTGAAAAATACCAATGGTACTTGTGGAGGAGAGAGGATCAAAGGAAGATATGATTTCACCATTGGGAGGGGCTCCATAGTTGCAAGCTATGGAATGTGACCATTAAGGGGGACATCTTTGAAAACTGACCAAACAAGTGATAGTTGATCCTAACTAGATAGAGGTTATCTCAAGTAGGGTCTTTCTTGAGAAAATGGCCTATAAGGGACCCATCGATATTATGACCAAATAAAAATGGAGAAAAAGGGGTGTAAGGAAGAAGAGCTAAGGAGTAGAGGAAATAATTTCCCCAAGCATTTGAAGGACTAGGAAAAGAGGAAGAGTATGTAGGAGAGTATGGAACACTAGGAGAGGAAGAAGACAAGGGGAGAACTAGGTAATACTGGGTGCTGCCAGGTAAGAAGTGGCTAGAGTTGATAATGGGAAGTCTAAGCTAGCCCATAAAAGCTCTCAATAGGAACAAGGCTTCATTCAACTAGCAAATGTTGATTTTGGCAACCAATTAAAAGATACGGAAAAGAGAAGGCATAGAAGAACAAGGGGCTACCTCATTGTGTTAGCCAGTGAGAAGACAAGGGCAAGCAAGTATCGAACTAGGTATAATAGATCATAGAAAATATGGAACTAGGTATAAGAAAAGAAATATTGAGTTAAAAATCATTAGGGAGATTTGGTATTAGAATGAGAATAGCAGAGCGGGAGTGCACCCAGGTAGAAGGATTAGAATGTATTATTTAGAGAGTTTGGAAGAGGGATAGTGCAACCATATGAGATGAGATGGATTGGACGTGATGCAAAAGTGAGAGAGAAAGGTATTTATGTATTATGTTTTGTTGGGTCTTAAAATTATAAGTAAGAGGTATTCCAAGAGGTGAGTTCATAGTTTTTGTCATATTTATAGAGTTGATAAGTATTTCAATGAGCATCTTATAAAGAATTTCATTTTAGCATTGATATTATAACCAAATAGAAATGGAGAAAAAGGGGTGTAAGGAAGAAAAGATAGGGAGGAGAGGAAATAATTTCCCCAAGTATTTGAAGGACTAGGAAAAGAGGAAGAGTATGTAGGAGAGCATGGAAAACTAGGAGAGGAAGAAGACAAGGGGGGAACTAGTTAATATTGGGTGCTACCAAATAAGAAGTGGCTAGAGTTGATAATGGGAAGTGTAAGCTAGCCCAAAACAAATCCCAATAGCAACAATGGACATCTTATAAAACATTTAATTGTTGTTCATATTATATGTTCAACAGTAAATTAGTGTAATCAAGAGGATATACATAGCATTCAACAATCTCTTGAAAAATACCTATGACAAGGGTGACTCCACAATGTTTATTAATGAGAAGATGAGTTATGTCTTATTGTACAAATCCCCAATGATAAGGACAGGGGTGATGAGTGATGAAAAATGTGATTATTTTGGTTATAACTTGTCAAGGATTATAGTGGAAAGTTGGTCTTTGATCTAACAATTATGAGTAAAAAGGAGACTTAGAGAGGGGAATAAATTTCATTCATCGTTATGAGTAATGAGGGATCTTTTTCAATAGTGTTTTTAATAGGGACTATTTTTTGTTGGGGAGAAGTGTCCAAATATTGGTGTACCCTAGGATCATCAAGGGATTTCTCATCTATGTACAAGCATTTGGATGTGAATTATTATTATAAGAATAAGCATTTTGTAGTAGTGTCCTTTGGAGCCATATAATACTTGCCCTAACATGTTGGATGAGAGGAGGAGTCTATATTATTGGGATTAGCTTCATGCATTGTTTAATAGGAACTAGGATTTGGACTAGGGATAGCAATAATGTTAGGATTATAGGAATGAATGAAGTGAGGGATCTTTTATAATTTATTTTCCACAATGAGGATATGGATAAAGACTTTGTATATGGGGATTCTCTAAAATAGTTATACTTATTTATAAAAAAACTACAAGTAAACCAAAATTGTATTTAAAATATATACAAGTAAACAAAAACACCACATGGAACTTGGCATATATATCAATATCTACATATTCATGAGGATTGTGAACTTTTACTAGTATAAAGCCTCCTTTTAAAAACACGTCAAACCCCTTACCTTTTCATTGTTATTTCACCAGATCCATTATCCCATACAACTTCATAAGAGTTTTCCACGAGATTAATTTCCATCACGAAGACCTGCATGAATAAAAAAAGAGAAATTTTTTATATGAGTAAATAATTAATAAGAAAATAAGCATGCATTTAGTTCTATAAAATACTCTAGAAAAAAATTAAATTGTCGCATACCTTAATGAGATTCTCTTTGTTTCAAGAATAGGTTATTCTCTACTGAACATGACCAACCATGTGAAGGTGGAAGCTCATA
>ML788549.1:141496-157580 GCA_009831015.1 Picea engelmannii | reverse complement strand
CCCCCCCCCCCCCCCCCCCCCCCCCCCTCACATCGCTCTCAATTCCCCATACCCAAAACATGATTTTCTTTATATAGAAAACATATAGACATTAAAGAATAACTTGGATAGTCATCAAAACATATGCACATATAAACATCAATAAAGATCCAAAAACAGGTCATGAAATTATACATCTAATTTTTCTTTGATTTATGTTTCTTTACAAACACAAAACTGACAATTGGGATATCATAATCATCCAAGGACATTGTATTTTGTGTGCCTTGTCCTTATATTGTTTGTGTGCACTCATGTACCATAATTTTAGTACATCGCTGAGAAGGGTTAGCTAGCATTTGTTCAGGGTTGTGAACTGGAACAACGAAAAATGATCATTTCAATCTGTTGAAATATAATTGAAATAACTAATTCATTGTTTTGATTAACATTACACTATTTCTCTTTACCTATCTCTGTAGTTGGGACAGTTGGTACGTTAATTTTGTATCCACTTGGTTTCTCTTGCATCTCACCCTCCTGATCTACATGCTCTTCAATTTTCATAAGATAATATATAAGTAAAAGTTAGGAAATAAATATTTGCAATCACAGTAAATATTTCTAACTCTGAAGCATACATACCAGAATGGGTACATTGCTCTACACTATCACTGGACATGTGGACCCTTGTATGACATGGTGTTTGTTGAAAACCGCTTGATTCACTACTGTAGTATCACTGTTGCTTGAAAAAAATATAAATACTTAGTTAAGGGTGATATAATAAAATATGAATAGACTTTACAAGCATGCTACTACGGTTTCCTTATTCATTTGATTTACCTGCGTGGCTGGGGAGATAGGAGTCTGGCCCAAGATTTTTCTATATTCAATCACACTTTTAAAACCATGCTTCTAAACAAGCTTCAGATCCTCCTCGGTGGCAGCAGCGTTGAACATATTTAACTGCAATGCATAACACCATTAAAAATACCAATAACAAGAACATATATTTGTTCGCTACTGTTAAATAAATATTAACCACAGTTAATCATTTAAATCTTAATATTCAGGCTTTAATTTTTTCGTAGCCACCCTGGCCTAGTTTATGCTGGCCATGTTTTTCCACTATGGCCTTTGTTTCTTTAGATGTGTCTGGTAGCCTACATATGGAATTTTTGAAAAAAAATAGATATCGAAATTGTTACTTAAAATAGGAAAGAAAAACTTAAATGATCATATTTCATTGATAATATGACATGTGTTGTACCTTGTTTGACCAGCTCATGGTTGTCGTCCTTGTTTTTTAAACAAGTTCTCCTTTGCATCCTCTATTAGCACCTTCCACTCTTTCTTGGGAACCATGGGAGGGCACTCTTGCTTGAGGCCTATTTGTAATTTATCCCTGTACTGGGCCCAAGTGTATTTTAAATTATCATCAGCCAACTTTGTAACCTCATTCTTGTTGAAAGTGTTTCCGAACAAGTTTACCATGTGATCTATTAAATCATCTTTCTTTTTTCTTTCTTTTCCATTCCACCGTGTGCGAATGGAGAGGCTAAACAACTCCAATTCTTTTTCATGTAATTTTCTATAGAAAACATTGTTTCCTACAGTAACATGTTATCCATTCATCAATTAATAATCTCAAAAAATGTCCATTTCAATTTCATGAAAAAAATGAATCAATTAATTGAACAATTACATGCAATCTCCTGAACCTTTATCGGACCACATGTGTCATCAACTAGAAAGGTGACATCTAGTGATATGGTTCTTTTAATTTGTTTTGATCCATGCTGAATAGTATCCTATGCACCTAAACTATGTTCCGATCTGGAGTCATCATGTGGAGTCCTAGGATCCGACTCATCATGCTCTGGCATGTCATGCCGGTCAAAATCGCCCCACTCATCAATGGATTCTAGGGGAACCTTAGGAGGCTCAAAAATCCTCACTTTCACTTTTCTATGTCAACCTTTTCTTGCATTGGACCCTCACTGTGACCTATAGTAGTTACAGGATCGAAAGGTTCCCCACGCACGGGGTTTAAAAACGCCTACAAACAAAAAAAATAAAATTATTGGATCATATACAAAATATAAAACTAAAAAACGGATATTAAATTGTCATAGCAAATAAAAATATGTAAAGATGCCACTTACCCCAAAACTAGTTATTGTAGTTTGTATCTCTACAATTCTTTCCCTATCCTCCTCTGTCACAGGTATTTTGCTAATCAAACCTAGATATTCCATGTTAGCCTTCTTCGAGGACTTTGTTACAGTTGTCATTGGGTTTTTCAGATAATATATTTTGTCCTCATCCATATCCTTTGTGGGATCCTAGACAGATGTTGACACAATAAATCAATCAAAAACAGTTATGAAATTCACCTCTAACATTAAAAAAATGAAATATTGCAGTAATATCAGAAAAACAATAAAAAAAAATTAGAGATTCAGTTGTTGTAGTCATAAGTTGTTACTGTATTTAACATTTACCTGGTGAGGCACTACGGGTTCCTTTCCACGGTCACCCTGGAGAGATGTAGTGAGTGAAACTTGAACACGGTTACCCTGGACAGAAGTTGACACAATAAATCAATTAACAAAAGTTATGAAATTCACATGTAACATTTAAAAAATGAAATATTGGAGTAATATTAGAAAAAAATAACAAAATTTCAGAAATTCAGTTGTTGTAGTCATAAGTTGTTACTGTATTTACCATTTTCCTGGTGAGGCACTATGGGTGCCTTTCCACGGTCACCCTGGAGAGATGTAGTGAGTGAAACTCGGACACGGTCACCCTGGACAGAAGTTGACATGATAAATCAATTAACAAAAGTTATGAAATTCACTTGTAACATTTAAAAAATGAAATATTGGAGTAATATCAGAAAAAAATAATGAAATTTCAGAAATTTAGTTATTGTAGTCATAAGTTGTTAATCTATTTAAAATTTACCTGGTGAGGCACTGTGGGTGCCTTTCCACGGTCACCCTGGAGAGATGTAGTGGGTGAAACTCGGACATGGTCACCCTGTACAAAAGTTGACACAATAAATCGATTAACAAAAGTTATAAAATTCACCTGTAACATTTAAAAAATGAAATATTGGAGTAATATCAGAAAAAAAATAATGAAATGTGAGAAACTTAGTTTTTGTAGTCATAAGTTGTTAATGTACTTAACATTTACCTGGTGAGGCACTGCGAGTTCCTTTCCACGGTCACCTTGGAGAGATGTAGCGACTGAAACTCGGACACGTTCACCCTGGACAGAAGTTGACACAATAAATCAATCAACAAAATTTATGAAATTCACCTGTAACATTTAAAAAATGAAATATTGGAGTAATATCAGAAAAAAAAATAAAGAAATTTCATAAATTTAGTTGTTGTAGTCATAAGTTGTTATTGTATTTAACATTTACCTGTTGAGGCACAGTGGGTGCCTTTCCATGGTGACCATGGAGAGATGTAGTAGGTGAGTTTCTACCACGGTCACCCTGGACATATGTTGGCACAATAAATCAATCAATAAAAGTTATGTAATTCACCTGTAACATTAAGAAAATGAAATATTGCAGTAATAATATAAAAAAAAATAATGAAATTTCTGAAATTTAGTTGTTGTAGTCATAATTTTTTAGTGTATTTAACATCTACCTACAGAGCTGAAGTGGGTGCCTTTCCATGTTCATCCTCTCCATCTATTCGATTTAAGTTGTAATTGATCAACAACTCTTCACCTAGAAATATTGTTTTTGTTGCACATACAAATATATGATTTCGTTTACGTGCCTCAAATATGAAATTCGGTTTCTCAGTTGTTGCCACTGGTCATGTACTATTTATAAATCCCGCAATTTTTCCAGTAGCTTTTGGCCTTCCATCAATATACATAGTTGCCCCTTTATTTTGATTGTTATCTAGTAGTTGTATATAATTTGCGACAACTCTGTATCTCCACATACTTTACGTATATCGGAC
Source organism: Picea engelmannii (assembly GCA_009831015.1). Lineage (NCBI taxonomy): Eukaryota > Viridiplantae > Streptophyta > Pinopsida > Pinales > Pinaceae > Picea > Picea engelmannii. The sequence goes on along the minus strand of ML788549.1, from coordinate 153,600 downwards.
AAACATCAACTAGTGATTGTATTTGTATAATGATCTGACATACTCCATCAACTCAATTACAGTGTCATATCCGACCTTAATGCCATCCATGGAAAATAACCCCAATCCATGTAAGGACGAAGGAGCAATGTGATACATCCTCCCACCAATGAAGAAATATGTGTCCACTTCAGGTAACTCCTTAGGTGCCCAATGTTGCACTATATGTTTATACCTCAAGGGAAACTCAATGTCACCTATGCTGTCAACATCATAACTACATGACCCTCCGTTGGTAATAAAAAATTGCATGTGGGTACAAAATCATTTCATTAACCTTTCCAACCTAGTTGATCTAGAACTGGTAGATCTAGTACAACACGTCTCACTTTCAACCTCTCTTACTATATCTAGATCATCACTTGAGGAAGATAGATCCAACAGATACCTATTTGGTGGTACCTACACTCGTTAAAACATGAATATAAGTTATCATGCCAATATATATTTTTGGTACCAACACAATTGCATATAGTTGCATTTAGTTGCATAAAGTTAAAATTTCCACAACTATCCGTCATATAGTTGCATAAATTTGAAATTGCCACACCTAGTTGCATATAGTTGCAATATAGTTGCATAAGTTGCAATATAGTTGCATAAGTTGCAATATAGTTGCGTAAGTTGCAATAAAGTTGCGTAAAATTGCATAAGTTCCATAAAGTTGCTTAAGTTGCATGTTGCATAGTTGCATATAGTTGCATATTTGCATATAGTTGCATACAAAATTGTTGCAATATAGTTGCATAAGTTGCATATAGTTGCATAAGTTGCAATATAGTACCAACACAGTTGCATATAGTTGCATTTAGTTGCATAAAGTTTAAATTGTCACACCTATCCATCATATAGTTGCATATAGTTGCATAGTTGCATAAGCTGCATATATTTTCATATAGTTGCATAAGTTGCGTAAAGTTGCATAAAGTTGCGTAAAGTTGCATAAGTTACATAAAGTTGGTTAAGTTGCATGTTGCATAGTTTCATATAGTTGCATACGAAGTTGTTGCAATATATTTGCATAAGTTGCAATATAGTTACATATAGTTGCATAAGATGGAATATAGTTACATTTGACGACTCACCAATATTTGAGAATATAGCTGCAAAATAGTTGCATAAGTTGCAATATAGTTGCATTTGGAACCATTGGTACGTTTTCATAAAAGGGCCCTAAGTCCTAAACATATTTTCTTTGGCTCATTAGACTTTAACAAGGCCTCAAACCACCACATCTATCCTATTTAATAGACTATGGTGCTTGGGTGGGATATGGGTGTCATTCACAATTTTTTCACACCATGTATCGAACTTAGGTCTTGTCCATAGTCAGGGAAAGAACATAAGGTTTTTAGGTCCTATTTGCATATAGTTTCATATAGTTGCATATAGGTTTATAGGGAAATAACATAAGGCATGTTGCATAGTTGCATATAGTTTCATAGTTGCATATAGTTGTATATAGTTTCATAGTTGCACAAGTTTCGTAAAGTTGCATAAAGTTGCATAAAGTTGCTTAGGTTGCATAAGTTGCAAGTTTTATAGTTGCATATAGTTGCATATGAAATTGTTGCAATATAGTTGCATATAGTTGCAATATAGTTGCATAAGTTGCATATAGTTACATAAGTTGCAATATAGTTGCATATAGTTGCACAAGATGCAATATAGTTGCATTTGACCACTCACCAATATTTGAGAATATAGTTGCAATATAGTTTCATTTGGAACCATTGGTACGTTTTCATAATAAGAATGGGTCTCAAGGTGTGTACCATGACTAGAGAGGGAAAAAAGGGCCTAAGGTCCTAACATATTTTCTTTGGCTCATTGGACATTAACAAGGCCTCAAACCACCACATTTATCCTATTTAATAGACTATGGTGCTTGGGTGGGATATGGGTGTCATTCACACTTTTTTCACACCATGTATGGAACTTAGGTTTTGTCCATGGTCAGGGAAAGAACATAAGGTTTTTAGGTCCTATTTGCATATAGTTTCATATATGTTTTTAGGTAAAGAAAATAATGCATGTTGCATAGTTGCCTATAGTTGCATAGTTGCATATAGTTGTGTAGTTGCATACGCAATTGTTCCAATATAGTTGCATAAGTTGCAATATAGTTGCATAAGTTGCATATAGTTGCATAATATGCAATATAATTGCATATAGTTGCATAAGATTCGATATAGTTGCATTTGACCACTCAACAATATTTGAGAATATAGTTGCAATATAGTTTCATAAGTTGCAATATAGTTTCATTTGGAACCATTGGTATGTTTTCATAATAAGAATAGGTCGCAAGGTGTGTACCATGATTAGAGAGGGAAAAAATGGCCTTAGGTCCTAAACATATTTCCTTTGGATCATTGGCCATTAACAAGGCCTCAAACCACCACATCTATCCTATTTAATAGACTATGGTACTTGGGTGGATTAAGATTTATGTTCTTAATGACCAAGATCAAGAACCCAATGGATGTGCACCCAATGGTAGAAGAGATCAAGGGTTGATGAAAATGGTAGAAGTTCCTTTGGGAATATGTGTGTGTGTGTGCATGCACACCCATCACACTATGGTCTAGAGGCAATTCTACCATTGGGTGCGCATACAATGAGCACGTATCTTTCAAGCATGCATCCATTGTACACACTTGTTAGGTGCACCCTTGTCTAGTTCTCTTGGGTACCTTGGGTCCAATTTTTCCACACATGGAACTTTAGGTGAAACACCATTGGACATTGGACAATTAGTAAACAATTCATGAAGAAGGAAGAGGCACCATCGGGGATAGTTGAAGTTGGAGATGAGGGAGATTGTTTCCACCTTACAGTGAAGCATTTTGCAAGTGTAGGGAAAGTCTCATATAAAAGGGATATGCCTTGAAAGTGATGAGGCATAAGGGAATAACTCATTCACAAGGAGTGGAATGCAGATATGCAATTTGTTCTAAATTCAAGGTTGGCATAGTAGAAAAAATTGGATCATTTGAGTGATAAGAAAAAGAAGATAGAACATTCAAGAGGTAGGCTTGTGGTTTCTTCAGGGATTGGATTATGCATGGTTTATGGGTATTAGGGAGAAGGAAATATTGGCTAAGACTCATTTTATCTCTATAATAGAGTTGTGAGAAGAGGTTGCAAACCCCTTGTTGTATATTTGTAAGATTATTCATATAATAAAGTTAAGGAACCTTCATTGAGTGCCACCAATATATGTGTGTTGTAGACTCTTTATGTCATTGGATGTCGATGTTCCTTGATTTTATTTAGGTTGGATAAGTATTGAAATATTGGCTAAGTGTTAAATTATTGCTAGGATGTTTTAAAGGGCATGGTTGGATGTGTGCATGTTGTTCAATGAAATTGGATGAGTAGGACTTAGTTTCATTTGACATATTGTAGCCTAAGGGGAAGTTATGATATTTAACATTAAGTGAAGAGGCATAGTCTAGTTGTAGTAGGCACAGGTTGTCCAAGCCCTTGTGGTCAATGCAAGGTAGTGTTGCATAAGATTAGGTGTTAAAACATACTTGGGATAAACTCAAGTTTGAAAAGAAAAAAATTGGGCAGACTATAGGTTCTTTACTAGTGGTATTCAGGCATATTCTTTACCACTTTTTGAAGGAAAGGTGGTATCATATCTTTTTTTGAGATAGTTTTGGTTCTTGTTACCATTGTCACTACTATGACATGTGATATCATAACATTCTCCATGATATTGGAATGAACTTGAAGCAAAGAAACAATATTTGAAATGAGTTTCCAAACATTTGAGTGATGTTCCAATGGCTAGATTAGATGTAGAGATGTATTCACATAATGAAGGCAATGATGGTGGATAGGATCCTAATATTCGAAGGGTCAAGACTAGGCTTGCAACCTAGGAAAAGGATGTGTAGAAGATGGAAAATTTTCTTTGCAAGAATGGAGAAAATGAAGAATCCTTAGAAGAATAGATGATCAACATCAACCATAGATTTAAAAATTATATAGAGGAGTGTCAAAATATTGTAAAATTGATCACCACAAACTTCAACACCGATGTTGATGAATGGTTGAAAATAGTGGAAGTATATTGTGAAATTCAAAGACTAGGAAGACATTATTAAGCTCTTGACACAAGTTATTGCCTATAGGCATAGTTCATCAATTCCTACGAGGATAAAGATCAAGAAACCAAAATCATATGATGGAACCGACAATGCTAATTTAATTAAGTTGGGATGTTGAAGAATAATTGGAACATATGAATGGAAGTTCACATGAGGCCAAGGTGAATGTCACAACAATGTTCTTGATAGGTACTAAAAATATTTGGTGGATAAATCGAGTAGAGGACTTAGAATCTAATCATACTATAGATAAGATTGAAAATTTGTAAGAGATGAAAGTATCCTTGAAGGATCAATTTGGGCTAGGAAATTGAATTAATATTGGATTACATGAAATCAATTATTGGCTCTTAAGAATATATGTAGGATTCAAGATTACATCAAGGATTTTTTAGGCCTCATGTTGGAGATGAAGGACATGTTTGAAGAAGATAGGTTGTTCCACTTCATGAATGGCTTGAAACCTTTGGTGTAGAGTGATTTATAATTCTAGATTGTGTATACCCTTGCAAAAAACCATCACTATAGTAGACAAGTTGTTCGAATACAAGGTAGAGGTAAATGGAGTTCCAAGTATATGTGAGGATGCTTCATTAAGGGAGAATTGGTTTGATAAGAATAAGAAGAACGAAAAAGGGAAGGTGAAGCTATCTAGGAAGTTTGGTGAGGACAAGGCCAAGTAACTAGATGCACCTAAGAAAAAGGGTATGCCTATTTCCTACTAGATTTGTGAAAAATATCATCATGTAAAGAATTGTCTAATGAAGTATAATTTGTCTACTATGGAGAAAGTGGACAAAGCCTCCACAATTGGTATTTTGCAAGTATTGTGTGTTGTGCTAGAAGACAAGTGTACAATAATCCAAGAGAAACATTTCACAAGACTTTTCTATGTTCCAACGGTATTTAATGGAAGATCAATTGATACCATGGTTGATACTAGGGAAAACCACAATTCCATGAAGGAATATGTTTTAAGAGAGCTCAGGTTTCAACTTGAGTTTACATGGAATTCCTTCAAATGAATTAACTTAGAAGTGGAAAAGGTTGATGTAATGACCAATGGAGCCACATTCAAGCTTAGAGATTGGAGTGGAATTGCAAGTTTCTCCATTATTCGCATGGATGACTATGAGGGAAATAATTCCCAAGGAAGGTGAAGGAAGTGCTTGTGACTCACTTAGATTTTTTTGTCATCCTTTTAGGCCAAGATCCATGTTTCATCCTTACAACCTGTAAAGGGGATGAGAAACCTTGTAGTAGAGAACTTGGAGGAATTAAAATTGATGGATAATCTATATGTGAGACATCAAGAGAAATTCTTATACAACCATTTATGGAAAATAAATCAATGAAGGTTTTGTAACAATGACTCACTAGGTTTGAGGATCCACCTATCATCCCTACAATAAGGAAGTGGCATGAAGACATTGGCACAATTACTTCCTTGAGCATGGTTTTTATAGCTTGTAAAGGGAATGAGAAACCTTGTAGTAGATAAATTGGAGGAATTGTAATTGATGGATAATCTATATGTTAGACATGAAGAGAAATTATTATGCAACCTTCGATGGAAAACAATTGAATGAAGGTTTCGTAAAAAATACTCACTAGGCTTGAATATCCATGTGTCGTCCCTACAATAAGGAAGCGACATGTAGACATTGGCAGAATAGATTCCTTGAGCATGGTTTTACAACCTATAAAGGGGATGAAAAAAATGGTATTATAGAACTTGGAGGAATTGGAATTGATGGATAATCTAAATGTGATACATCAAGAGAAATTCGTATGCAATCTTTGATGGAAAACAATACAGTGAAGGTATTGTAACAAAGACTCACTAGGATTGAATTCGTAGTGGAATCCATAGTGACAATAGTATCTGGAATGATGGATGTTTTCTTATATAATAAATACATTCTAGTTATATGTGGATAAATGGAGTTAGTAGAAGATTCAAACAAGGAATCTAGCAAATAATTTGACCTATATGGGCTAGATTTGACAAAAAACCAATAGTCCTTGTGAATGAGTTCTTCCCTTATGCCTCATCACTTTTAAGGTATCCCCCTTTTATATGAGACTTTCCCTGCACTTGCAAAACGCTTCACTATAAGGTGGAACCAAGCTCCCTCATTTCCAACTTCAACTATCCTCATTTCCAACTTTGACTATCCCTGATGGTGCCTCTTCCTTCTTCATGAATTGTTTATTAACTGTCCAATGTCCAATGTTGTTGCACCTAAAGTTCCATGTGTGGAACAATTGGACCTAAGGTACTCAAGAGCACCAGACAAGGGTGCACCTAACAAGTGTGTACAATTAATGGAGGCTTGAAAGATACATGCTCAATGGATGTGCACCCAATGGTAGAAGAGATCAAGGGTTGAGACAAATGGTAGAAGTGCCTTTGGGCATGTGTGTGTGTGTGCATGCAAACCCATCACACTATGTTCTAGAGGAAATTCAAAGCAGTTGCCATAACGATGACCCAAGTTCAATTCATGGTGAGCTCCCTCCACAACTAGATGTGTGTTGCCTCTTTGATGTGAGCTCCCTCCACACCTAGATGCTTGTTGCCTCATGGAGGTTTGTTCAACAATTCCTTTGATTCATTTATCCATTTTAGTAGAAACTATTGAGTAGTTTTTTCAAAATTTTATTATCTCATCATAAGTGCATTTGTATATATCTACTCAGGTGATCAAATTTAAAGATTCCATATCATTATCTCTTACTTCTATCAAGAGAATTGTCTTAGGAGAGTTTTTTTCAATTGAGCAATCGATAGATCTCTTTTAACTAAAGTGAAATATGTTGACATATTCCTATAATGATTCATCCTTTATAAGTCATTTGGAATAGTTAATCTCTTGATCAGTCTCCATATTTTCAATATTCAATATATTTCTCTATAAAAAGATTCTTCATAGTTTCCAATGTCTAAATATTATGTATATCTAGACCTATGAACCATTTGAGGGATATTTCCTTCAATGTAGAGGGGAAAATTCTTAGCTGGGAATAATTGTTATATTCATAAGTGTTGCAAAGGGATTCAAATTCAAGGATAAAAGTGTCTAGGACCTCAGTGATCATTCTATCAAATTGGGGAAGAGCTACCATATTTTTTTTTTCATTCTTACTTATTTCCCTATCCCCATATTCTTTGACACTTTCTTCAAAGATTCATTTTGGACTATATTCAATGGTTATTAACTTACACTACTCCCATGGGGATTTTTTCTTCGCATGACACAATCAAGGGGATTGGTCATCTTTGAGTTGTAAACAATTATGGTTAGGGCTCTTCAATTTTTAAACTGATTATGAGACTAGTGCTAATGATATGATTGGATCATTTTAAAAGGATGACTTAGCATTTCATCAAGCATTCTATCAAACATTTCATCAAAAATTCTATCAATCATTTGATCAAACAATTACCATGCACACTCAAGAGATAGGAGAAATAAGTCAAACCATTTCCTCTGGAAGTGTTCCCTCCTCCAATGAAAAACCTTTTGCCCTCATCCTCTGCAAATCCATGTTCCCTCCTCTGGAAATCCATTTTCCTTATCCTCCTTTGGCATGCCCTCCTCCCGTGCACCTCTCCCTCCTTCTCCTCCTTCTCCCCCTTCAACTCTGTTTGAAAATGTTCATTCCCTAGCCTCCTCCCATGCACTTCTCCCTCCTTCTCCTCCTCCCATCCTCCTCTTCCTTCCATGCTCCAACTCTATCCTCCTCTCCCTTCCATTCTCAAAATTCCTGGGACTATGGTGGTGGTTTCTTGCATATCTGTGCTCGAGTGGTGGGATTGTGGTGCCAAATCTGTGCAGGGACTGTGGTTGTGGTTTCTTGCAGCTCTGCGCATGAATTATGGGACTATGTTGGTGAGTGTGTGCATCTCTGCGCACAAGTGTATAGTGGTTGCGTTTTGAAATTTTATGTTTTTTTTTCTATATTATATATATAATATATATATAATATATTATATATAGGCCTAGACTATAACTCTTCCAAACTCTTCCATCTAAATCATTGGGGGGGCACCAAGAAAAGAGAATAAACAAAAGGATGAGGGTTGTCCAAACACATCTAGGCCTGTAGAAATATGTCTTATGTGTCCTCCCTAGTACAAGATCCACCTCGTTAGAAGCTTAATAGAATGGCCACTAAGATACATCTTCATAGATGCATGAAACATGTTACCTTTCCTTCAATATGAAATGAAATCGTCATGAAATATTCATTATTTAAAGAGATAGGAGTCTCAATCAAACCTCTGGTCCCAACCTTGGCATTATCCACTCTGAAGAGTGTGCTTGTTGCTAAATTGATATACACCATGCATTGATATACCATATATCCCTCAACCATAGAACCCTCTGGATGTGCTCTTTGTATAACAAAAGCCTTCAGTGACTTCAACTGCCTCTCCACCATCCACATTGACCTTGTGTGGACTGGTCCACATAATTCAATCTCCTCAACTTGGTGTATGAGGTAGTGTTGTTATGCATTCAAAAATGTTGGAGGTAGATATTGTTGCATTTTACACATTAGTCAGGGAATTTCTCTCTTCCAATACCTTATATCTTCTTTATGGATTTCTTTTGATGATAGACACCTACAAATGTCAATGCAATAAAATAATATCAAGGCATACATAAATTTGCAAATAAATGATAATATGTCAATAAGTTCCAATACAAATCACATAAGAAGTACATTTTCCTTATAAAACAATACTTACCTCATGTATTTTCCAAGTACATAAATACTTTGTTTTATGTTGTTGTCAAAGTCGTCTGGGAGAGATAAAGGTAGAACATACTGTAACAAAAAACAAATAATTATTATTTGTTTACAAAAAATGCATACAAATAAGTAAATATATTATAACCTACTAATTACCTTAATGAATGTATGCCAGTCATGTGTTTTAACCCTGCCAAAATCACCTCTTTTAGTTAATATATTTTGTATGTTCAACGAAAACCCCATCGGAAACCTAATTTTTTGAATGACCTCTTTTACAATATTGCTCTGTTGCTTTGTCAATAACCAAGGAAGACTAGTATTTTCTTCACGACCATCGCCATTAGAATTAATAATAACACTTTGCAAGGCGTGATTAGCTTCTCGAATGTCACAAAAAATCTTTCCAATTCTCTCTTTCTCAGTCCTTCCATCTAATATTCGCCATAACAATTATGTTATGTTCTTCCCAATATTCATTGTATCAAACAAATGAACTATTTGTAGGTGCTCATAGTATGGCAATCTACTGAATTGCATCGGGTAACTTTTCATTCCTCATGGAAGCCCATTCATGACTTAACGACATTCATGAAACATCAACAAATTGAAATTAAGACTAACTAATTGGACAAAATTAAATTAATATTAATGAAATTAACCAAAGATTTATATAATGGGTCATACATAAATAATTTGCGTACCTTGATGATTTCTATTATATTGCAACTTCCATAGGCGAGGTGTCATTCTTCGTGGTTTTTTTTCCGTTTTCTTCTTTACCATTGAACTTTTCTTTGTATGTAGTTCAATAAATATGGTTCTTAGGTAGAAAGTGCCTATACTCATCAAACACTTCCTTTTCTAAATTCCTTGAACGATGACATTTTATCCTAGGACCACAAACTGGGCACGCAAATTTACCCTTTGTTTGAATGCCTACAAGATATATGAATAAATGTAGCATCAAATTAGAGTTACAATTTAAAGTAATGCATGATTTTTTCAAAAAATATATATAATATTAAATCACAAAAATAAAGTAATAATATACCACAAAAATGTGTTAACCCGGGAGCATCATGAATTGTCCATGATAGTATTTCATGGAATTGAACTCGTCTTTTCCCTATTAGTCTAGAGATGTCATACATAGTGATGCCAACCCATAAATTCAATAACTCATCAATGAGAGGCTCAATATATACATTCATATCTTTAACTTGGTACCAACCCGATTGGTTCAACCTATAACATGATCAATTATACTTATCTAGATGTCGTGATATATAAAAGAAATAATTACCATGCATGAAACAAATAAATGAAATATTTTGTCATGCTTTAAAGAAAACAAAAGATAATTAAATACCTGGAACAATCATTGCCAACATTGTGTGCTCTCTCTTGATTGACATCCAAGGAGGAAGGTTATTGTTTATAACAAAAACAGGCCACACTGAGTATGTAGATCAAAGCTCTCCAAATGGATTGACACCTTCAACTACCAACGAAATTCTAACATTACGATGTTCTTCTTTAAAAATTGACCACTTTTCTTTGATGTAGTTGAATGCAGAACCATCTATAGGCATTCGAAGAACATCGTCTCAACTTCTATTCTTTGCATGGAAATCCATAAACTATGCTATACTTTGGCACATGAACAATCGTTGGAAACGTGGAATTATCAGAATATAACAAAGAACTTTGCAAGACACCTTATTTGATTCTTTATTGGTTAGATATCTACTTATTTGAAATTGCGGGCATTCATTTTCTAATACATATTGTCCATAATATATGATATGTGTTAAGAACCAAATATCAATATAGCATAGAAAAACCTCAGAAAAAGTACTCAACTCCTTGAAAAAGAGATAATTTCAGATAATAAGCCTCTTCGAGGGGGCAACCTTCTTTTACCCCACTTAAATTTTCAAGTCCAAGATGATTCAAAATGAAAATGTCTCCTTGGTATATATAGGAAACTAGGAGGTATAATTACAACTAATGGCCTAAAGCTGACATAAATAAAATAACATTACTAATATAATATGACCCAATTAAGGGGTAATGAGCCAATATTAGGGCTTAACATGCCCATCCCCTTGAGACAAGCATTGTCTGCAACACTTGAGTAACTTTGGATGATTCTATGTAAAAGAATCATCTTCCCAAGTGGAATCTTCAGCTCGTAGTTTCCTTGATTTAATGAGATACTCTGAAATGGATCTATTCCTCAGTTGGTGAATTCTTGTGTTAGTGATGGCTTCAGTATCCAATATGATTTTTCCTTCCTCATCAAGTTCTGGCAATATAGTTGAACTGGTATCTTGTCGCCTATAACCTTCTTTAAGCATGAAACATGGAAAACTGGGTGTACTCGTGAAGATGCAGATGGCTCCAATTTGTATGCCATAGTACCAATCTTTTGCAACACCTTATAAGGGACATAGTACTTTGGTGGTAATTTATTATCCTTTTTGGATTGCTTGAGGGACATTTGTTTGTATGGTTGTAGCCTTAAAAACACCCAATCCCCTACTTCAAAACTTCTTTCACTACGATGTTGATCTGCTTATTGTTTCATGCGATTTTGTGCCATGCTCAGGTTGTCCTTTAAGATTTGGAGAACTTGTTGTTAATTCTCGATGTGATCTTCCACTACTTGAACCTTAGATTTTTCTTTTAGAGAATAAGTGATGGAAGGAGGGTGGTATCCATAAAGTGCCATAAATGGTGTCATTTTTTTTGTAGTATGAAAGGAAGTGTTATACCACCATTCTGCCAAGGGTAACCATTTGAACCATTGTGTTTGTTTATCAAAGACAAAGCAACGAAGGTAGCCTTCCAGACATTTGTTCACTATCTCAGTTTGCCCATTAGATTGAGGATGATAGGATGAGCTACGAGCCAATTGAGTACCCAAACAAGAAAATATATATGTCCAAAAATGTCCAGTGAAGATGGGATCTCTATCACTTACAATAATCTTTGGGCTACCATATAGATTTTGAACTGTCTCCATGAATGCAGTGGCAACTGTACTAGCTTTGAAGGGATGAGAGAGTGCACAAAAGTGTGTGTACTTGGTTAGTCTATCAACAATCACCATGATGACACTCTTTCCTTCAGACTTTGGTAACCTTGTGATGAAATCCATGGAAACCTCCTCCC
>ML788549.1:95155-132624 GCA_009831015.1 Picea engelmannii | reverse complement strand
CTTTTCAGGTGAATTTGAAATTGCATGGGATTTGATGGACAGTTTAGAGGATATTTGGATGTTTTAGTTTCATTTTAATTTCCTAGTTTAGACAACTTGGGAATATCTTCCCAGATTATGTAAACAGTTTGATAACTTCCACAGGGAGGTTTTACCTTGTGGAAAAACTTATACATGCTTATTATTTTTGTAATAAGATCATCGTCATTCGTGGGAGAACAAGGATATGGAATTTTAATAGAGACTGAGATAGAAATTGATGTTCTTCTACAGCTTTGGCTTTCACAATATCAATCTTTTGTTTCATGTTTATTTTTATCAATTTTCATTTGGTTAATGAGTACTTTAGCTATCTTAGTCTTTTGCAAATGATATGATTTAATCAATATAATCCATATCTGATTTCTTCCAGTATTTAAAAAACATAGCAATTACTTGATTCAGTTTGTGAATGACAGATTTCTCTTCTTCATCAATTGAATTATTAAGTATAAGTTTTTGCATAACAGGTTTACCTAATTGCAAAGATTTATAAATCATATAATTGTTATGATTTTTTATGTCTTGTTTTTCTCGTAAACAAATTCAAAGAGTATTGCAACTATCGTTTACGAAAAGCTTCTGGATCATCCGGTGCGAGTTTCCTTCCTCCGACCAGCTTCGAAGTCATCATACACAGGAAAAATCTGGAGCCTTTCCATGTCTGTTTGTTGTTTATTTGTTTATTATATTTGTTAGTATTTTAGTTAGATATATGTGTAGTTAGTATATTAGATTGTTTAATTTCAGTAAGTTTTATTTCTTGTTCATAAAATCAGAAAATCAACAAAAATATCTTTCTCTGTCTTAGGGCAGAAAGAAAATGAGTTTTCCAGGTTTTATTTAAATCTGTATTTTGTAGATATTGTATATTTTGTGAATAAGTTATATTTCAGTTAGTAGTTTTTATATATAGAAATAGTAGATTTGTTTGTTTGTTTAATAATTAGTTTTAATTAGATTAGTTAGAATAGTTCGTTTTATTTATTGTTAGTTAGTTTAGTTAGTTTTATTTAGTTTTAGTTAGTTTGTTTTATTTATTTTTAGTTAGTTTAGTTTGCTTAGTTTTAGCTAGATTAGTTTGTTTAGATTAGTTTTCTCTTTGGTTTTACTAGGACCTTAGATAGGCTAACGGAGCCGCTAAACCCATGAGGGTGGTTCATTCCAAACGGCTTGGGCTATTAGACAACCTCAGACCAGTTCCAGTCTCTCAGTTGACGGAAGGTCAATTTCGCTTGTCAACAAATGGCACTAGAAGGAGGGCCTGAACTTAATTAATGGCACAAGGCGGTCGCAAGACTCCTCCCGCCCTAATCGCTCACCTATAGTGACTATAATCCGTTCACACGATAATATTCCCCTTCAAACAAAAACTACTTCAACCGACGATCCACAGATCACAGTTGAGCCAACAACCCCTAATCCTACAGGTGGTGACAAAAAAGAGATTGTTCGTCAATCTCTCATTAAAACACATAGTGCCTTAGATCGTCTTAGGAAACCAAACCGTCCGTGGGGTCAACCTTTGGACTTCTCTGATATCAGAGAATAATTAGGTGACACTAACCTCACTGTGAATCCCACAGATCCAATTACAAATCCTGCTACATGAGGATCTGGGATACCTCCTTCACCACCTCCCTCATTTCCTTCCTCTTCTAGAGGAGATTCTTCTGACGAAGGCAATTCACCTTCTCAACCTTCCACACCCACTACCCCAATGGAAAATCAGAACAATCCTAGTAGATCCTAGCTTGATCAAGATGTTGTAGTTGTACCTGGAGCTCAACACCCTTTACCTAAACACTCGGAGAAATGGCTTCCCAAGTTTGATTCCAACTCAAAACAGATAGTTGAAGATCATATCAAAAAATTTATGTTAGCCATTAGACTCCACAATGTTTAACATGAAGACATTATCTGTAGATTGTTCCCTTATACTTTTGAGGGTAATGCATCCACTTGGTACTTTTCCCAACAACCCCATACCATCGTGTCTTGGGAAAAGTTTGAGTCATACTTTTTGGAAAAGTTCGGAGATGGTAAGCCTCTGGAAGTCTTAGTCATGGATCTTTCTATCTTAAGAATGAACCCAAAAGAAAAAGTTAAAGAATTTAATCAAAGATTCTTAACACTTAAAAACCGAATCCCTGCAAATTTTATGCCTGCTGAGAGTCTTGTAATAGCTTACTACACTAAATATTTACATCAAAGTATAGCTATTTGGGTTAAACGATCTAAGAAATCCATGTTGTTAGAGGCCTTCGAGGAGGCCAACCAAATTGAAAAAGACATACTTAGTCTTAAAGACTCTTCTAGCAACGAAACCAAGACTAGTTCTTCTTCCAAAAAGAAGATTGAAATTCTCCTCAGGCCTACTCAAAGTAAAACACAACCTAAAAACTCTGATTTGGAAAATTTAACTAAAGTTGTCCAAAAATTGTCGAATCAAGTGATAGACTTAAAAAGATCAACTGAAGAAGCTTCCTCGAGTAAAGGACCCTACAATCCCCCTTTTCGAAAGCCTTTTCCTACCAACCGACCTAATCCAAACCCCAAAGGCTTAAATCTAGAAAGTTTGCAATGTGCTCTTCAAACAATTCTAGAAGCCCAAGATAACTTGATACCCCTTGAGATCCCTCAAGAGGTAGTTGAACAAGAAATAGTTCAAGAAGAAGAATCTTCTCCAAACATCTTTGGACACTTCTCGGATAGCATCTTTCAAGATAACTTCAAGACTGTTCACCCTTATAATACTAGGAGTAAGACAAAAAACAAACCTTCTATCAAAAAAACTACAACTTCACCCCTAAAGCCATCTAAATCAACAGAGACTAAACAGAATAATGTAAGCCCCAACTTAGATTATGATGTCGTTGAAGATCTTAAAAAGCTAAGGGCTAACATTTCTATTTATGAATTGTTGAAGTTTCCATTTTTGTTACAAAATATGTTGCGAAATATTTCAGAGAACAGAAAGAATGGTAATTCAATTGGTAACAAGGTTGTGCAAAGCAAAGTTCCGCAGAAGAATTCCACTAAAAATAATCCTGATCCTCAAGATAAAGGAAGCCTTCCTGTAAGTAATGTAAATAATGTAAATAATGTAGATAAAGTAGCCTTAGAAACTGCGAGTAAAAATCCACAAGCTACTACTCCTAGTACTCGCAAAAATGTACCTCCTTTTCTTTTAACTTTCGATATTTTCAACAAAAATGTGCATAATTGTATGGTGGAATCAGGAGCGTCATCCAATGTGATGCCTTGGTCTGTCTGCCAAAAGATTAATGCTGAAGTGGAACCATCTACTTTAAAAATCATACAACTTGATCGGACAAATGTTAAAGTTAGAGGCGAACTAAAAAATGTATTGATTAGATTATCGTCTAACCCAAAGGTTCATCAGGTTATTGATATAATCGTTGTGCATATTCCAGAAGTGTATGGTCTATTTTTAAGCAGGGAATGGTCGGAGCAGCTACATGGTTACTTCGCAACAGACTGGTCTCACTTATGGCTCCCAGAGAACGGTAAGCCTAACAAGATCAGAGTGAATCGTGAGTGTTACCTTAAGTTCATGGTCACAGATTTAAACGATCCTAACGAACCATATACACCTTCTGTTGATTCACCCGAAGTCCAAGGGATGGACACCTTCTTCGGCAATTTCATGGTCGAGGCTTCACCTATCAACAATCCAGAACAACATTTCGAGATCGTAGCATATATGCAACCAACAACTTCTATGAAACAGTCTCATGTGCCCGATGGAAATCAAATTTGGTCTCTATATTTCGACGGTTCTATGTCTAAAGAAGGAGTTGGAGCAGGCTGCATCATTATCGATCCAGCAGGTAACAAGACATTAATGGCTTGTAGACTAGAATTTGAATGTACTAACAATACTGCAGAATATGAGGCTTTACTGCAAGGTCTCAGAAAAGCTCTGGATATGAACATTCAAAACCTGGTTGTATTTGGCGACTCTGAAATAGTGGTTAGACAGGTAAGAGATTCTATACATTGTCTTTCCCCGCATCTCAAAAGTTACTAGTATGAGGTATGGAGTTTAATGAATAAATTTTCTGCTTTCAATATAAATTCCATTCCTAGACTAAATAATGATGAAGTAGATATACTAACTAATGTAGCCTCTAAAATTCTGCCTGCAGAAGGCTTATCCCCAGATGCATTCTCCGTCGAGCTATTGTTTCGACCATCTGTTCCTGACAATATCACAAACTGGGGAGTATTTGACGATGATCAACAGATCATTAACTTTCTACATATGGAAGAAACCTTTCAAGGCACAGTGATAGATGAACGCACACACAACGACAATTTGCACGATTTTACGGTAATACCTGATCTGAAATCTCCTGAAGCACTATCGGACATGGTAAATTCCATACCCAAATCCATAGTTAGATTAGAAAAGTTTTATGATTTTTAAGATAAATTTAAAAAGATGGTCAATTGTAAAACCAATAGTTCCTCGTTGTCTTATGAAAAAGTGAACTTAGGAACTAGTGAAAATCCTCAGTGTATTAATCTAGTCTTGGGATGCTCTAGACAAGAAAAACTTGCTTTTGTTAAATTTAAAGAATTTAAGGATGTCTTTGCATGGACATATGATGATCTTAAAACGTTCGATCCTAATATCATACAACATGTCATCCCGATGAAGCCCCAAACCTTACCCTTCCAACAGAAACTGAGGAAGATGCACCCTAAACTAGAACCGATCGTTCAAAAAGAATTGAATAAGCTCCTAAGTGCTAAGATAATTTTTCCTGTTAGGAACATTCAATGGGTGTCCAACCTTGTCCCAGTTCGGAAGAAAAACGGGGAAATCCGACTTTGCGTCGATTTTCGAAACCTCAATAGAGCGTCTGACAAAGACAACTATCCTATCCCACCCATGGAACAGATCCTGCAACAGGTATCTGGTTCTGAGAGGCTATCTTTATTGGATGGTTTCTCTGGATACAACCAAGTCTTGATGTCTCCACCAGACCAACTCAAAACTACCTTCCGTACTCCATGGGGCACTTATGCTTTTCGCAAAATGTCCTCTGGATTGATTAATGCTGGTGCTACCTTTCAAAGAGCAATGGACATTGTTTTTCGAGGCTTAATCAATCACTCTGTCATATTTTACTTAGATGATGTGACTGTTTATTCTAAAAACAAAGACGATCATCTAGCTCACTTATGAGCCGTTCTGCTACGATGTTGTAAATACGACATCTCCTTGAACCCCAAAAACTCCATCTTTGTTGTAGAACAGGGTAAACTCCTAGGATTCATTGTGTCTAGTGATGGGATGATTATTGACCCCAAAAGGACTCAAGCCATCGCTAAACTTCCCCCTCCTACATCCAAAAAATCCATGCAATCTTTCTTAGGCCAGATTAACTTCACGAGAAGATTTGTCCCCAGTTTCACCGAAATGGTCAGGCCTCTACAAAACCTGATTAAGAAAGACACCCAATATCATTGGGGACCCACAGAAAATCAAGCTTTTAATGCCATAAAGAAGGCCATAATAGACGCTCCGTCTCTCATGAGCCCTGACTTCTCTCAAGATTTTACACTCTATACTTTTGCCTCTAATTGTTCCTATACTGTCATCCTAACTCAGAATAATTTCGAGAACAATGAAGTACCCATCGCCTTTATGAGATCTGCTTTCAAAGGTGTTGAACTTAATTACCTAGTAGTTGATCGACAAGCCTACGCTATTTTCAAAGAATTTAAACATTTTCGGTTCTATCTTTTGAAGTCAAGGACAAAAGTCATTGTCCCCTACCCTGCCGTAAGGAACTTGTTAGTGCAGAAGGAGTTAGGAGAGAAGAGAGCTAACTAGGTCACCTCCTTGTAGGAGTATGACTTAGAAATCACCCCAGCTCAGATCATGAGAGACCAAGGATTGTGTAACTTGGTTGTTGATTCGGAAACAGGACAACCAGAAGATAGTGATAAGTCAAACCTAGGACAAAGTGATCAAAGCCTAATTTGCTACGCACAAAACATCGTTAGTCCCTGGTACGGAGATATTAGATTCTGTCTTGAACATGGGTCAGCACCCCGTCACCTTGACCCCACCAATATAAGAGAGTTGAGACTAAAGTCTACCTCCTTTCATCTAATTAATGGTGTACTGTTTCGTCAGAATTTTGACAGCGTACTGATGCGCTGTCTCGAGAAAGACAAAGCAGAAAAAGTCTTGCTAGAGTTGCATGCAGGAGAAGCTGGTGGTCACTTTGGTGGTGACACCACTGCTCATAAGTTTTTAAGAGCCGGTTACTACTGGCCCACTCTTTTTAGGGATGTCCATGCCTTGTGTCGCAAATGCATCATCTGTCAGAAAGCATCAGGGCGGTTACAAAAACTAGCCTTTCCCTTGCAACCCGTCTCAGTAGATTCTCCTTTTCAGTAATGGGGCCTTGATATCATAGGTCCAGTTAACCCTTCATCCTCGCAACAGAAAAAGTATATTGTGACGGCCACAAATTACTTTACTCGATGGTCTGAAGCTGCTGCGCTAAGAACTGTTAACGCTAGTAAGGTAATCGCTTTTCTAAACTCGAATATTATCACTCGTTTCGACATCCCTGATTGTTTAGTATTTGACAACGCTTCATACTTTTCTTCTCTTGATATGATCGAGTTCTCTTTGGAGAAAGGAATAAAGCTGAAGTATTCTGCTAGTTACTACCCCCGGGGCAACGACTTAGCAGAATCAACAAACAAGAACTTGATCAAAATAATCAAGAGAACGGTGGTTGAAAATCACAAGAATTGGCACAATGCGTTGTTGAACACACTGTGGGATGATAGGGTAACGCCAAAAGCTGCTATATGTAACTCCCCCTTTTTTCTCATTTATGGCAGAGAAGCAATTCTGCCACCTCACATTCTTCTTCCTTCGCTTCAGTTGTCACAAAAATCCCAAGAAGAAGATTGTCCCCCTTTAGAAAACCAAATTAACGCTTTGATGAAGTTGGAAGAAGTAAGAGCCCAAGCTAAGCATAAGTTAGATCAACATCAACAATTGGTTAAAAGTTGGTTCGATTCTAATTCTTCTTCTGACAGGAATTTTGAAGTAGGCGATCTCGTCTTAAAATGGGACAAACCACACGAAGGAAAGGGTGAGCACACAAAATTTCAAAACTTATGGCTTGGGCCATTTTTAATTGTTGAAAAGTTCGGTCCTAGTTCTTTTTTATTGCAGAATATCGAAGGGCAGCTTGACACCTATCCGGTGAATGGCCAAGCCCTGAAAAGATACTTTGCTTGATAACTACCCTTGTATATTATGTATATATTTTTGATTTTGTTTTCTTTTTCGTTTGCTTTCTGTTTTTTTTATTTTGATTTGAAGTGATCAGTTTGTGTTTTTGGACATACACATACCTGTACCTAGAAATAACTTCTGAAAATTTGTACAAACATCAATGATATATTGTTGAAATTAAGATCTGTGTTGTAAAATTTTGTTGTTTGAAAGAAGTTTATTGATTTCAATCTCTGAGCAAAGCTTGTCAAGATCATCTATTATATTTTTACGCTGTCCCTTTTCCATAAATGAATGACTTAAAAGATGTCTCCCTGTCATAAGAAGTTGTTTTGTAAATAAAACATCTCTGGAGATAAATAAAGGACAGTGCTAAAAAAATCTGATGAGGTCTAAAAAATATGTTAAACTATCAATATTTTCAGCATCACCCCGCTCAGATATATAACTATAAAAGAAAAACAAAATAAAAATTATTAATAAGAGCTGTAGGAAGTGCTTGTAAACCTGCCGGGATACTGAACAGGTCTGCTGGCAGCGGGTAAATGCATGCATGGTGCCAAGAAAACTTCACCAGGGTACTGAAAAGACCCGCTGGCAGCGAAGCAATGTCGGGTACATGAAAATCTGCAAAAAAAATATAAGAAACCTTTTTAATGTCCTTTATTCTGATCTAGAACTTCTTGACAGGATACAGATGTTAGAGTGGGTTAAATGGAAACCCTGTCGAGGCTATGGATGCCTGCTGGCAGCAGTGGCCATGCCAACAGTATTGGATATTTTATATTTAATATGGTGACTTGCTAATCTTAAGATTGTTATTAGTTTTCATCTTTTGAAACACCACTGGAAAAGATCGTTAATGTTGATGTTTGTACGATTTTCTGGTTGTTATTTTTGAGTTGAAATTATCTTTGTTGTCTTAATCTGAATTGGTACCTTTTGCAGAGATAACTGCTTCTACCAGTGTGTCGCCATTGTTGGCAGCCAACTCACTTTTTTCTATCATTTATAAGCTGACTACACCTATGTCTTGCAAACATCAAATTTTTGTCGCAATTTCCAAATTAACGTCATTTTCATTTCTTGCGACATTTACACACTTGTTTTTGTTTTGTTTTCACAACTGTAAGCGTGAAAACTGAATCCTTTAAAGTTTCATTTCGATCATTATCTGAACTATGGATATTTCTTTTTTCATTATGCCTATTGCGCTTACCTTTTATTGATCATTACACGACTGGAAATATCCTTTGATCAGGTTCTCATACTTCGATTGATTGTATAACTTAGTTTTATTGAAGGCATTTAGCCTTGGGATTTGCACTTCATGTGACTTGCCTGATCATTGATTGTATGAAAATGCATAGGGGTTATGACTAAATCTTTTATATATATATGATATGATCCTTATGATAATCTTTTCATAACGTTTGGCTTGTCGAATATATGAATATCATTTTGGCACCTTGGTTAAACTTTTTTTTATATGAATCAATACATTGGTGCATAGTTGGTTTTGGGTTTTGATTTATATGTCGGATGTTTAAACATTATGGAACAACGCTTACGCGCATTGGTATACACATTTGATTTTATTGGTTGTACACATGACTTAATGGTTGAACTATTATTATGGAGTGAACAACTATGAAAATTGGCGGTTGTACTTGGATAATCAATATTTTGCATGGCAGACTCCACCACCTTCGCATGCTTCCATTAATTCTTACCCCTTTTGCTCGTTCATTGTTGTTGGTTTAGGTAGCTATGCTCCTATGTGTGTTGGTGATTCAAACCCTTCCCTTACCATGTGTTCGGCTCCATGGAACCAGTCGTGCGAGTTGAACCCAATGGCAATTAAGCCCTGTTAATGTTTGACATTGCCCACCAAGATTTGGAAGACAGTGGATGGCTTACCTTCGTGAAACGATTCGAGGGTTTTAACCTTTGTGTAGAACGACAATTTTCCATGACCTTCGATGGCTGTCGAGCCAAGGTCAGTGATATACAGTTAGAGATCGATGAACAGTTTATTAGCTCAGCCACAAGGTTACCTACCTCAGGACAGCATTGGTTTAAGAATTGCAAGGTCAAGGAAGTGCCAGGGACATTTTTGTTTCAATCGCGCAAAGTCACCTCTTGTGACAGAGGTATGCCCATAAATATGCTCAAACAATGATGGCACAACTTGTTAATGATACTTAAGCAGTTCGTGACCTGTGAAGGTCGATACGGGCTTGTGTTCCTCTACCACCTACGTCTCCTAATGATTTGTATAGGGTATCCTCTAAACATGCCATTCTACTTTCATCGGAGCCTATATAAAATGTCCAAAAAGTATAAGAGGCACAAGGTTGACAACAACCTATTTCACCATGGGCTTATTAAGCTCAGCATTGTTTATCATTTGAATTTGTATGGTGATAGTTGGAAGTCTTTCATCCCTCGTAATGGCTTTGAAAACACTGACCCTGTACAGGTTGATAAACCTATGGTGATTGAAACCAAGACTGAACCGCTTGTACCCTTGCACCTCCTACTGCCTAAACCCTCGACCAACCTTCCTATCGACTTACCCGACACTGTAACTAAGAGTGCAGAGGCCATTAAAAAGCCTATGAGAAAAAATCCCAAGGAAAACCTTACTGCAAATGATAAAGGGAAAAGGAATGCCCAACTCATTTCGATAATGACCAAAAACAAACCATAAACCTCTGTCAAGTCTAACCCTATAGTTCTGAGCGAGGATTTCGATTCAGATATTGAGCGTTTTTTGGCCAGCAAGTACCCCTACTCGCAAGGTTTATGTGTCGAACCCTCTTATGATTTTGTATCAAACCTACCCCCCTGCCTAAAGGATGACCCTAACTACCCAGGTATTAAATTATCTCGTGAAACCCTCGGTCATTTGTCCAAACCCTCGCCTGCTCTGTCTAGACCCACACAGTCACCCTGTGACCAATGCAATTCATGGTTAGAACGATATTATATCGATGTTCCAATACTCCAATCAAGGATTCAATCATTGGAAGACCAGATTGTTGTCCTAACCATTCAAAAGGCCAAGCTCCAAGTAGTGGATAAAAAGAAAAAGACAACTGGCTCCATCCTGTTAAAAAATGTGGAATCAACCACGGCTGTTGTAAATTCCAAGCTGGCATAATCAAGCAACCTCATCGTTGCATAGGTATGGTTCTAACATCATTTTGTTTTGTAAATAATCTACTTTGATATAATGATTTGAATTCATCTTTTAAATAGTTTGATCACTTATCCAAATGCCTCCATCATTCGGTGATCATCCTATACATGGCTTCGTTTTGATAAAAATAGAAGGAATTTTGATATATGATTTGCTCATAGATTTTTATTTGGATTGGAATGGTTATTAGTTTGGATTTCATTTGCTAAGTTTGTCTGAGTGAAATAACGAAAGTAATGGTGTGTTTTCAATTCAATTCATTTTTTTCCCACTCCCTACAGGATTTTTTTATGCTTAATTTAGAAAATGTTTTTGCTCGGATTCGATTTCGTTATCATTGGTATGCTATGATTGGTAAATGTCTTTGAGAGGATACTTGTAATGATGTTGTGTCATGTGATGTTCTATATTTGATTGTTTCCAGGTTAAGGATAATGACTCTGTTTCTTTGATGAAAAGAATACGCTCAAATAACATTTGCGCCTGAATCGGGAAATGAATCTGAATCATAACAACTATGTGAAAACCTTAGCCAATCGATTCGCTCTTATTCTAATTTGGCAAGTTTGTCCTATGAGTCAAGTTCAGATTATAGTTGATGCTCTGTATTTTAGATTTGTGAAATGAATTGGTCAAACCCTGTTATGACTCATTTGATTGAAACGATTGTCATCAAAACTAAACGATCGAAATCTAGAACAAACTATGTTTGATTGATCCTGTTATGATTTTGGTTATGTGTCAGTTATGGTTTGAATTCGTTCACAACCTAAATCACCTGCTATACAGTTATCGTGATAATCCTTTTCGATTCGATTATTAATCCTGTCGATAAGACAATTGTAACGAAGTGTTTGCGATTTATTTTGTTTTCAATTAAAATCAAAACGATCTTATAACAGATGGATTCTATTTGTTGAGAAACAATTACGATGTTGTTACATATGATTCCATTTACCAGAATTATGATAATAATCGAAACAGAGTATTTCTATCTCTGTATTCAGTTAAATGATGTGGATCCTATTTGAGTTCATAATGGAATAATGATTTCAATTTATGATTCATTCTCAAATAATTATTGGATGTCAATTGAATGGAATTTCTTAAAATATTTTCGATTAATTTCAATGTTGATTCTGTATTTTTGTTTAGACTAGCTACAAAATCAGATGATTCTGTAGCTAGTCTATAGAATTAAATTTTCTATCATTTATTAATAAAAGATCCTTCTAATTTGTTCATTTTTGGTCCTTTTCAGGTGAATTTGAAATTGCATGGGATTTGATGGACAGTTTAGAGGATATTTGGATGTTTTAGTTTCATTTTAATTTCCTAGTTTAGACAACTTGGGAATATCTTCCCAGATTATGTAAACAGTTTGATAACTTCCACATGGAGGTTTTACCCTGTGGAAAAACTTATAAATACTTATTATTTTTGCAATAAGATCATCCTCATTCGTGGGAGAAAAAGGATATGGAACTTTAATACATACTGAGACATAAATTGATGTTCTGCTACAACTTTAGCTTTCACAATATCAATCTTTTGTTTCATGTTTATTTGTATCAATTTTCATTTGCTTAATGACTAATTTAGCTATATTAGTCTTTTTCAAATGATATGATTTAATCAATATAATCCATATCTGATTTCTTCCAGTATTTAAAAAACATAGCAATTACTTGATTTAGTTTGTGAATGACAGATTTCTCTTCTTCATCAATTGAATTATTAAGTATACGTTTTTGCATAATAGGTTACCTAATTGTAGAGATTTATAAATCATATAATTGTTATGATTTTTTATGTCTTGTTTGTCTTGTAAACAAATTCAAAGAGCATTGCAACTATCGTTTACGAAAAGCTTCTGGATCATTCGGTGCGAGTTTCCTTCCTCTGACCAGCTTCGAAGTCATCATACATAGGACAAATCTGGAGCCTTTCCAGGTCTGTTTGTTGTTTATTTGTTTAGTATATTTGTTAGTATTTTATTTAGATATATGTGTAGTTAGTATATTAGATTGTTTAATTTCAGTAAGTTTTATTTCTTGTTCATAAAATCAGAAAATCAACAAAAATATCTTTCTTTGTCTTAGGGAAAAAGCAAATGAGTTTTCCAACTTTTATTTAAATCTGTATTTTGTAGATATTGTATATTTTGTGAATAAGTTATATTTCAGTTAGTAGTTTGTATATATAGAATTAGTAGATTAGTTAGTTTGTTTAATAATTAGTTTTAATTAGATTAGTTAGATTAGTTCGTTTTATTTATTGTTAGTTAGCTTAGTTAGTTTTATTTAGTTTTAGTTAGTTTGTTTTATTTATTTTTAGTTAGTTTAGTTTTCTTAGTTTTAGTTAGATTAGTTAGTTTAGATTAGTTTTCTCTTTGGTTTTCCTAGGACCTTAGATCGGCTAACGGAGCCGCTAAACCCATCAGGGTGGTTCATTCCAAACGGCTTGGGTTATTAGACAACCCCAGACCAGTTCCACTCTCTCAGTTGACGGACGGTCAATTTCGCTTGTCAACACTTGGAAAATAACTCTCTAGAGGTTGACACTTTGGGGGCATCGTCTATATATTTAAAAACAACATAGAAAAGTTAGTTTGTATAGAAAATATAAAATTCCCGATAAGAAATATTACTAAAATTCATGACATACTGATTATTACAGAGAATACATTAAATATTGAATCCTCTTACCAATGGACGATATTCATAATCCCCTTCAGCATGCCCCTTCTCCCTACAATGTCTTTGGGATGTTTTTATTAAAATTCTTCTATTTTTCAAGCCTCTGCAATCATAGCAAGGGAAATAAAATTTTCCATCACGCCTTGCCTCTAATGCCTCTTTTAACCGAGCAAGCTTCCTGTCATTTTTGTTCATTGTGACAAATCCTTGTCCTGACAAGTAATTGTCTTACCTACACCATACCAAGCATTAAGTTGTCAATTTTTTATATTTTGGCTACTCCTTTTGAATATGATATGTTTATTTACAGTGACCTACATCTTTATAATAAGGTAAACATCTTTATAATAAGGTGATCATATGTGTAGAGGATCAACATCATGAAGACATAGATAACATCTTTATAATAAGGTCATATGTGTACAAATGTTTTCTTCATATAATAACGACATATATACCTAACATAAATTTAGGGTTAGTGTTTTTGTATCTCATTAGTACCTTCTAAAGAAGGGAATATAGAAATCAATTACTATCATTTCATTGATCAAGGTTGAGTTTCAAGAGCAATTCCATATCTTTATCAATGAAAAGAGAGAGAGATTATAGCTACAATTGAATGGAAAAGGGTATGTGGATTGCATAAACCTAGAATATTATGGAATCCATATAACCTTTTCCACAGAATATACTAACTAGATCCAATTAAAAACAAAGACATGAAATATGGTACTACACATATTATAATATATTATCAAGGAAAAAACAAGATAAATACAAATTGGACATTTGAAAAAAAAATTACAAGTTAAATGAGTGCATCAATAAAAAATAACATACTAACCTTGCAAGTTAAAAATCCAAGCTATGTAGATCGAGAATTGGATTTGTTCAACCGGTGGGTGACGGGAAAAATAAAAATCTCAAACAAAAGCCAAGAACAGTGTCGCAACTATAGTAATTGTGTCACAAAGTCTCTTAAAGTCACGTATATATAGATAAAATAGTCAACTAGCCGTTAACACCGACCAATGAGACAGGCAAAATTTTCGCCACTATTGCCACGAAATTTCATCGCTATAGCGAAAAAAACACAAACTAGATTAAATCAATATTTTCATGGGTATTGTGACGAACTTGCATGACAATATCGATGAAAATCCCACCCTGTTTAAAAAAATGATGAAACTAGTGGAAGCATGGAAAATGTTCATGGAATAATCCGCCCATATGTAGTAGCGCAATGATGCTCGAAGGCCTATATATTATTTAGAAACAATGGAAAACCCTAAACATCCAAAAACCTAACCCTAGGAGATGAAACGCCAGAATATGGGCCATGTTGGGGTAAATTGGTACATCAATTTCCCGGGGTTGTAACTTTGTCATATTGTCTCCATTTGATGCACATGATACATCGTTAGAAATATCTATTGGAGGAATACATTGTTGACACATAATATCGAGTACAGAATGAACTCATATTTTTCGTAGCATTCATGCCCAAAAAATGTCATTTAGGGCCTCAAAATGACTACAGAAGTTCACGACCCGAAAAACTGCTAAAAATAGTAAATTGTGCTACAATTAAGGAAACTGAAAAACTAAAAGAAACAATGGTGTGGGTCCAAGTGGAATAGGAGAGTGGCCACCAATATCCACCTGTATCAACTCTTCCCTAACAAGCATTTGATTTGATGCAGATTCAATTGTTCCAGATGGTTAGGACTCACGGAAATTGAGGCCAAGGGGCATCGTCGAAAGGACCACCAATGTCGATGCCACCACCACCACCACCTGAATTATCTCTCATTTTTCTCTTTGTGGAGGCTATTAATGAGAATTTAAAGGGGCATGAGCCAGTTGGGGTCAAAGTGGAACCCCCGCCATTTGGAGTGGGTAACCTTGAAGTGTTGAGGGATTTAGGGGGGAGGCCTCCACCCGAGGACATCACTAGAGAATTGTAGAAGATCAAACTTGCAGATTTTCTTGGGGGTCATGCTAGTGAACGTGAAGAGGCATGGTTGGAAGGAATGACATGATGTTTCACCTTAAGAGACTATGCTTCCACATCAAAGATGAAAATAATGATATTTCAATTGAGGGACAATGCCTTGAACTAGTGGGGAAACCTGGAGAGGAAGTTGTAGATTACCCTAGACATCGTCTCATGGGAACAGTTTGAGGAAAGGTTTTGGAGGAAATATTTGTCGGCTTACTATGAGGAACAACAGGTGGGAGAATTTCATGCTCTAGTACAGGGAAATGGGACCATGGAAGAGTACGAGATTAGGTTCATGGAGTTGGTAAAATATGTTTCGTACATGGATAATGATCAAGAACACGCAAAAATCTTTGTTTATGGGTTAAAACCTAAGATAAGGGACATGGTAAGGATGTGGAAACCATCGTCCATAGTAGAAGAAGTTGAAAATGCATGTTATGCAAAGAAACATATGAGCTTAAACGAAGGTATGAGATCGACCTTTCCACATCATCTTGGATTCGTGGGGAGGGCCACTAGGACCTTCTCTAGGGGAGGGAGCTCTAGGGAACCTCCTTATGGTAATAGAGTCATACCAAGGACAATTTTTATAGGTAATTCGATGGAATAAAGTGCATCATACCACTCATCACCAATGAGGCAGGCAGGTCCATGACCTTCTCAGGGAGAAACAAGTAGGGGCAGGGGTTCTGGGGGAAGGAACTCATTTCAGAGACTGCTAGAGAGAAATGAGCAGGTGTCATATCATGTTACATGTTGGGGATGTGGATGACCCCATTACCAGCGTGACTTCCCAGAGATGGAAGAAGGATTTGTGCACAGAGAAGGAAAGGCCCTGATGGGAAGAGCAAGTCGTAGCCACCAGATTTATGCAATGGTTAATAAACTCTAAGAAGAACACCAATCCACGGTTGTGGAGTCATTAGGTATGCTAAATCATGTTAATATTAAAATTTCATTTGATTATGGTGCTACAGATAGTTTCATTTCACCATCTGCATTAGAAAAGAGTGGGTTGGAATCCTATGACCATGATGACTTTAAACAAGTCGAGATGGCTTCGGGGAAAAAACAAGCGGTAGGACCTAGCGCTGATAATTTCCTAGTAGACCTAGGATTTTGTACTATCACATTAAAGGTATACATCACTTCTCTAGGGATGTATGACCTAATGATTGGAATGGATTGGTTAGACGCCCATCGAGCTATGGTAGATTTCTTCCTGAAAAGGGTGCTTTGTGTTGACGATGAGGGAAGGACAATAGAGATCCATGATGTATGGAGAAAGGTGTCCCTATGCTTTATCTGGACCATGAAGCTTAAACTTTGTGTGAGGAAAGGGTGTCGGCTATATGTAGTGGAAGAAGTCAACTAAAGGAAAGGACCCTCCTTGGATCAATACCCTGTATTGTTGGAGTTTAAGGATTTTTTTCTGAAAGAGTTGTTAGGTTACCTATTGAGAGGGAGATTGATTTTACTATTGAGCTAAAATCGGGTGTAGATACAATTTCCAAGACTCTGTATAGGATGACAGCACAAAAAAATTTGTGAGTTGCATATGCAATTGAAATAACTACTCGACTTAGGGATAATAAGGCCCAGTGTCTCACCTTGGGGTGCACCAGTAATATTTGTGAAGAAGAAGGATGGTGCCTTACGACTGTGTATAGATTACAGGGACTTGAATCATGATACCATGAAAAATAGGTACCCAATGCCATGTATATATGATCGCTTTGACCAGATGAAAGGGGAAATGGTGTTCTCAAAAATTGATTTGCAATCAGGGTATCACCAGTTAAGGATTAAGGAAGGAAATATTCCTAAAACTCCATTTCGAACTCGGTTTGGGCATTACGAGTTCCTAGTAGTACCTTTTGGTTTGACCAATGTGCCAATAGTATTCATGAGCCTCATGAATGGTGTATTATGAAAGTACATAGACCGCTTTGTACATGTGTTTCTATATGATATCCTCATCTATTCCAAGAATGAAAGAGAACATGAGGAACACTTGCGAGTGGTTTTGTTTTGTTTTAGAGATAAAAAATTGTATGGAAAGTTGTCAAAGTGTTCCTTCTTACATAAAGAAATTCACTATTTAGGTCATATCATTTCCGGTGAAGGAATCTCTATGGACCCAGAAAAGGTAAAGCATGTTATGGAATAGCTAGTGCCGAAAAATGTGCATGAGGTAAGAAGCTTCATGGGGATAGCAAGTTATTACCCAAGATTTTTCGAAGGGTTCTCTAAAATAGCGAAAACCATCACCACTCTACAGCGCAAGGGGGTCAGGTATGAATGGACAGAAGAATGTGATAGTTCATTCATTGAGCTTAAGAGGTTACTACCTAGTGGACCAATTCTACGAGTGTCATATATGGAAAAAGACTTCACTGTTTGCACGGATGCCTCAAAGCAAGGGTTGGGGCCATGCTAATGCAGGATGGAGGAGTGATAGCTTATGCATCAAGGAAGTTGAAGCAACATGAGAATATTTATGATACTCATGATTTAGAGATGGTAGTTGTAAAGATAGATCTGAAACTTTGGAGGCACTATATAGTGGGATGAAACTTTGATCTCAAAATGGACCATGAAAGTTTAAAACATCTCTTCATGCAAAGGGATATCAATGCCAGACAAAGGCGATGGAGTGAGTTTATGAGTGAGTACGATTTTGGAATTTCATACATCAAGGTAAAGGAGAATGTAGTCACATATGATTTGAGTAGGATACCACATGTCTTCTCCTTGGTACCCTTAAAAGTCAATCTGAGGGAGTGTGTGTTGACACAAATCCTTGGAGATAGTTTGTATTTAAAGGTTACTTCAACCCTTGAGAGTTGGAGGAAATTGGATCCAAAGTATGAAGGATATAGGCTGGAAGTAGATGGCCTATTAAGATATCAAGGAAGGATGTACATCCCGGAAGGTGAGTATATTCAAAGAATCATGTTGAAGGAGGCCCATAGAGCATTTTATTGTGCACATCCGGGTGTGAAGAAAATGTACACAGACATGAATAATCTTTTCTTCTAGGTAGGCATGAAGAGTGATGTAGTCCATTTCATCGCAAAGTGCCTAGAGTGTCAACAAGTTAAAGTATATCACCACCACCTAAGAGGTCTCCTACAACTGCATGATGTCCCTATGTCCAAGTCGGAAGTCATTTCTATGGATTTTGTTGTGGGGTTACCGCTCAAATTGCATAGACACAATGCCATTCTTGTCATAGTTGATAAGTTAACCAAGAGTGTTCATTTTATTCTATTTAGGAACACTTATGATGTCACTAATGTGGCACATGTGTTTTTAAGTGAGGTCATCCATTTTAATGAGATAACCAAGAAGAACATTTCAGATAGGGACTCCAGATTCACTTCTAGGTTTTGGACAAGTTTGCAGTCAACGTTGGGGACTCAGTTGAACTTAAGCACAACTTACCATCTTGAAACAGATGGGAAAAATGAGAGAGTAAATCAGGTTATGGAAGACATGCTTAGGATGTATGTTATGGATAATCAAACCCATTGGGAGAAGTACCTACCTTTGGTAGAGTTCGCCTACAATAACATTTTTCATAGCTCCATGGGAATGCCACCCTACAAAGATTTTTATGGAAGGCCATGCAAAACATTGTTGAGTTGGGAAAGATTAAAATACTGAGTGACAGTTGGGCCAGAATTGATTCAAGATATGGAGGAATAGTTGATTCAGATTAGGCAGAGACTAAGGGAAGCACAGGATAGACAGAAAATTTATGCTGATGCACATAGGAATAACTGAAGTTATAAAGTGGGAGATCAAGTTTTCATTCATATTAGGCCTAATAAGAGTACCATTCAGTTTGGGAAGGGGAAAAAGTTGTCACCTCGATTTATAGGACTGTTCAAAATCCAAGAGATAAATGGACCCGTTGCCTATCGTCTGGTACTTCCACCCCACTTGCATAAAACTCATAATGCTTTTCATGTATCTGTTCTATGTCATTATGTTGTTGACGAATCACATAAACTGAATTGGAAGTAATTGCAGGTATCATACATGGGAACCCTCACAGTGGAACCTTTTAGCATATTGGACCGTAGAGTTTGACAACTTAGGAACCATCTGGTAGACCAATTTAAGGTCCAATGGGACAAGTATAGTCCAGGATCTGCTGCTTGGGAGGATGTTGAGACATGACGATGAGATTATCCCTCACTTTTTTGACGACCTCGAGAATATGTTTCTCAAAGGTTGGGTGTATGTAATTCCACCTTTTGACTTAGACAATTGGGATTACCTGAGGCCTAATCACCTTTATTTTCTATTCACTATGAAACTAATAATGATACACTCAAACTTTTAAGACGTATGAACCTATATGAATGTTTAACGTTTACTAAATGATGATGGATATTATGAAATCTATTATGTGAATGTCAATTCTATGAACGTTTAACATTATTTGAATGATGACAAATATTATGCAATTTATTATGTGAACAAAAATTCTATGAATGTTTAACGTTATTTGAATGATGATGGATATGATGCAATCTATTATGTGAATGAAAATTCTATGAACGGTTAACATTAATTGAATTATGGGGATATTATGCGATCTATTTCTAACTTGAAAATTTTGACATTTAAAGTTGTTGGTATGTGGATACCGAATTGAGATCATGGTAGAATACATTTACATGATGATAATGCATAGATATGTATGAATTGTGTTATAGACTAATCTACAAGTCAATGGGCAATGAAATAGCCAAAGGATAATGGTAATAAAAGTGGATTTCATGACCACTGACCGAGAAACAATATGGTATGAATATTTGTATGTGAAATTATGTTGGTTTGAATGTACTGCTATCATATGTGGACCAGTGCAGGTTTTTCAGGTGGTGAGACTACCTAAAACTAAACATATGATGAAAATATTCCCAGCAACACAGTGCCACTGTATATTCCATGGTAGGGTGTGGACCCTAGTCCTATTAGGAGGGGTGGAGGCATTTCCCACCGTGTATCCTATTAAACCTGGAGTCATGGGAGGACGGTGTTAGCTCACTCTCCCCTAGACATGTGATGATGACTGTCAGTTGCTTGTTGTGGAATCTTGGTCAAGAGAGTGACACTTTCACTTATAGGTTTTATTTGGAGTTAGGTCAATATATTTGATGCTCCAAGATAGTCCAGTAGAGGAAGGATAGGAATGGAACATGGAAGTATGTTAGGGAGGAAGGATGAATAGAAATAGTTGAGAGTGTATGGAGATTTTCCTTATAGTGGAATTTATTGTTTTCCCTTCTGAAAAGAAAATGCGTATACATGTATATTCATAATTACTTGACTGAACTACAATTGTCTAAATGAACGTTGTTGAGATAAATTATTGTAATTAAGGGATTTTGAAAACTTTTTAATTCGTTTATTATATTTTATAAAACGAATAGTCTTGTTGATTGGATTGGACACATACAAGAATTACTATAGGTGTGATAATTATTGTCATAAATACATGCACGAGACTTGTATGTGCTAGCTACACATGCATTTATTGCACATGTACACTAGTATGTATGATTTTATTTTTCTTACTTACTGATAATGTTGTTTACTTGATATGAATGTATGAACCCTGTGTCATTTCCCTTGTATTGTAAATTACTCTAACTTCGGGACGAAGTTTCTTGAAGGGTGGGTTTATGTAACCCTAATTAATTCTTTAATTATCATGATTAATAAATATTAGATTAATAAATATTAGTTTAATAATTATTAGTTTAATAAATATGAGTTTAATGAATTATTAAAATATATTTTTTTTGAAGACTTATTTTATAATATAATTGTTATTGGCAGTTGAACCAATTTATGGGGAGGAATAAGGTGGTTGAGTGATTAATGAGGGGAATGCGGTTGGATAAGGGAGGAGAAGGACTATAAGGCAGGGGAGAGGACTCGAGAAGGGAGAGGTCTTTTTGGGGAGAGATATTTTTAATTTATGGCAGGGTGAGAAATTTGGAGAGGGACAAGGAGAAGGGAGGAAGCAGTTTGGGTTGCATTTGTTCTTCTTACAACTTCCTTGAGGAAGGGGTAGATGTTGCTAGGAATTTTGGGCTCAGAGGCCAGGAATCCATAAGGAATCCTGGGGCTAGGGAGACGAAGAGGTTATTCCTAGCTAGCTGGATGGTTAATCAGTTTGGGCAGGATTCATCAATTTCAGTCCAGGTTCATTTCAACATCAGGTTGAGATTTAGTTCAACATCAGATTGAGGTAAATAAATTTCATTATCAGTATGTTCATTATTATACTATTGTTTTTGTTCATCATTATACTATTGTTGTATCTCATCATTATACTGTTATAAATGTCAATTGTTATGATGGAACATAATTATTATGCTCGTAAATAAAGAAGAAAATAAGATAGAAGTAAATAAGATAAAGTTTATTATATTTATGTTCTATGAGGCATTGTATGCACAAGCCTTACATAAAAGAATTGTTAACTACAACACCTATTTTAAGGGTATAAGACCCTGATAAATACTTTACATTCTGTGTGGATGCAAGCAAAGAAGGCTTGAGAGGTGGCCTATCTCAAGAGGTGCACGTTATTTGTTACGAATCATGTAAATTAAAAGAACATGAATGGAAATACGTCACACATGACTTGGAATTAACATTCGTAATTCATAAACTAAAAATACGGTGACATTATTTAATGGGGAGGAAATTTATGTTGCTAACCGATAACAATGGTTTGAAATTCTTCTCCAGTCAACTAGATCTTAACATAAGGAAAGCAAGGTGGTTGGCCTTCTTGAGTGAATTCAATTTTGAGGTAAGACACATCAATGGTAAAGAAAACAAAGTTGCAGATCCTTAATAAGAAGAACTAATGGAATTTTTGAGATAATTATTGGCAAAGAAGAAAATGACATTGAACAAAGAATAACATCTGCAAGTTATAATGACAAAACATACATCAAAACAGTAGCAGATTTACAAGGAAATATAGAAAAATTTGACAAAACAAATTTGAGTTTGGATAAAAAAGGATTGTTAAGGTTCAAAAAAAGGATATAAATACCAAATTCGGTTGATTTAAAGTTAACAATTCTGGAAGAATTGCACAAAAAGCCATATTTTGGTCATCGAGGATACCAAAAAATGGTAACAACTTTGAGAAAATTATTTTATTGGCCTAACATGAAAGGTGAGACAATTGAATACTTATGTAAATTCATAGATTGTTAATAGGTGAAGGTTGAACATCATCATCCATATGGCCTACTACAGCCTCTACCTATACCAAAATGGAAGTTAGAGATTATCTCACTAGACTTCATCACAGGCTTGCCTAAAACTCAAAAGAAGAATGATTCGATTATGATAGTAGTTGAAAAACTTAGGAAGTCTACACATTTTATACTTGTGAAATATACTTATAAATATATTAACATCATTGAACTATTTATGAAGGAAATACTTAGTTTCATGGAATTCCTAAAATGGTGATTTTAGATAGAGATGTCAAATTTACATCAACAATTTGGAAAGAATTGCTTGCAGGGTTGGATACTAACCTTAATTTCAAGACAAGATAACATCCACAAATAGATGGGAGAACTAAACAAACGAATCATATTATGGAAGACATGTTACGAATGTACATAAGAATGAAACCAACTAACTAGGAGGAATACCTACACTTAGTGGATTTTTCATACAATAATGGCTATGAGACGTCAACTAAGATGAGTCCCTTCGAAGCATTGTATGGAAGAAAATGTACAAATCCGATTAGCTAGGATAATCCCATTGACAGACTTATGATGGGACCAAATATTCTCCAAGAAATGGAGAGAATGGTAAGAAAGGTACAACATGATTTTAAAGAGGCACAAGACAAATATAAAATTTACATAGATTTAAAAAGGAGACACTAGGAATTTCAAGTTGGGGACCATGTATATTTGAAAGTCAAAGAAATGAGAAGATCTTTAAAGCTAGGAAACTGTTCAAATTTGGTGCCCAGGTTTTGTGGCCCTTTCGAGATCTTATCTTGAATTGGACCCGTGGCATATCAACTTGCACTTTTGTTATCGGACTAATCGATAGGTGCAGACACTAACAGATCTCCCTAGATCCACCTGGATCTAGAACAAAACATGACAGGACATGACTCTTTCCCTAAGTTATGACCATTAAATTAGCTAGTAGGAAGGAACAAGTAACATACCTTTGTATCGCTTCCTAGGGTCTGTGTTGCTCCCAGTTCGTCTCGGTGCTCTCGTGATGTCAAGACCAAGACAACACAAACCAACCAAAGTGAAGATAGAAAAATATATTCAACTAGCAACTTATGTGTATGATCAAGGAATTACACAATAAAGTAAGAATGAATTTATGGGAAAAGGACATGCCACTGTATCATATTAATCGAAAGTAGAAGATAAAACCTTATCGCCTTGATGTCAAAAGCTTCCTTTCGGTGGCTCTTGGCTCCAACACACACACACACTAGCTCGATATTTGTATGAAGAAGATCCAATTCTTCTTGATAGACTTGCTAGAGTCGTCAAGCTCCTGTTCAAGCTAGGTCCTTCACACAATTATTTCACCAATTCTCCAATGAATCTTGCTTAACCTTTTCCATGAGAATTCCATCAATATATAAGAGAGGATGAGATGGTTACTTGGATAAGAACGATCCCACAATATCAGGGAAACTAGTAAAAGGATAACCATTCGAATGCCAACCCATTCTTCTAGAGGATTCCCTTCTAGAACCATCTAGACTTCATCTTTTTCCAAGCTTGAGAGAAAGTTCGCACCATAGATATGTAGCACAGTGCGAGAAGTTTGCACCCTAGACGAAGGTAGCCTGCGAGAATGGGTTATTCTCACACCCTAGGATATTAGCAACCTACGAACTCTTTTCAAAAGTAAGTTTTCTGGGAAGAGATGAAAGTCACTTTTCTCAAGAGAAAGTTCTTATGAGGAGCCTAAGTACGCCATCATCAATACACCATCAATATTGAACAAAATCATGGGTAACAGAATGCCCCCCAAAGTATGAGGCCAGAATTAGTGACAACCGAAAGACTTTGTAAATTGCATGTGTGTGTCGGAAACCAGGAACGCACCTAATCAAAAACCTGCAAACAACCAAGCATCTGCAGAATATCATATATACTAATTATGAGGTAGGCATTCCCATACTCAGATCACAGACGGATGACATCATAGACATAGGTCATGGCAATCAATCATACAATGTGGATCCTTGCCGTCAAAATATAACATAGCCACCAAGAATACACTGTGGATCTATGCAAGAAAATTCAAATTGAGATGACATAGCCACAAGACATACAAAGTGGATCTATGTGTCACAAATTATACATACTCCATCGTAACCTGGACAAAGAGATGATATCCAGGGTCTTCAATATTGTCACCCAAAAGTACAAATCTAACCATGTGATTACATGTGTTGAAGTCGAACATGGCATAAACCAATTGATTACCGGTCATTAATGAAACCGTTAACAAGTGTGAGGGAAATCACCATTAATGTCAATGGATCCCAAGGTACACTAGTAAAATCCATCAAATGTGAATGAATGAGTTGATGTCGAACATCTGACAGAATCTTTCGATCAGGGGTCAATGATGTAAACCCACTGTCAAAAGTGAGGAAACTTGCGATTGAGTCATGCAACTTCCAAGGTACCAAATAATTTCTAAGTCTTGTTTCTGGATAATGAGCTGAAGTCGACAGAACAAAACTCGTCAAAGGAGGGTCTTGATGTATCCTCCATCAATGACATGAAATGAGTAATAGATTTTGAAGGTGAAACAGAGTATGATATAAGTTGGACTAGATACAGGGAAGGCCGACACAGAGAGAATACAACTGCAGATAGTCGACTCAATAAAGGTTTCAGATGAACTTCTCTTGAACATATGAACGACATGACCAATGATTTGGTAGCATTGACTTAGAGACAACACAGGGTCTGACCTTGTAGAAAATCGAATGAGAGAAAAATGGATCTCCCAAACCGGCTTCAAATAATGAATAGGAGGTATCATGTTCAAGAGTGACACTTACTGCCAATCAATATAAAGATGATAACATATCCCTTTCCCAAATTTTCCCCCACCATTTATGGTGAGTACCTCTTTATTTTTATGCAATCTTAAGGAGGATAACATATGCTTGTTGATATAATCTTATCCTTCGGATAATTCCTTCAGAGTATGTTTAACGAACCCTAGGAAGGAGTGGTTTGGTCCCATAACGGGTCTGTCGATGTTTGTTTAACGAGTCCAAAGATATAAAACTCAAAGTTTTTTCATGATTATAGAGTCTGAAAAAACAATTAAAAGAGAACTCTCTCAGTTTATTTTTCATAAAATAGTCTGATGAGATCAAAAAAGAGATAAATTATTGCCCAACAGACGCTTTCTTCAAATACTTTATCGAGCGTGAAAATAGCAAGGTCGCTCGGCTATCTTTTCATGTTTAGAGAGTCTGAAAAGAGATTAAAGAGGACTTGAGGGGGCTTCCTTTTTCATATAACCATGTCGAGCCTGAAAAAGTGATAAAAGTATGCTCGATCACGTTCTGATGTATTTTCGAGCATGAGAACGGACAAAGACCAAGCTCGAGGTTTTATACAAAAACCATAAAAAAAAATCAAAACATATGACGCGGAAGAAAAAATATGTTTGCATCCCAGTATATGAACATCGAAGTCATTACGCCTGCAAAAGTTTCATTCAAAAGGGCATTAGGGATTAGATTTTAATAAATAAATAATTATAAAAATTCAATAACATGGTAAAAGTAAATATAAAGAAATAAAAACTCTTTTTACCATATTATTTTAACTTTACCACTATTTGAGCCCCAAAACCCCTCTTTTACCCTTGAAATTCGGTGTCAGATTGCGAGAGTTACGAGCATCCATTCAATGAACTGTCAGTGGCAGTGAGGTAGGCTCTTTGTCCTCTACTTTTTCATGGTTTAATTTTTCATTTTCATGGGCAAAAACCACCATTTTGAGTTTTCTTTGGGGGTTATTATGGCGCTCATCCATTCTCGCAGGTGAACTACACGAGACCTGTGAGAATGGGTCATTCTCTCAGGTTAGCCCAAAGGTGCATGCGAAAACCTCGCACTGTGCCTAAAGGGCACCTACGAGAACCGCAAAGTATAAAAGTTTTTTTTAAATTTGCTCAATGAAAAGATACCAAATTGTGAATAGAGTTATTAATCTTCTTCTTGTGCTTCTTATAAAGGTATTGGGCCATCACAATGGTTATGGAATGGCGTGAAAGGGAGCACGAAGAAGATAATGCCATTGCTGGAAATCATCTACCCACCATTTTCTCTTTGCCAAACTGTGGTCTTCTGAAGTACTTTCATATCCCAGGCATGAGGGCCCAAGTCAAATTATTTGAGTACCTTGTGCATATCTGGGATCTTGATCAGCAAGTATTCCATGTAGTAGTCCACATATTATCCTTGGATATCGAGGACATTTACTTCTTGACAGGACTATCACGGTGTGGGTACCACGTGAACCTGACTAGTAGTAGAGGTGGTGGGTTGCCCATGAGTGAGTACTATTGCTTACATTATGTTCCACAGGCAGAGACGAGCAAAGGGAAAGTTTCCATTTGGGGAGTGCGGGATTTGACCCTCCACACTATTTTGTTCACCATTTCTCATATGGCTGGGAGATCTACTCCTCACATGGATCTTCAGAGCTACTCTTAGTATTCGATAGAGTGTACTGAGCCTCAGGTTTTCAACTGGGCAGATGCAGTTCTTCGTAGCATGAAGAGGTAGTTGACCAAATGTAGGCAAGCTAACCTGAAGCAATTAGGGTACATGTCTTTGTTGGTGTCCTTATTTCTCGAGAGGGTTCGATTACTGAGGCTGCAGGTTGAGTGGGATTTACCGGCCCCAACAGATCCAAGAATGCTGATATGGTGTCAGCTCATGTCCCAGCATGTACCGGGACCAATTATCAAATATGATGATACTTTCTTCAACTGGTTGCGACCACAGATGTTGATGGTCGACGATTATTCTTCTGTCGAGTTGGATTTCCAAGGATATATGGACTTGGTATTGCCCGAGGGTGCTCAGTGGGGGGAACTTAATAAGAAGTACACCTTCTTTTCTTTTTAAATGTTTTTGTGAATTTTATCATATGCAAATATTTTTTATATGTTTGTCCATAGACTAAATACAAAATTTGTTTTTTATTACACAGATGTGGGACCTTACCGAGCTCCTGGTACTTCTCCTATTCAACAGCAAAGAGAGGTGGTGCCAGTGCCATGATGGGATGCCGAGGATTATGAAGTGGTGGAACAAAACCTAGAGGGTTTGATAGGAGATATTACATACATGCCTCTTGTAGAGGTTCCATGACGTTATCAACGTCGTACAGTAGGAGTGTCAGATTCCATTGGCCGACTGCTTTGTAGGGTTGCCCGGGTAGTCATGTGTTACCGTGAACGTCATCCATGACATCACTTTGTAGAAGCTATGAGCTTCAGATTTTGACATTTTTGTCTTCGGACAGAACTTTTTTGTAAAAACTCTTTTGATCGTTATATATACATACGACTTCTATCGGTTTATCTTGTGTTGTGTGAAAATTGATGTGATTGATTTATAAATGATCCAAATGTCTATCAAAACATAGTTAACCAATGCATCAGTTAATTTATTTAGACATCTAGGAATATGTTGATATTCAATATAATCAACATAACATTCCAATAGGAAAATTCACAAATACACCCGTACCAAGTAGGAATTCGAATAGTATAGACATTACTTAACTGTAGTACTACAAGCTGTGAATTGAGTCCAACAACCAAATGAAGGATTCCAAGTGAGATAGCATCAATCAACAATTCAATAATTTTCCTATACTCTGCAATATTATTGGTCGCACGGCCGAGACACACACCTCGTAAGGAGACAAGTTCATTTGTAGGGGCGTAAATTTCCCATGCAGCAGAAGCAAGGTTCTGAGTACTACAGCTAGCGCCATCAGCGAAGCCAATATAGGGTAGCGAAGACTCCAACATATGGAAATTAAACACAATGTCACATAAGGGAAAAGACCAGATAACGACGAAAGCAAGCTACAGTAACACACAAGAAGTATGATACAATAAAAATACAAGTACTCATGCACATGTCATTTTATGCATAGTACTTCATCAAGTACAACCCATTCCTAGGTTCACTCAAAGGGATACCATCGTAATATACTAACTCATAAGACCCTTTTTCC
The DNA here is from genome assembly GCA_009831015.1 of Picea engelmannii. Classification (NCBI taxonomy): domain Eukaryota; kingdom Viridiplantae; phylum Streptophyta; class Pinopsida; order Pinales; family Pinaceae; genus Picea; species Picea engelmannii. The sequence goes on along the minus strand of ML788549.1, from coordinate 104,039 downwards.
AACACTCATCTAACGATATAAGGACCTTGCCACATGGCTTCAAATTTTCCATCTCCTATCATATCTCGATCTTGTTCATAGAGAATAATGAGATCTCCTTCGGAGAAAACACGAGGCTTGACATGTTTGTCGTATTGGGCCTTGACACATTTTTTCGAAGCTTCTATGACTAGGGTAGCATCGCGTCGAGTTTCGTCTAATCGCATAAGACACAATAGACGTTCTTCCTCAACAAAAGTGTTTGGTAGGAGTTCAAAAACTATTTTTAAAAAGGGTATCTCGCATTCAATTGGGAGAATGGCTTCCAAACCATAGACTAATTGGAAAGGTGTAAACCCAGTAGCGGACTTGACAGATGTCCGGTAAGCCCACAATGCCAAAAACAACATTGTGTGGCAACTTGTTTTATGAATCCCTATCATTCGTCGGAGCATAGTTATGAGAACTTTGTAAATTACTTCGACTTGGCCGTTGGCTTGTGGGTAATAGGGTGTTGAGTTTTCATGGAGAAGACCCAACTTTTCAGTAAATTCAGACATCATGAAGTTTCTAGAGTGTCTACCATGATCAGTGATCATAGCTTGGGGAACACCAAAATCATCTATGATGTGATTAAAAATGAATAATGATGTGGTCTTTCCAGTGTTGTCAAATGTCAGCATCGCCTCAACCCATTTCGTAAAGTAATTGACAGCTACAATAATGTATCCATGCCCCCCAGCCGAGTGAGGGTGACATGTCATGAAATCGATGCCCCATTTTGCAAAGGGACCAATGGATACCACATGGTGAACAAGAGCGGGATGTGACTGTATCTTGTTATTATAGGTCTGGCAAGCATGGCATTTTTGAATGGCGATGATGCAGTCGTTAAATAAAGAAGGCCAAAAATACCCTTCGCGTAAGATCTTCTAGGCAATATCATACCTAGACATATGACCACCACAAGCTCTAGAATGGAATTCATTTAGAGATTTCTTGACTTCATTGAACGTTAGTCAGCGTCGAAAAACAGAGTCAATTCCCCGACGATAAAGAGTATCCTCGAGGATAATATATTGATGGGATTGGTAGCATATTCGACATGAGTCAGTACTAGACAAAGTTGGTCGGAAAGTCTAGGTTTGGAGATATATGATGATATCACCATACCAAAGATCATCAAAGCTGATGAGAAAAAGGGATTCATTCGGTAATGAATCAGCTGCTACATTTTCCATTTCAGAATAGGGAAAGTCTCATATCAACTCATCCAACACTAAGGAATTCTTGGACTTGGGGCATTCAAATTCCAAGTCAAACTCCTGGAGTATCACAATACATTTGGAGTATTTTCCCCCTAGGAATTGACGTGTGAGAATGTGTTGCATAGGGTTGCAATTAGAAATCACTGTAGTTTTGCGCGAGAGGATATAGTGTCGGAAGAATTGGACGGCTTGGATGAATGCCAAGGCCAGTTTTTCAACATGTAAATACTTTATTTCGGTAGGCGTTAGACTTCGAATCAAGTAGTAGATAACATGCTCATCGTTAACATCATCCGCTTGGACGAGAACCATACCAATGGTGTAATCTGAGGTAGCAAGGTAGAGGAAATAATCGTGACTGTAATCGGGGGGAAAGAGAAGAGGAGAACATGTTAGGGATAATTTCAAGGCTTCGAAAGCATTGTTGGCGATGGTATCCCATATGAACTCAGACCCCTTTTTTAGGAGCTGTGTAAATCCACGAGTTATCTCGACATAATTTGGGATAAAACGACAAAGAAAGTTTGCTTTCCCCTGCAAACTTTGTAACTGGCGAAGTGTAGAAGGAGGAGGGATATTAAGGATCACCTCAACCTTTAAAGGATCCACCTGGATCCCTTGACGTGAAAAACTAAAACCGAGAAGTCGGCCAGATTCCACGCAGAAAACGCACTTATGAGGATTCAAACGTATACGACAAAACTGACAGTGGACGAAAATGGCTTGGAGGTGGGTTGGATGATTGACTCGGTGCATTGAGTGAGCGGGTAAATCGTCCAGATATGGTTGAATGATGTGCTTGATATCATGGAAAGCATAAAACATAGCACGTTGAAAAGTTGCGCCAGCATTCTTGAGACAGAAAGGGAGTTTGCGATAGGCAAAAGTACCCCAAGGACAAATAAAAGCGGTCTTATGTTGATCCTCAGGAACAATGTTGATTTGATTATACCCGGAAAAACCATCCATTAGAGAGAAGATTTCACTTCCGACATAATCGTCAATAATCTGATCGACGAAGGGGGTAGGAAAGTTGTCTTTGGGACAAGCTTTGTTGATATCCCTATAATCAACGCATACACGAATTGTGCCTTATTTCTTGTCGATCTGGACAAGATTGGAAACCCATTCAGTGAGAGCCATCGGGTAAATAAATCCATCTTTGAGAAGTTTCTCGACTTCGAGCTTGATAGCAGCCGCTTTACGTGGGTGAACTAGACGAAGGCGTTGATGGATGGGTTTAGTGTCGGGGTATGTCTTGATCTCGTGTATCACAATGTCAGGGTCGATACCTGACATTTCTTCGTATCTCCAGGTGAAGATGTCACAAAACTCTTTGAAAAGGGATGTGTAGGTGATGATTTCGTCAGAAGAACACGAAGCTCCGATATGGACATTTTCGACAATCCCAGGTTTGACGGATATGTCGAGGGGAATAGTGGGCGAGATATTGCTTAAGTTCCCTTTGGAAAACACATCATGTGTGGACTCGAGAATGGTTGAGATGACGACAAGGGTCGACGGGGTCGAGATATGTTGGTAGTTCTCAATGGTATGTTGCTCTAGGAAGAGGATGGAATGATGATGTCCATCATCCCAAGGGGTGTCCTCCATGACAGACATGATCATCTCGTCTGTGAGAAAAATGACACAAAAAGGATCTGGAGATAACTCACCAAGAGAGGGGGTAGAAGGGGTTGCCGATTGAATGGCCTGATAGGTGGATTTGATTGGACTTAATGACATTTCGTCGCCATAACGAAGATGATCTCCAGGGTCAGGTACTATCCATGGGTCATGAGATGCAGGAATGTCATGAATCGAGGTAGATATCATGTTGATTGAAGAAACAAATGAGCGTGGAACATCGGGCGGTGGAATGGGGAAAGTACCCATTAACGAAGAGTCTTTGAGAAGGCCTACACCAACGTTCTCATAACCCGGTGGGGTTTTAGTGATGAACGATACGTTGCCAGTATGAGTATCGAAATTGAAGAAGGCTAATTTGTCAACAGTGATGACCTTTCCTTGATGTGGGAAATGTACCACACCGAAAAGGGTCAACACAACTGGGTGCATGGAATCAATCCAGCTGCGGCCTAGCAGAATATTGTAATCAAGGGGAGCATCAAAGACTTCCACTTCGACTTGGACTATTTTTCTTTCTAACATGATGGGCAATGAAGGAAGGACACCATAGGGATTAAAACCCGAGCCATTGAAGGCCTTAAGAGTGTTCTGGGACTCGTTCAAAGAGGGACAACCAATGGCTTTCCAGCAAGTAAGAGACATGACACATGTCGAGGCACCCTCATCGATAACGGTTCGACAAATGTTTTTGTTAGAGGCAATCACTTGAATCTGGAACGCGAGTTGAGGGGGTAACCTTTGAATGTGATCTTCCAAGTAAAAAATTATTAAATTCGTATCCGTTGGGTCGATTCCATTGATAGCTTTCAACAGTGCCTTCCGTTGTGTGGGACAACTTTGAAGGACTTCGAGGGCTGACATCGCAGAAGGTGCTTGGGCCAAATCTTCAACAATGTTGTAGTTCTTGTCAGGATGAGCATGTGGATTGAAAGCCAATTTTCAAACAACGCCCTTTGGGGGGGATCGAAGAAGTGTGTCAAGGCTCGGTCGTTCGAGATGAAGAGGATTGTTGGTAGGTGGAGTCATGGGAGAGGGTTGTACCAAGGAAGGAGGTAGGTCATCAACCTTCTCTTTAGAGGGAGAATAATATTTGGCTCAAGTGGTGAGTGCAATGTCACTCTGCTTTGAATCGCCAGTACACATCAATACATAGGATGTAGTAGAAGATGAGGGTTGGTCAAGAATGACCAACTAAGCTTGTTGTTGAGACAGGAAGGGTTGTGACAAAATGGCCAGAGCAGGTGGTTTTGGAGATCCTTGAAGGAACTTCATGGCCTCGGTGCGTCGTGGACAATCCTTCATGTAGTGATCATCACCACAGATAAGACAAGGGTATCGAGGTTTTCACTTATCTCGATCGTCAATAGGTCTAGTTTTGGTTCGCTCCGCTTGAGAAGTATTTTTGTCTTCCTTATTCTTACCCCTTCCTTTTTTGGATTTGTTTTTACCGACTGGGATAGATTGAACTACATTTACCTCAGAAGTCTTGCTGGTGGGAGGGGAAGGAGACAGAGCATTTTGAACATTAGAATAAGTAGGTTTGGGGTTGGTGCTTGAGGAAAAATGTGATTGGGCCTGGAAAGTGCCAATCACACCGTCGGCTTCATGCGAAGCAACTAGAGTAGTTGAAGTGACGGAAGTGGAAGGACGAGGTAAGTCAGGTAGTAAGCCATAAAGGGTACCCGTTTGTAAGTAAACAAGGTCAAGGTATTGAGCACGACTTATGGCTTGTTCTTCCATGACTACTCCACCCATGGTGATGTCACGACCAATGTCATTCACAAATGATTTTGTGAACCACTCTGCTAGCAACTGATCGGGGAGTTCGAGTTTGATGAGACGTCATATCCATCGCCACTCATGAATGTGATCGGATATATGAGTGGATTTGTTTTGTTTGAAAGAACTCAAAATATCGGTCCCCATTTCATAACGAATCGGTAACTGGTAGTGTGTGAGGAAAGCCATAGCCAGGGTGTTGAAGTCAGCAAAGAAACCTCATGGGAATTCCTTATACCACTTTGTAGCAGAACCTGTGAGAGTTCGTTGAAAAAGACGTAAACGAATAGAGTCATCCATCAACGATGTGGATGAACACCAAAGGTGAAAATTCATGACGTGATTGTTCGGGTCCTCTCCCGCTTTGCCATCGAATTTAGGGATGTCTGATGGTATCTTGGCTGGTATAGTAGGCCATTGGGGAGAGTGATGAATTGGATCATTTAAAATCCTTGACAAATTCGGAAGATCCAAAGTGGCCAAAAAGGGTAACTGTCGATTCACCTGCAGGTACTGGTGGCTTTAGGGAGCAAGCCCCATCGACAAACCAGTAGGACCATAAGCAATCTGCATATAATGTGAAGACCCAAGCAGATTTGATGGTGGTTGAAGAGGATAGTAGCTCATGGGATTGTACCCTGGAACAGGGATATGAGTTTGAGCATTCATGCCCCAAATGGGATTGAACATACTTGGATATGGTTGGCCTATACTAGGGGTATCACAGATGCAGTCGGAAACTCCTGCCCCCCAGTTGATTGAGGAGGATGTTGTATCAAATGATTCCAATACTGGGCCAAGGATGGGGGTATGTTTCATCCATAAGGGGGGGTTGGTCCACCTATCGAAGGTGGTGTTCCAATTGGGGAAAGAATTCCAATTGGGGGTTGTGTTCCAATTGGGATTTTCCCACTGACAGGGGGTTGAGTCATGCCACCTTGGTGAAATTGTCCACCAACGGAAATCTGGTAATTTGTTTTGAATGACAGAATAGTGCCACTAGGATTAAGACTTCCAGTGGAGGACGAGAAAGGTCCTAAAAAAGGAAATTGAGGGAGTGTTGGAATAAAACTGGGAAGAGAGTGCCCAAAAGAAGAGGGACCACCAGGAGAGTCAGATGGGGTTTGCATAGGAGTGGGAATGGAAGCATTCAACGCACGATATCCAGGTGGTAGTGTTGGGGTGATTTTGGGCGTTCGTGGTGTGCTGATGGGGGCGAGACTAACCACGGTAATTCTGGTGTGAACACTCATAGTATCTGTATGATGTGCCATTTCTATAGGGATGGCCAAGATGTGGTCATATCGTGGGGTGTCTGTACCAGGAAAATAACAGGCGGTAGTAAACGGTACTGTCTTTGGGCTAGAGATTTCAGAAATCATAGGTGAGATGATTTCGGAAATCACAGGTCAGCCTGGACCAAAAAGGTCCCGTCGAAAAACGCCCATAGACCAAAAAGGATCTTGGCCTTCTATGCCTAGAAAGGGTCCAACCGGTGATCCAGAAGACACAACAACTAAGTCTCCAGAAGAATTCAGTCGCATAAATGGTCGCTCAGAATTGGGGTGAACTCAAAAGTCCTCTTGAGTATTTGTAATTTGAAAATGTTCTAGAGAGTCAGTTCATTCCACTTGTGGCATGCTAACATCTTGGACTTCACTCTGTCGAGGAGAGCCCTCAGGTGAACTTGTAGGAAAGGGTTGAGAACCTTCCATATGCTCTGGAGATAAACCCTGCATTCTATGTGAACGACATGGAGGAGCTATTGTAAATGAGTGACAAACTTACAAAGAAAATCGTATGGTCAACTTTGGTAAACAAACACCATGCGCTAGTAAAAAAAATCTAGGAAGCAACACCAAGCAAACAAGACCTTCTAATTCCGAAGTCACTAGTTGGTGATGAAATACAACATCGCAACAATGAGACAAGAAGGGATTGGGCTAGGGTGGAAAAATTACGCTGATGACCTGCTTAACGGACTTACACCCTGGTGCAAGCTCCCACACATAATCGTGGGTATACCCTCCCAGGAGACCGAGTGAGTTTTTCCAACATTGATTCCAGGTACCGTGAAGACTTGCCCCTTCACAGTCACCTTGTGTAATACCCTAGAAAGATAGGCTGCTAAGGTTACCACTGAAAACAATAAATCCTGGGGGGACAGTCGATAGTCCGATCCACACGCAAGGGCAGGTTATATAGCCCGAAATCAAATCAAAAGGCTTCCACTCATCATTGTGGGTATACCTCCAAGTGATCCCCATAATATGTGCAATCTCTACACTGATATCAACAAATCAGGGTGAGTAACTCTGTCAATATTAATGTGACCTCATGTTTGACCCTTGTGTGAGAAGGGCTTCCCATGACAATATGTTGTAAATGGAATTTGACACTCCTTAACACAAGATGTTATTGTGTGTTTTGTGCTTTGGAGAGTGTATCTCTCTTCCTATTCCAAAGCACTAGGCTAGCTAAATGTTGGTGTAATAGAGCCCTAGAAAAGAGTTACTAGTTAAATTTTATGATTGCGCAGTGTTATTAAGAGTTGTTGTTACTCAAATGAAGTGGAGATGAAACTGATGTTGTATGAGACTCTAACCCAACAATGCATAGATAAAAATGAAATATATCAATTTTCGTTCAATGAATCCTATATACGGGAGGGAAAGAGAATTTTTCCAGATCAAACTTGAACTACAATACACAATTTCCTTTAAAATGAAATTGCAACATATCATGCAAAAATAACAATTCTCTATTGTTTCTTTTTCAATAATTTCAACAATTGATTTGCAATGCTTTCGAAGACGAAAATGCTTTTGAAAGAAAAATGTTGTTCACTTTTCAAAAAGGACCTACACCATGATGGTGAGAGTGAATAAAACCAAAAGCTAATGAACAAGCAATAGACCAAAACCCAAACCAAGCTTTCAATGGAAACAAAAATAACAAGCAGAACAGACAAGTCTTTTCAATTGCATGAGAAAATTAATCTTCCAAATAATGAGCAAATGATAAATACAAAGAAATTCAACTTTCAACCGATCTCCAGTTCTTAACCAAACAAGCACACTCAGATTCCAAAATCAAAGAATATATCTTTGCAGAGAAAAGTCAAGAAACGAAAGTCAAGAAAAAGGTGAGAGGAAGAGCCTTGATTTCCTAAGACTGTTCGTGCACAAAAACGAAGACAAGAAAACATCAACCAATGGCCCAAGAATCTCTTTTCAAGCACCTATACTAATATGGGCAGCTGAAAATGCAAAAAACTCAAATCCAAAATTTTGAAAAGAGGGTTTGCAGGCTAACAGTATTACACAGTGCGAGAATGGGTCATTCTCACGGGTGATATTTGAGCAGAGTTCAAGAACCTTGCACTGGACCTAAAAGCAGGGTGCAAACTCAATATATTCTCACAGGCCACTATGGAGTGCAGTGTGAGAATGTCTGAAACTAAGCAAATTTTGGGAAAAAGACAAAAAAAATTAAGAGGCCTCTAGACCTACAGGGTCTATCAGGGCATCCTGAAGACTCAGAGATTGATATGAATGGAGAAAGGTAAGGAAAGAGCAAATGGACAAGGAAAAACACCAAAAACCAAAAATAAAACGGGTTATGTCCCCAGTGGAGTCACCAATTTTGTTATCGGACTAATCGGTAGGTGCAGACACTAACATATCTCCCTAGATCCACCTGGATCTAGAACAAAACAGGACAGGACATGACTCTTTCCCTAAGTTATGACCATTGAATTAGCAAGAAGGGAGGAATAAGTAACATACCTTTGTATCACTTCCTAGGGTCTCTGTTGCTCCCGCTTCACCCCAGTGCCCTCGTAAGGTCAATACCAAGACAACACAAACCAACCAAAGTGAATATAGAAAAATATATTCAACTGTCAACTTATGTGTATGATCAAGGAATTACACAATAAAGTAAGAATGAATTTATGGGAAAAGGGCATGCCACTGTATCATATTAATCTAAAGTAGAAGATACAACCTGATCGCCTTGATGTCGAAAGCTTCCTTTCGGTGGCTCTTGGCTCCAACACGCACACACACACTAGCTCGATCTTTGTATGAAGAAGATCCAATTCTTCTTGATAGACTTGCCAGAGTCTCCAAGCTCTTGTTCAAGCTAGGTCCTTCACATAATTATTTCAACAATTCTCCAATGAATCTTGCTTAACCTTTTCCATG
>ML788549.1:66276-95105 GCA_009831015.1 Picea engelmannii | reverse complement strand
ATGAATCTTGCTTAACCTTTTCCATGAGAATTCCATCAATATATAAGAGAGGATGAGATGGTTACTTGGATAAGAATGATCCCACAATATCAGGGAAACCAGTAAAAGGATAACCATTCGAATGCCAACCCATTCTTCTAGAATATTCCCTTCTAGAACCATCTAGACTTCAAATTTTTCCAAGTTTGAGAGCAAGTTCGCACCCTATCTATGTAGCACAGTGTGAGAAGTTCGCACCCTAGCTGAAGGCATCCTGCGAGAATGGGTCATTCTCGCACCCTAGGATATTAGCAACCTACGAACTCTCTTCGAAAGTAAGTTTTCTGGGAAGAGATGAAAGTCAGTTTTCTTAGGAGAAAGTTCTTATGAGGAGCTTGAGTACACCATCATAAATACACCATCAAGATTGACCAAAATCATTGGTAACAAATTCCTGCAAATTTAGAAGTTCATAATGTTTTTCATCTTTCTTTGTTGAAAAAGTATATTCATGATCCTACTCACATCATTGATTAAAACATGGTGTAGGTGGAACCAAAAGGTGAGTTCCAAGAGAAACTTTTGTGCATTCTGGACAGGAAAGAAATAATAGTACAAAACATAACCATTGCCTAGTTAAAAGTGCAATGGAAGCATACAAGGGTCTCTTTCTAGTATACCTCAAATCCTTGAGGTTTCTCTTCATACGCTCTTTTTTCAATTTCTCTGGAGAACATTCTTTGCAGTCATCTGATGTAGAACTCCAACCCATGGATATTGCGGATGATATAATGACTCATGTAGGGGTATGCTAGGTTTACTGGAACAAGTAATCATCATAATCTTCTCCCTCCATTTGGGAGAACCTCTAGTTATGGATATTGTAATGCTTGCATTCATATACACCTTTATTCATCGCAACGTTCAGTTCCTTTGATTGATTTCTTTTAGTGATTTCATATCAGGCTAGTAATATTGTGATTCTCGATACAATGACTGGTCGTTCTGGCTTCTCTTTCTTTCTTAGAATCTTCATGTTTTTCCTCATGTTTTTCTTTAGTTCTTGGGTCCATGGAGTTTCTTATAGATTCCATGCCCTAAAGATTCTACTTCTTTCTTTCATCATAGTATCAAGGATGTGGATGGAAAACCAAGGATACTTTAAGGATTATGTTCATAGAAGACTTCTTCTAGGGTCGAACTGAACACGTACTGCTTTTCATGGCTACTACCATGGATATATACTTCATCATATTCAATGGATCATAGGATTAGCTCCCTCCTAATCCTTGATTCATGTATGAATGCATTCTCTTCTTTATATAATCGGCTCCATGTATCTAATAGAGTCCATGCTTTTATTTGCATCCTTATTGCCTTCTACAAGTTGTCATAAGTCTTTCTCCAATTTCTTCTTGATTGTTGATATCGACTTATCTTGCAGCTTGTTACTTATGTAATAACTTCCACATGATTTGTTTGATGTACTTCATCCTTTCATGTGTTTTATCTAACTTGTAGTCATAATTATAGCAATCCTTAACTTGTTGTTATTCCTTAGGTATAGTTCTTCTTGGAACATATTATCTTCTAAGAGATAGATATACAAGATATGTACACAGACTATGCAAACAAGATATGTACAAGAACTATGAAGAATATTGTTACCTTGTCTTTTAGAGGAAGAAGTCTGCTTTATCCTGCTTGGTTTTCCTTGAGGGTTTCCTTTCTTCGACAACTAATGCTTCGTGTGTCTCCTTCCTTTTCTTTATCTTGGGACAGTGATTCTTGTAGTGACCATATTTTCGATAGTTGAAGCATTGTATTTCTGACATATCCTTGTTTTTATTTGGCTTCCTTTCAAACTTCCTTTTGTTCCTGAAATTCTTGAATCTTGTTGTGAAGGCTTGATCATTGTACTTCTTTTGAGGTTTCTCTTGTGCACTGATCCTTGATTATTCTTGAGCACAACAAGTCCAAATTTCTTCAAATGTAGGATACTCCTTCCTTGTGTTCATTCTTGTGGAAAATGCATCCCATATCTTGGGAAGACCATTGAGTACTATTTTTACCAATTCCTTCTTTGAAATGATCTCTTCAATAGCTTATATTTGATCTCCTAACTGAGATATTTTCACAAAGTATGATGTTATGCTGTCATCATCATTCATATTCATGTCACGGAACTTATTCTTCAGACTCATTACTTGTCCAATGTTTATGACTGAGAAGAGGTTTGTTAGGGCATCATACATATTCTTCAATAAGTAAAGATGGGATATGTAGGGTATCAAGTGGTCTTTTACAGACTCCACTATGATACTCATGGAATTGATATCACCATCTTTGAACTTCTCCATAACTGCAACATTCTGTGGTTCCTTCTCTTTTCCTTCTTCAAACTTTGTTTCAACGATATTTCCTTTCACGATATCTAACACTTTATTCTTGGCAAGGATGAGGTAAATTCGTGTCTTCCACGCTCTACAGTTAGAAGCTCCATCTAACTTTTTTTGTTACTTCATAGAGTAAGTCATGGTTTCTTTGACTTGGTCAACTCTAGATTTGACCAAAAACTCAAACTTGATGTCTTGTCTTGCTGAGAGTACCAAGAGATGTGCTAGACTAGGGCGTAGTGGTCTATCCATAAATTAGGTCAATCCCTTCACTTATGGTGCCTCAATGAGAGGGTTAGGTTTTCTGTAACTCCACCTTCTAGTAACCCTAGTGGAAGTGCTTTGGTGACTTCTCCTACTAGAAACCCTAGCGGTAGTTCTTCAATGATCTTAATATCCTTATGGCTATGCTCCCTTCTAGTGGTTAGACTGAATGAAGGAGGTGTAGGCCCATAACCTGTTAGAATATGATGGATGTGCTCGTTTTACCATAGACAATATCACTATTGTCACCCAACCATAGGCCGAAGCCACCCTCTAAGCACCTTAACCTTGACAGAGAATCACTCTGCAAGCAAACCCTAGGCTAGATATCCAAACAAAAGGTAGTGTACCTTTATCCAAGGATAACACACCAAACAAGAGATGATCAGATAGTCCAAACCATAACCAGGAGATAGTCCAAGCCAAAACGTAATCTACTAGCTGCAACAACTACAACGACAAATCTCCTTGAAACTTGTGCACAAACTAGCTAACTGCAATGTGCGCAAGTGAGCTCTGCAGTTTTGAGAATGCCTGCTAGAATCAAGACTGGCCTCTTGTATTTATACTAATTCCGGCTAACTGCCTCGGCTCGCTTCTCATTCTGGGTACCTATTTACTCAATATATATTATTTATTCTCGCTGAATTCTTCTCCCGGAGGCTAATAACCTAATACAAATTATCCTCTTGAGCCGATTTGTCTTCTAGGGTTATTAGTCAACTCATTAGGGTTTCTTCTTGCTTCCCGGAATATTCTATTCTTGTCAAGTTTACACGTGGAAGTAAATACCTCCTGTAGATACTATAATATCAACAAATGAAACATTGTGTCAAACATTAAACCATTGTATTTTGAATTGAAAATACTTTCTTATTTTGGTGATACATATCATGGAAGTCACTATTCATAATCCATTATAAGCATAAGTTATTTGATTGTTTTGAACCTTCCTTTTAACATTGTATTGAATAAATATATATATATATATATAGATAGATAGATAGATAAAGATAAAGATATATCTATTTTTATTTATTTAAAATATTTTCTTTGTTTTATTAATACATATTATAGATGTCACCATCCATGATATCTTAGAAGGAGAGGTGATTTGAAGAAAAAGTTATGGTAAATGAGATGTTTGTTGATTTAAGATTCAGAAAATTGTTTTTTTTTTAACTTTTAGGATTTACAATTGACATAATTATAATGATTTAATAATTTTTTTTAATTCAAAATAATTTTGAAATGAGTTTTTTTTTTTTAAATTTAAAATAAATTTTAAAAAACGAGTACTAAAACTTATATCTTTGAAATTAATGATGTATATGAGTGGATTTTCAGTATTTTCTAGAATAAATTGTGTGTGCGGTCGTATGTTTCTAAGATATGTCATTCTCTACAAACTATAAATTATATGAAAATTTCTCTTCATTGTTTTATGTTTAAGAGTTTTTTTTCCTTAATATTTTTCTCAAATTTGTATATTTAATTGGCTTTTATCTCTAACAATTTTCTCAACTTATTTCTAATTTGGTGGTTTTTTTACCATTTCTAAATCATTTTATAAGATATGTTAACACCTAGCTTGTATTTTTTTAAGTCATTTGTTTTGTGTTTTATCACATAAACATTTATATTTAAAAAGAATGATGTATTTTAGAAAAATGACAAAATTTATATTATCTCCAAAGAGCATATTGTTGGAGTTATTTTACACACACCTTGGATTTATTTTTCCTAAAGTTTCTCCTTGTTAATTAGTCATAATTAGTCATTATCCAGTCTCCTATATTTTAGGGGAGAATATTCCACCTCGAGAATATTCTCTTTCACTTGACACTTCGGTTTGAATAGTTGAGTTGAGTTTAGACATCACATTGGTTTTATCACCATGTAACATTGGGATCATCACCATGCTAATTATACCTTTCCTTGGGATCATCACCAAACTGACACATTAGCCTTTATTCCATGAGTTAACTCCTCACTACTCTCTCTTTAATCAGTTAATTGAAGACTAGTTGACTAGTTAACTCAACTAGGTGGCAGTTCACTCCTGCAACTACCTAAGAGACTAGACTAGGTGGCAGTTCGCTCCTGTAACTATTGGTGTGTGTCCAGATCACTCTAGACCACCAATATGGTGCATTGGTTCACCTACACTATGTACTCATTGAGCTATACAGAGTATATCATGTGTAAATTATTCATTATTCATAATGGTTAATGAGAATTATTTCATTATTTCACTCCTTCTTCTTTCTCCAATTTCAACACATTTACACATATATATTATATATATGATCCAATTTGTTTGGAAAATAAAAGTAACGTAAAAATAAGTCTAGCTAGCTCAAAAAGGAACCTGCAAAACAACTAAACCTTGACACTCGCTTCTTCACAGGTGGCCTTACAGCCTTGGAACACTTGAATTGGAGGATTTTAAGATCACTCGTTCATTAACCACTATGGTTCATTGTGAAAAGAGATGAAGATGGGTTTTTTGGGATGCTTACCCAAATTTTTTAACTTAGACTAAATTTTTATTTTGTTCCCTTCTTTGAAGGATTTTATTGAGTTCATTAATGGTTTATTTTTTTTTATGAACATGGATGTGCGACTGAGTCTTGGACGAATCGCGTTTAACTAATGGTGCTCTTGAAAAAATTCTAAAGATTTCTTAAGTCATTTTGACCCTCTTGATTATTTGTGAGAGTAGGGAGGAGAGAATACTTTGATGTGAGTTATCTAATAAAAAAATGTGTGTGTGATGAGTGCTTTGTGTGCAAAGTTGTGAATGTACAAAAATATTTTAGTAAGTTATGTGTAAGATTGCAACATGTGGACCTCACGAGTTCTTTTACTTATCTTGCTATTTAACTTATTAAATGTTTTAAGCAATCCTTAAGTAATCCTTACAAATCTTAGTTCTCAATGATGTGGACATATGAGAACCTTACAAATTCTTTAACTCACTAGATGCTCTTTCTTTACTTTATCAAAATGAAATAATCCTAGGTTGCAACAATATAGACATGTATGAGTTTCTTACAATTAACGTTAATTTTTTCTCTAGAAAATAAACTACTAGGTGTTGAAGGGTCTTTAGCCTCACCTAATTTTAATTGGACTTGTGAGAAAAGAGAGATAGAACACACTTGGATATCTCAATGAGGTTAGATGGTTAATGAGAGAAAAAAAAAATAGAAAAAAAATGTAAAATACAACATGCACAAAGAACAACATATAGAACTAATATCTAAAATAAGTAGAAATATTTATACTATAAATGTGTGCTTTCCTTAATTACATTCTTTTATTAAAATTTATATAATGTCATATAAATTAAAAATTATTTTTCTATTTATATTTAAATAAATTGTAGTTTATAAATTAAAAATTATTTTTTTATTTATATTTAAATAAATATAAATAAATTGTAGATTTTAGGAACGAAATTTAATAATTTTAAATAATTAGAAAGTTCTTTAAAAATATATATTTATTTTTAAAATTTCTATAAATATCAAACTCATGTGTTAGTAAGTTGTGTAACCCTCAAATATATGATATTAAGAATATTTAATACGAAAAGAAGATGGATATCGATTTTCAACCCTGTTTGATGGATATTGGATTATTGAAAAATAATTAAAGTTTATTAGGCCGAAAGGCGTATACCTATTGAAGATGGGCACAATTAATGATCTTTTAATCTTAAATTATAATTTGATGGCTACACATTGAAGATGCTCGTATATTCTTAGTCGTCCTCCAAAATCAATGAGTCATATTTATTGTTGATAACTTCCTTGCATTTATGAATGCATCAGTTAACCTGTTTACTTTTTAATATTTATCTAATCATATTAAGAAATTACTGTAACATCATATGATTGCCACGTTTAAATAATTAACCTTTTAGATTACCACGATTAGCAAGCACTTTTTCAACTTTATTCTTGGAAATTACACTTATTATACAAGCCACGTTTCCATGCTATCACGGATTTAATCAGTTGTCTGCTCATTTCCTCTACATCGAATTTCCTCAGCTGTAAGCCTTTCAGCATTGCCCGCCGCGAGTTAGCCGCTATGCTAGAAATTTCTTTAAAAATATATATTTATTTTCTGAATTTCTATAAATATCAAACTGATGTGTTAGTAAGTTGTGTAACCCACAAATATATGATATTAAGAATATTTAATACGAAAAGAAGATGGATATCGATGGGCACAATTAATGATATTTTAATCTTAAATTATAATTTGATGGCTACACATTGAAGATGCTGGTATATTTTTAGTCATCCTACAAAATCAATGAGTGAGATTTATTGTTGATAACTTCCTTGCATTTATGAATGCATCAGTTAACCTGTTTACTTTTTAACATTTATCTAATCATATTAAGAAATTACTGTAACATCATATGATTGCCACGTTTAAATAATTAACCTTTTAGATTACCACGATTAACAAGCACTTTTTCAACTTTATTCTTGAAAATTATACGTATTATACAAACCATGTTTCCATGCTATCTCCGATTTAATCAACTGTCTGCTCATTTCCTCTACCTCGAATTTCCTGAGCTGTAAGCCTTTCGGCGCTGCCAGCTGCAAGTTAGCGGCTATGCTAGAAATTTCTTTAAAAATATATATTTATTTTTTTAATTTCTATAAATATCAAAGTGATGTGTTACTAAGTTGTGTAACCCTCAAATATATGATATTAAGAATATTTAATACGAAAAGAAGATGCATATCGATTTTCAACCATGTTGGATGGTTATTGGATTATTGAAAAGTAATTAAAGTTTAATAGGCCGAAAGGCGTATACCTATTGAAGCTTGGCACAATTAATGATCTTTTAATCTTAAATTATAATTTAATGGATACACATTGAAGATGCTAGTATATTCTTAGTCGTCCTCCAAAATCAATGAGTCAGATTTATTGTTGATAACTTCCTTGCATTTATGAATACATGAGTTAACCTATTTACTTTTTAACATTTATCTAATCATATTAGGAAATTACTGTAACATCATATGATTGCCACGTTTAAATAATTAACCTTTTAGATTACCACGATTAACAAGCACTTTTTCAACTTTATTCTTGGAAATTACACTTATTATACAAGCCACGTTTCCATGCTATCACGGATTTAATCAATTGTCTGCTAATTTCCTCTACCTCGAATTTCCTCAGCTGCTGTAAGCCTTTCGGCGTTGCCGGCCGCGAGTTAGCAACTATGCTAGAAATTTCTTTAAAAATATATATTTATTTTTTAAATTTCTATAAATATCAAACTGATGTGTTAGTAAGTTGTCTAACCCACAAATATATGATATTAAGAATATTTAATACGAAAAGAAGATGGATATTGATTTTCAACCTTGTTGGATGGATATTGGATTATTGAAAAATAATTAAAGTTTATTAGGCCGAAAGGGTATACCTATTGAAGATGGGCACAATTAATGATCTTTTAATCTTAAATTATAATTTGATGGCTACACATTGAAGATGCTGGTATATTCTTAGTCGTACTCCAAAATCAATGAGTGAGATTTATTGTTGATAACTTCCTTGCATTACTTTTTAACATTTATCTATTCATATTAAGAAATTACTGTAACATCATATGATTGCCACGTTTAAATAATTAACCTTTTAGATTACCACGATTAGCAAGAACTTTTTCAATTTTATTCTTGGAAATTATACGTATTATACAAGCCATGTTTCCATGCTATCACGGATTTAATCAACTGTCTGCTCATTTCCTCTACCTCGAATTTCCTCAGCTGGAAGCCTTTCGGCGTTGCCAGCTGCAAGTTAGCGGCTATGCTAGAAATTTCTTTAAAAATATATATTTATTTTTTTAATTTCTATAAATATCAAACTGATGTGTTAGTAAGTTGTGTAACCCTCAAATATATGATATTAAGAATATTTAATATGAAAAGAAGATGGATATCAATTTTCAACCTTGTTGAATGGATATTGGATTATTGAAAAATAATTAAAGTTTATTAGGCTGAAAGGCGTATACCTATTGAAGATGGGCACAATTAATGATCTTTTAATATTAAATTATAATATGATGGCTACACATTGAAGATGCTGGTATATTCTTAGTCATCCTCCAAAATCAATGAGTGAGATTTATTGTTGATAACTTCCTTGCATTTATGAATGCATCAGTTAACCTATTTAATTTTTAACATTTATCTAATCATATTAAGAAATTATTGTAACATCATATGATTGCCACTTTTAAATAATTAACCTTTTAGATTACCACGATTAGCAAGCACTTTTTCAACTTTATTCTTGGAAATTACACTTATTATACAAGCCAAGTTTCCATGCTATCACGGATTTAATCAATTGTCTGCTCATTTCCTCGACCTCGAATTTCCTCAGCTGTAAGCCCTTCGGTGTTCCCAGCCGCGAGTTAGCCGCTATGCTAGAAATTTCTTTAAA
The DNA here is from genome assembly GCA_009831015.1 of Picea engelmannii. Classification (NCBI taxonomy): domain Eukaryota; kingdom Viridiplantae; phylum Streptophyta; class Pinopsida; order Pinales; family Pinaceae; genus Picea; species Picea engelmannii. Next base: position 85,962 of record ML788549.1, on the reverse strand, counting down.
AATATATATTTATTTTTTAAATTTCTATAAATATCAAACTGATGTGTTAGTAAGTTGTGTAACCCACAAATATATGATATTAAGAATATTTAATACGAAAAGAAGATTGATATCGATTTTCAACCCTGTTGGATGGATATTGGATTATTGAAAAATAATTAAAGTTTATTAGGGCATATACCTATTGAAGATGGGCACAATTAATGATCTTTTAATCTTAAATTATAATTTGATGGCTACACATTGAAGATGCTGGTATATTCTTAGTCATCCTCCAAAATCAATGAGTCAGATTTATTGTTGATAACTTCCTTGCATTTATGAATGCATCAGTTAACCTGTTTACTTTTTAACATGTATCTAATCATATTAAGAAATTACTGTAACATCATATGATTGCCACATTTAAATAATTAATCTTTTAGATTACCACGATTAACAAGCACTTTTTCAACTTTATTCTTGGAAATTATACGTATTATACAAACCATGTTTCCATGCTATCACAGATTTAATCAACTGTGTGCTCATTTCCTCTACCTCGAATTTCCTCAGCTGTAAGCCTTTCGGCGTTGCCAGCTGCAAGTTAGCGACTATGCTAGAAATTTCTTTAAAAATATATATTTATTTTTTAAATTTCTATAAATATCAAAGTGATGTGTTAGTAAGTTGTGTAACCCTCAAATATATGATATTAAGAATATTTAATACGAAAAGAAGATGGATATCGATTTTCAACCATGTTGGATGGTTATTGGATTATTGAAAAATAATTAAAGTTTAATAGGCCGAAAGGCGTATACCTATTGAAGATTGGCACAATTAATGATCTTTTAATCTTAAATTATAATTTAATGGTTACACATTGAAGATGCTAGTATATTCTTAGTCGTCCTCCAAAATCAACGAGTCAGATTTATTGTTGATAACTTCTTTGCATTTATGAATGCATGAGTTAACCTATTTACTTTTTAACATTTATCTAATCATATTAAGAAATTACTGTAACATCATATGATTGCCACGTTTAAATAATTAACCTTTTAGATTACCACGTTTAGCAAGCACTTTTTCAACTTTATTCTTGGAAATTACACTTATTATACAAGCCACGTTTCCATGCTATCACAAATTTAATCAATATTCTGCTCATTTCCTCTACCTCGAATTTCCTCATCTGTAAGCGTTGTCGTCCGCGAGTTAGCAACTATGCTGGAAATTTCTTTAAAAATATATATTTATTTTTTAAATTTCTATAAATATCAAACTGATGTGTTAGCAAGTTGTGTAACCCACAAATATATGATATTAAGAATATTTAATACGAAAAGAAGATGGATATCGATTTTCAACCCTCTTGGATGGATATTTGATTATTGAAAAATAATTAAAGTTTATTAGGCGGAAAGGGTATACCTATTGAAGATGGACACAATTAATGATCTTTTAATCTTAAATTATAATTTGATGGCTACACATTGAAGATGCTGGTATATTCTTAGTCATCCTCCAAAATCAATGAGTCACATTTGTTGTTGATAACTTCCTTGCATTACTTTTTAACATTTATCTAATCATATTAAGAAATTATTGTAACATCATATGATTGCCACGTTTAAATAATTAACATTTTAAATTACCACAATTAGCAAGCACTTTTTCAACTTTATTCTTGGAAATTACACTTATTATACAAGCCACGTTTCCATGCTATCACACATTTAATCAATTGTCTGCTCATTTCCTCTACCTCGAATTTCCTCAGCTGTTTTCCTCTACCTCGAATTTCCTCAGTTGTAAGCCTTTCGGCGTTGCCCGCCGCGAGTTAGCAACTATGCTAGAAATTTCTTTAAAAATATATATTTATTTTTTAAATTTCTATAAATATCAAACTGATGTGTTAGTAAGTTGTGTAACCCACAAATATATGATATTAAGAATATTTAATGCAAAAAGAAGATGGATATCGATTTTCAACCCTATTGGATGGATATTGGATTATTGAAAAATAATTAAAGTTTATTAGGCCGAAAGGGTATACCTATTGAAGATGGGCACAATTAATGATCTTTTAATCTTAAATTATAATTAGATGGCTACACATTGAAGATGCTGGTATATTCTTAGCCATCCTCCAAAATCAATGAGTGAGATGTATTGTTGATAACTTCCTTTCATTTATGAATGCATCAGTTAACATGTTTACTCTTTAACATTTATCTAATCATATTAAGAAATTACTGTAACATCATATGATTGCCACGTTTAAATAATTAACCTTTTAGATTACCACGATTAGCAAGCACTTTTTCAACTTTATTCTTGGAAATTATAAGTATTATACAAACCATGTTTCCATGCTATCACACATTTAATCAATTTTCTTCTCATTTCCTCTACCTCGAATTTCCTGAGCTGTAAGCCTTTTGACATTGCCACCTGCAAGTTAGCGGCTATGCTAGAAATTTCTTTAAAAATATATATTTATTTTTTAAATTTCTATAAATATCAAACTGATGTGTTAGTAAGTTCTGTAACCCTCAAATATATGATATTAAGAATATTTAATACGAAAAGAAGATGGATATCGATTTTTAACCCTGTTGGATGGATATTCGATTATTGAAAAATAATTAAATTTTATTAGGCCGAAAGGCGTATACCTATTGAAGATGGGCACAATTAATGATCTTTTAATCTTAAATTATAATTTGATGGCTACACATTGAAGATGCTGGTATATTCTTCATCATCCTCCAAAATCAATGAGTGAGATTTATTGTTGATAACTTCCTTGCATTTATGAATGCATCAGTTAACCTGTTTACTTTTTAACATTTATCTAATCATATTAAGAAATTATTGTAACATCATATGATTGCCACATTTAAATAATTAACCTTTTAGATTACCACGATTAGCAAGCACTTTTTCAACTTTATTCTTGGAAATTACAGTTATTATACAAGCCACGTTTCCATGCTATCACGGATTTAATCAATTTTCTGCTCATTTCCTCGACCTCGAATTTCTTCAGCTGTAAGCCTTTCGGCGTTCCCAGCCGCGAGTTAGCCGCTATGCTAGAAATTTCTTTAAAAATATATATTTATTTTTTAAATTTCTATAAATATCAAACTAATGTGTTGGTAAGTTGTGTAACCCACAAATATATGATATTAATAATATTTAATACTAAAAGAAGATTGATATCGATTTTCAACCCTGTTGGATGGATATTGGATTATTGAAAAATAATTAAAGTTTATTAGGGCATATACCTATTGAAGATGGGCACAATTAATGATCTTTTAATCTTAAATTATAATTTGATGGCTACACATTGAAGATGCTGGTATATTCTTAGTCATCCTCAAAAATCAATGAGTCAGATTTATTGTTGATAACTTCCTTGCATTTATGAATGCATCAGTTAACCTGTTTACTTTTTAACATTTATCTAATCATATTAAGAAACTACTGTAACATCATATGATTGCCACGTTTAAATAATTAACCTTTTAGATTACCACGATTAACAAGCATTTTTTCAACTTTATTCTTGAAAATTATACGTATTATACAAACAATGTTTCGATGCTATCACCGATTTAATCAACTCTCTGCTCATTTCCTCTACCTCGAATTTCCTCAGCTGTAAGCCTTTCGGCGTTGCCAGCTGCAAGTTAGCGGCTATGCTAGAAATTTCTTTAAAAATATATATTTATTTTTTAAATTTCTATAAATATCAAAGTGATGTGTTAGTAAGTTGTGTAACCCTCAAATATATGATATTAAGAATATTTAATACTAAAAGAAGATGGATATCGATTTTCAACCATGTTGGATGGTTATTGGATTATTGAAAAATAATTAAAGTTTAATAGGCCAAAGGCGTATACCTATTGAAGATGGGCACAATTAATGATCTTTTAATATTAAATTATAATCTCATGGCTACACATTGAAGATGCTAGTATATTCTTAGTTGTCGTCCAAAATCAATGAGTTAGATTTATTGTTGATAACCTCCTTGCATTTATGAATGCATTAGTTAACTTGTTTACTTTTTAACATTTATCAACCAAGCACTTTTTCAACTTTATTCTTGGAAATTACACGTATTATACAAGCCACGTTTCCATGCTATCACGGATTTAATCAACAGTCTGCTCATTTCCTCTACCTCGAATTCTGTAAGTCTTTCGGCTTTGCCAGCCGCGAGTTAGCCGCTATGCTAGAAATTTGTTTAAAAATATATATTTATTTTTTAAATTTCTATAAATATCAAACTGATGTGTTAGTAAGTTGTGTAACCCTCAAATATATGATATTAAGAATATTTAATACGAAAAGAAGATGGATATCGATTTTCAACCCTGTTGGATGGATATTGGATTATTGAAAAATAATTAAAGTTTATTAGGCCCAAAGGCATATACCTATTGAAGATGGGCACAATTAATGATCTTTTAATCTTAAATTATAATTTCATGGCTACACATTGAAGACGCTGGTATATTCTTAGTCGTCCTCCAAAATCAATGAGTCATATTTATTGTTGATAACTTCCTTGCATTTATGAATGCATCAGTTTTACTTTTTCACATTTATCTAATCATATTAAGAAATTACTGTAACATCATATGATTGTCACGTTTAAATAATTAACCTTTTAGATTACCACGATTAGCAAGCACTTTTTCAACTTTATTCTTGGAAATTACACGTATTATACAAGCCAAGTTTCCATGCTATCACAGATTTAATCAACTGTATGCTCATTTCCTCTACCTCGAATTTTCTCAGCTGTAAGCCTTAGCCTTTTGGCGTTGCCAGCCGCGATTTAGCGGCTATGCTAGTTATAAATAATATACTTTTTTTTCTCATAAAACTTTTTATATAACATTTGTTTGGATAGGATTTGAATAACAGCCGTTGTGAAGGCCCCACAAATCTTTGTTACCGTTACTTTACCTTTTTTGAGATGAAATGTAGTATAAATAGATTAAAATAAATAAAGGGTTCTATGTATTTGTCAGTGGAGAGACTTTGACGACACCATGGACATGGCGATGGAACCACAGATTTGGCAAACCCTCCCGGAACAGTGGGAGGCGAGGACTGAAATTCTCATGGAAGCGGATATTTGGCAAGACCTCCCACAAGATTTGCTGCTTAAGATTTTAGCCACGTTGCCCGTGCGTGTTTTTGCGAAAGTGAGGACTGTTTGTAACAATGGAAAGAATTGTTATCTTCCCCAGATGCCCTGCAAATAATTCACACAAATTTGTCTGTACACTCCATTCCAGGGTTTTTGGTTCAGTTGGAATGGACCGAGTTACGTATTGTGGGAACTTGGGTTATCGAATATTTAGGAGGCGACAGTTCAGACATGCACATTTACAAAGCTCCTTTGCCTGGTGATGTCGTCATTGTGAATGCCTGCAGGAATATCTACTGTTCTCATACAATAGGAGATATAATGGCAATTTAGCTACAGGGTCTCGTAGACGTGCTGCACTGTGCTGCTAGGTGAAAACGCTGTGCTGCTAGGTCCACGGGGACAACCCGATGTCAATAGAATGCTTATACAGATTTATAATTCAGAATCCAATGAATGGACAATGGTTTCAATGATAGTCCCGAAGTTCATTTGCCCTAGAGGAAAGGGTATCTATTCTAAAGGGAAGGTATACTGGATTATCTCTTCCGTTGACACTAGTCGTATGATAGCATTCACTATGGCAGACAGGCGTTGGGCAGAAATTGGATTGCCTCGGGGTTGCGGATGTGACAACCTGCCAAAACAATTTCAATTAGGTGGCTGTGATGGGCGTGTAGTGTTAATGGTTTATACTTATGCGTGTCTCTGTAATAGCATATGGAATTTGAAGGAAGGGCCAGGCGCTCCGGAATGATGTGAACCGAATCCGATCTGGAGGCCAGAAGGCCCTAAATTTTTTACGGCGGGAGCAAATAGCAGCGGATGGACGATGATGTTCGATGAGGAATGGAAAATATCACTGTGCAATCCAAAGAGGAGATTAATAAGGCGCATCACATTGCCCCTTCTCGGCCGCTCGTCAAATCCCTCCCGAGTTTTTGGGTCTGCGTTCGAATCCAACAACGTTTCTTGGCCTTAGTCTGCGATCTTGAAATGAGATGACTTAATGGATATTGAAGCAGAGGCATTTTAGCCTTCAATTATTTACGGTTTTTATAAATTTGTGCCGGTTTCCTAACCAGGTCACCGAGTTTTGGGTCTTATTTTGGATATTTTGTAAGAAAACTTTTAAATGCCAGGATTCTAATCGAGATTCTCCAATTTCTTTTTTTAATGAGATTTCATGGATCATTTTGTAAGAAATCTTTTAAATGCCCTAGTCAGGATTCTTTAATTTCTCTTTTTAAATGCCACGATTCTAGTGGAGATTCTCCATTTTGTTTTTTCAAAAAATTATGGCAGTTGTAAACAATTTTTTTAATATTATATCTTTTAGTTTTACTTTCCATTGCAAATAATTTATTTAATGTTATGTCTCTTAGTTTTACTTTCCAATACTGAACTTTTTTTAATTCTTATTAAAATGAAACTTAAGCTATAATCCCGAAATGTACTAAGTTATTATTTTTTTCCTAAAAAAATAATATATTAGTATGAAAGTATTTTAATTGTGTATTTAATATATTGAATATTTAAAAAAGAAAAACTAAAAATACTATTTTAGTATTTAAAAGATTATANNNNTTTTAAATACTAAAATAGTATTTATATATATATATATATATTTTGTAAAAAAATTAAATTATAAACATTTTTTAATTTTTTATTAATGTAAAAAATAAGTATTTTTAATAAATTATATATCTCGATAGTAATACAAAAATTACAAATTATCTTGTTGTTTAAAATATGAAAATTAAAATGTGAACATTTAGAATCTATTTTTTAGAATTAGAGGTTACCTTTACTTTCATGTAATATGGAGAATAAAATATTTGTAATGTTAATTATAATGATTATCATTTAAAGAGATTAACTTTATATAACAATTAAGATGTTGATGATGATGATTATTATTCATTGAAATTAATTTTACTTTATTTCATTTTGTTACAAGATCGTCTTACAATTTTTGTTACAAGATCTCATTTACAAATTTTGTTACAAGATCCTTCAAAAACAAATATGTGGTAGCATTGCACTTCACATCCAATATACAGAATCACATGTATTTTTTCAAATGACATGAATCTAATGACCTTAACGAATAGATATCGTAGTTATCTAAGAACAAAACTCCAAACTTAGGCTATCAAAGTTTGTAAAAAATTGCATTGTGTGAGTTGGATGATTAAAACTAAAAACATATGAATAACCTAAGGTGGAACAAATTTCCCCTAGATGGGGTGTCAATTGGCGGCCACCTTGATCATGATCCCATGCATGTAAACCACCCCCCTTCTGATAGGGTGGTAACCCGACAACACTTGTTTAATCCAATCGTGATCACTTCTGCAACTGCCCCTACAAATGTCCTCCACCATGTATGATGCTTGTGTGACTCTGATGGCTCTCCAGCTTCTTTCGTGACCTATTCTTTTTGCCCCCCCTCGGAAGATTGCTCATTATTCTCATTCCTCTACCCAATGATTTTTCCTCCCTCCACTTGTTCCTCCCTCTATGATCTAGTTCCCTCACCGTTACAGGCTCCTTCCCTTGGCCTCACACACCTATTTCACCCCCACCACTCTTCTACGGGATCCACCCTAGTTTCTTCATATGTCAAGAACATGAGGTCATTTTCTAAGAGCCATCTCACACTCAGACCAGTGTGGTAGCACTCCCTATGATTTTCTCCCTTGTTGCACCTATTCCTCCCACAACAATATGGCTCAATGTCTCTCCCCTCCTCTAGGTGAAGTGGATGACAGGAAGTCACCCTCTGCTCCAACCTCAAATTCTTCCACAGCTTCTCCTCCCCGCAATACGTATGCAACCTCTAGTTCATCTCACCCGCCTCCGCCTCACTCAACCTTTATTGAAGTTTATAGGGAAACTGTCTTGGCACTACGTCGTGACAATGCAAAAATGAAATTTCGACAGGAGTTGATGGAGAAGCACCTCGAATGGATTTTGTACTCACAAGACCCTTCTCAATTTCATACCACACAAGAACTGCTACAGGTTACCATGGATCCAAAGTGGTGTGATTCATCCGAGCATGCTTTCCCCTACAACTACACAAGCAAGTAATCTACATGGACTAGCATTTTTTTTTCTTAGCCTCTATTTGGCCTACCAAACCATAGATCTATGTGTTATGCTATATTAATAGCCCTAGCTTAGTCATATCTATTGTTCATCATGTCAATATGTTAGATAGTGATTGCTACAACATAATTTTATGGAACTTCTATTGTGGTGGTGGGGCTAGTTTCCTGGTTTCCTTTCTTTCATGGTAGCCTCAACACCAATTTCTAAGACATTATAAGTAAAAATCTATTTTGAAAGGTAATACAAACTACTAGCTTATATAAAAAAAAAGATGTAACAAACTGCATTTTAGAGCTTGGCAATAAAACATAGAATTGTTTTTCTAATCACATGCCTCATAAAAGGCATTTAAATATTATGAAAAAATATTATTTGGCTAAGTATATGTCAACATTGGATAATGAAAAAATATTTCTTTAGTTAATGATAAATGTAGTGTTAAGTTTAGGGAATCGCTAATAATCTTATTAATTTATTCTTATTTATTATATTATTATTATTGTTTTAGACAAAATTACAAGAATAAATTTTATTAAAGTTTAGTTGACCTGTGAATTAAATATTAAATTATACTTCTAACGTAAAAATACCACGGTGTTACTAAGTATAAGTTCTTATAAAAAAAAATTGAAATCTTACACATGACTTTTAATTCTACTTTTGCACATATTGTTAGCAAAATTAATCATTTAAAATGATCATTTAACATATAATAAAAAATGAATACAAGTAATTTTATAATATTTTTTTATTAAATTATTTCATATTTGTTAAAATGATAATTTGATAACATCTTCTTATTAAACTATCTCAATTTTTGTTAAAATATTTATACTACAGTGTAAATTTTAAAATCTAAAATTAATATTTTTAAAAACATGTTTATTAAACTAATACACTTTGAATATATAATTTAAATTAATTTTATTTAAAAATATCTATTTGTTTATTTACTTCAAACATGATACAATGTAAATTTAAAAATCTAAAATTAATATTTTTAAATAAATGTTTATTAAACTAATACTCTTTAAATATATAATTTAAATTAAATTTATTTAAAAAAAAATTATTTCTTTATTTACTTCAAAAATGAAACAATATAAATTGATTAAAAAAAACATTTAAACATTCAACACCCTCTCCTACTTCCATCAAAGGGGTGGACTCGTTCCCTATCAAGGTAAGCCGTCACTATCACGTACAGGATTAAAACACAGTCAACACAGTCAAATTTGCAGAGATAAAAAAAAATGGAGTGACTCGTTTCCTATCAAGGTAAGCCGTCACTATCACGTACAGGATTAAAACACAGTCAACACAGTCAAATTTGCAGAGATAAAAAAAAAATGGAGTGAGGCAAAAATCGTGGGGAAAGTAACCACAGTTTTCATAGTGAAGAATTCAGAGATCCTCGCTAGGATTAATTGCAAAAAATCGCAAAGGTTTATAAAATCGTTGAGGCTACTAATGACTATAGGCAGAGATTTAAACGTAGAGATTCATGGCCAACAACGCAGAGGTTAAAGGCAAATCGCTGACGTTGATAAGCATTGAACGGAAGCCTTAATAAGTGGCAAAATCACCAGGTGACAAGCAACGATTTTTGTTCAAAGAATGGCAAATCGCAGCCTTGGAAATTGGCCAAATCGCCAGGTAACACTTGGGGAAAAACACAATCTTAACCAGCAGCGAAGGCAGTATCAACAAGTGTCATTCACAATGTAATAAAAAACAAAATGCAGAAAACGAAATGGGTAAACTCGCCAGGTAAACAAGCAATGACTGTTGTCTTAAAAATGCAAATCGCCCGGGCATTCTATCCAACAATGAAAATCCCTTCATTATATAAAAACGCAAAGCCATGTAACCCGCAAAGAGTACACAATAAATAAATAAAAACGCAGAGTTAAAATTCATGGTGGATGTGTTGTAATGACGATAATAATTGCCATCAATAATATAAAACGGAGGTTTTAATTGAGTACGATGAAACCATTTAATGGGTTGTTGATCGCGCTCTCTGAGAAGACTGAAAGCTCTGCCAAAAAATAAAATGCAGATAAGTATATTCAATTGATAACACAGGCGAAGACAAATTAATAACTAGTAGCGCTATCACAATGAATTTGAATTGTAAACAGAAAGGTAAGTTCACAGTCAAGGTTGGCGAGGTCGCAGTCTAATAAGAGGGTATATTGTTGATTGTAAAAGGTAAAACATAGAGTTAAAAATTAGGGAAATTGGAATAATAACAATGGCATATACACTCAACACAATGAGGCTCAAAGACCCGAAAAATCAACAGGGATAGATGACTGGGAAACACTCCTTCGCTCACCATCTACACATAGAAAAGCACAACATTAGGATCTATAGGTCTATTAACACCGAAGTGACGACCGTCGATCCAACTCTTGACCAACTCCTCAGGCGTGGACTGATGACCTAGAGATGAAGGCAAAGAAAAACCACAAACTCATCACAAATCAATAAAACCATAGGACAGTCACAACATTCAGGGATCGAAATCCAAGGGAAATCAATCAACCCCGAGTTTAAGGCTATGGGAAAATTAAGTTATCAATTAAAACACTACTTGGCAACGCCTTCTTACACAATTAAAATCACATAACGAAAGAGGAAGGTCAATAAAAATCTACCATGCAAAATAAAAGTAAGCGTACCGTAGCCGAGGTCGTCCGCTCCGTTGTCCCGCACACTCCGTGCAGCTCCCGCTTGTCTACCGATGAGACTTCACCAATACCTCCCAACCAATGCTAGGGGTACTCTTCTTCCCCCTTAGCTTCCCGAGCCGCAAATGGGCCACATACACTAAAACGAAGAACAAATAGCTCCCAACTCGCCTCGCAAGGCCGAGCTACCACTCCTCACCGAGCTAATATCCCAACTCCCACAAGCTAAGTCAGTCAAGTCTAAAATTCTGCAGCGTAACATTAAGCATCCCAGAAGAGATCCATCATCCTTCTCCTCCCTCTTTTATATAGAGTTTCTAAGTCATTTACTTTCCCAAAATCTCATTCAATTTCTTGTTGAATATTTTAATTCATAATAATCCTCCCCATACAAATGTCACCCATCCCCTTCATTGCACCATAAATTAATTTCATTAATTAATTAATTACTCCTATTTCAGTCACTCACCCAAAATCATTCCTATAATCGCTCCTAGGTGTCTCCATATTCCCTTACACATTTTAATGAATTACCCCCTTACTAATTTACTAGTTGATTCCAAAAATTTTGCACACTTAGGAAAACCGAGTCAATAACATTTGTCTATGTCAATACAGTGAAATAACATATCATTAATTCATAATGCCTCATAATCATAATCAAATTCCCAAAAGTATAATAATATTGATCAATTGAAAGCAAGTATCCTCAAAGAATAAGTCCTCTCGGTGCATGCAAGAGAAGGATGTTACATACACCCCCTATTGGTCTAAACTTTGTCCTGAAGTTTCACAGTATATAAGTGTCGAAATAATGTGTATCACGGTATCATAAATATATCTATCAAACAAAAATAGAAATTTTTGGTGCATATCATATGCGTCCTCCCAGGTCGTGGAGTGTGGACTATAATTGTCCCACTTGACCTTGACCTGATATACTATTCAATGTCGTAGTTGTCGAATGCGATGATATAGGATGCAGGTTGGCTCAGTCGTGAGCAGCCTCTCGTCCAATACCTGCAAGAAACTCATGTCAATAACATGTGTAGGATCACTAAAATAATGTCTCAAAACATATACGTGAAAAACATCATGCATATGCCTCAACATTCAGGCAAGGCTAGTCAATAGGCCACGGACCCCTTCCTCTCCCCAATATCGAAGGGTCCCATGAACCTAGGAGAGAGCTTAGCTTCCTTTCCAAACTTGATCGCACTCTTATGTGGTTTTACTCACAATAAGACTCGATCGCCAACCTCGTAAATACGGTCGACACGGTGCACATCGACATAACTCTTCTGTCGATCCTGTGTTTCTTTCATCCTCTGTCTTATTGTTTTCATTTTCTCTTCCATTTTTTGGATCACTTCTGGTCCCACCATGACCCTATCCCCAAGTTGATCCCAACTCTAGGCGTTCGACACAGTCGCCCGTAAAGAAACTGGAAAGGCACCATATTAATGGTTCTTTGGTAACTGTTGTTATAAGCTAATTCCACTAGTGGAAAGAATTATTCCCAATGCTTTTTTTCGTCTGTCAGATACATGTGCAACATGTCCTCCAAGTTCTGGCTCATTCATTCGGTCTGCCTGGCAGTCTTTGGGTGATACGCAGTACTAAAGTTAATTTGGGTTCCCAAGGCCTCGTGGAAACCGATCCAAAATTTTCCAGTAAACACCCATTCTCGATAATATATAATCCTCTTAGGAACACCATGCAGCCTCACAATATCATTGATGAAAACTCTCGATATGTCAAGTGCCTGATACGTCGTATGCATAGGAGTAAAATGAGCACTCTTCTTCAAAGATTTGACTACTATGAAAATCGAGTCATGTCTCCTTTCTGTCAGTGGAAATACCACATTAAAATCCATCGAAATAACCTCCCATTTCAATTCTGGAATAACGTGTGGCTGTAGTAATCCTATTGGATGTCTATGTTCGACCTTTACTTGCTGACATTCTAGACATCTAGACACATAGTTGACTATGTTTTCCTTCATTCCTTTCCATAAGAATAAGGGTTTAAGGTCTGCCCTCATCTTCATAACTCTCGGGTGAGCCATGCACACCTCTTTGTGAGCCTCGTTTAGGATCAAACTCCTAAAATCGTCAATTGATGGTATGTAAATCTAAGTTTTAAACTTCAATACTCCATCATTGTCAAACGTAAATCCTTCAAATCTTGGTACTATCATTATGTTTTGTCCGATAAAATCCTTGACCTCCTTGTACTGGTGAGCATTACGCTGTAAAGTTAGAATCTTTTCACGTAGATTCGTTTGAAGAGGCAACACCGAAAAGATTCCTGGTCTCTAACTCAATGCATATACCACTCGGTTCATGGTTCCTTTATGTAAGTAATCTCAAAGTCATACTTGCTAAGCAATTTCGAACAATGTCGTTGTTGTATGTTCAGGTCTCTTTGTGTAAAGATGTGTTGTAGTTATAGTGGTCTTTTTTTGTTAAAAAATTTATCCAATAAGTTAGTGTCTCCAAACTCTCAAGGAATAAACAATGGTTAACTACTCCAAATCCTACTTCGCATAGTTCTCCTCATGCCTTCTCAATTTCCTCGAGATGTAAGCGATCACTCGACCATCTTGCATCAAGACTCTACCTAAACCTTCCTTGGGTGCATCAATGCATACCAAGAACTCTACATCCATGTCGAGGACCCTTAGTTTCGGTGTTGTTGTCAACATCTCCTTAAGCCTCTGAATTGCTTCTGTGCATTTCTAATTCCAAACAAACTTATTTTTCTTCTTCTGCAATTTCGTGATTGGATTTACTATCTTCGAAAATCCCTCGACGAACCGTCGATAATATCCTTCTAAACCCATGAAGCTATGCACATCTAGGACATTCGTCGATGCAGGCCATTCCATAATAGCCTCGACCTTTGCTGGATCCACGATGACACCTTCACCGGAGATGACATGCCCTAAGTAGTGAATCTTCGATTTATAAAATGAGAATTTGGAAAAGTTCCCATACAATTGTGCTCTCGTAGACACTGTAGTACCAAGCACAAGCTCTTGTCATGCTCCTCCATCATCCGAGAGTAAATCAAAATATCATCAATGAATACTTGGACGAACTTGTCCAAGTACTTGCAGAACACCTTGTTCATCAAACACATAAATACTCTTGGGGAATTTGTCAGTCCAAATGGTAAAATAGTAAAATCATAATGAACAAACATCATCTTAAAGGTGTCCTTAAGGACGTCATCCTCCTTGATTTGTAACTAGTGATACCTTGATCTCAAATTGATCTTTGAGAACACTGTCGCACCCTTCATCTGATCAAACAGATCATCAATCCTTGGAAACGGATATTGATTCTTGATTATTGCCTTGTTCAATTGACGGTAGTCAATGCAGAGCCTCCACGACCGATCTTTCTTTCATATGAAAATAACAGACGCACCCCACGGGGACACACTTGGACATATAAGTCTGAGGTCCAACAACTCCTTTAGTTGCATTCTCAACTCCTGTAACTCTGGGGTTGACATATGATAAGGAGTTCTCGCTATTGGTTCAGTCCCTAGTTTTAGGTCTATGGTAAGTTTCAATTCCCTCTCCAGTGACATCCCAGGTAACTCCTCTGGGAGGACGTCCACAAACTCTCTCACCACAAGAAGGTGTTCTAGACCTTCTTCTACTCCCTTCTCGTTTAATGCAAGGATCACATAAAGCTTACATCCCTTGCACATGCTCTTATGTAACCACAAGGAGGATGACATCCCTAAGGCCACCTTTAAGATGAAGTTTGTTCATTATGATTTTACTTTTTTACCGTTTGGACTAACAAATTCCCTAGGATTATTTATGAGTTTGATGAACAGGGTGTTCTGCAAGTACTTGGACAAGTTCATCCAAGTATTCATTGAATATATTTTGATTTACTCTCGGACGATGGAGGAGCATGACGAGAACTTGCGCTTGGTACTATAGTGTCTGCGAGAGCACAATTGTATGGGAAGTTTTCCAAATTCTTGTTTTATAAATCAAAGATTCACTACTTAGGGCATGTCATCTACGGTGAAGGTATCATCATGGATCCAGCAAAGTTCGAGGCTATTATGGAATGGCCTACACTGAGGAATGTCCCGGAAGTGCATAGCTTCATGGGTTTAGAAGGATACTATCGACGGGTCATCGAGGGATTTTTGAAGATAGCAAATCCAATCACGAAATTGCAGAAGAAGAAAAAGAAGTTTGTTTGGACTAAGAAATGCGCAGAAGCAATTCAGAGGCTTAAGGAGATGTTGACAACAACACCAAAATTAAGGGTCCTCGACATGGATGCAGACTTCTTGGTATGCACTGACGCACCCAAGGAAGGCTTAGGCGGAGTCTTGATGCAAGACGATTGAGTGATCGCTTACATATCGAGGAAATTGAGAAGGCATGAGGAGAACTATGCAAAGAATGATTTGGAGTAGTTAACAATTGTTTATTCCTTGAGAGTTTGGAGACACTAACTTATTGGATGAATTTTTTAACAAGGATCACATAAATCTTACATCCCTTGCGCATGCTCTTATGTAACTACAAGGAAGAGATAAACCTTAGGGAAATTCCCTAGTTCTGACCTACAATCATGCATATCTCTCCCTCATCATACACCAATATCAACCGTTTAGTCTTACAATTGAGTATCACCTCATGCGAATCCAACCAATCCATACTAATCATGAGGCTATAATAACCTAAGATCATGACGTACAGGTTGGCCCTAGTCACAAACTCTCCCAAGTTAAGGGTACATCCTATAACCTTTCCTCCAACCTTCTGTTTGGATCCCAAAGCCATATCTACAAGATAAACTCACCCTGTTCAACTGCCTTTAACTCAATCTCTTTTAGCGCTGCAAAAGAAATAAAACTCTCGGTAGAACTAGGATCTATCTATTACTAAGGGTGTGTTCAACAACGTTATTTGATGTCTCAAGCACAATCGACTGGTGCTCTTCCTAACGGTTATTCACCGCTGTATGAATCTGATAGGCCTTGCCCAAAACTCCCACGGTAGTGGGTCCAGTTGATCCAGATCCTCTAGCCCTTTCCTCTGGGTAGGAATGATAGTAATGTGGCTCCCCACAATCCTCACACTTTCTTCATTCGAGTAATCTCGACACCCGAAGTAGAAGTTGAATTCTAACAATAAGGCCAAAATCGAACTTCTTGACTTTAAGTTTCTGGGTAAAATGGTGCGAAGCATACCGAAGCAGCTCCAAAATGGGCCTTGTACTCGAGAAATGCATGACTTCCTTGTCCCAAGGTGTCTAACTTGTTGAGTTGATGCTCAACGAATTCCTAAAAAATATACCTCTCCTAGAACCATTCCTCGAACAGTTCCCATGACACATCGTCGACGGCCATGTTCAAAGTGGCAAGAGCATCTTCCACCATAGAAGAGCGCTCCCCTTCAGTCCAAACACCACCATGCAGACCTTCATGCTGGTGGTCAAATAACGAAGCATGAAGCACAACGCCTTTCTCTACAACCGTGTCTCGATGGCACAATAGTCCAACACACTTGTGGACTTGAGAAATCAACTCTCTCTATTTCTTGGTGGATTTTAACGGTACTAGCTAGGGCTTGCTATGGACCCTCAGGGGTACCGATGCCCTGGCCTCATCTTAGTACCGATGGTGAATCAAGGCCTCTGACCATCTTTGGAAGGACCCTGTTCAGGTGATCAACATCCCTTACAATAATCGAATATGGCCCAAGGCCTTATTCCTCCCCCATGGGGTTAGATTCCAAGGGTACGGGAACTCCTGGAGGCATCACACCTCCTTCCATGACACCACGCCGTGAACCTCTATGGTGTCCTCTAATCAATACCACTGCCTAGATAACTTAAGGTCTTAAATTAACTCAAGGGTTAATACTGACACGTTTACTGCAGTGGAAATCCTGGCGATCCACAGTCGTAGGGTTGAACCCGCTCTAATACCATATGTAACGACCTTGTCGTTACGATTACAAGTGAAGATGAAGGTGAATTTTTTTTTAGTTTCTAGGCAGGAAGGAAACAACGACACAATTTACCACAACTAGATGACGAACACATGCACATCCGCAAAGGGGCCACACACATTAAACCAAAGAACATCTAGCTCCCAGCTCGCCTCACAAGGTCGAGCTACTGCTCCTCATTGAGCTAGTTATCCCAATGCCCATAAGCTAATTCAGTCAACTCTAAAATTCTACAGTGTAATGTTACGCATCCCAGAATAGATCCATCATCCTTCTCCTCCCTCCTTTATATAGAGTTTCCAAGTCATGTACTTTCCCAAAATCACATTTAATTTCTTTTTCAATAATTTAATTCATAAAATACTTCTCGTACAAGTGTCACCCATCCCCTTCATTGTACCATAAATTAGTTTCATTAATTAATTAATTACTCCTATTTCCCTCACCCACCTAAAAGCATTCCTAGAATCGCTCCTAGATGTCCTCATATTCCCTTACACATTTTAATGAATTACCCCCTTACTAATTTACTAGTTGAGTTTAATTTATAAAGTTCTTAAATGCTAGATACCTTACTAAGTTAGTCTTTCTTCTTTTTCCTTGTGTTTCCCCTTTCTTTTTATGTTTCCCTCTTTTTCCAAGCTTCCTAATCCTTTTAAATTTCCCTCTTTCCCTTTTCATTTAAAACTCAAATTGGCAGGTGTAGAAAATTAACTTTTTACCCTTTTCCTTTTTAACTAATAAATTTTTAATTAGCATATGTGATAAAACAATTATTTCCCCTTTTCCCCCCTTTTTAAATTTTATCCTCCAAAATATTTTAATAAACTAATTGAATTACTTACCCCCTGCTTGTCGCATGATTAATGATGATTATCATTATTTATTTATTTATTTATTTTTATTTTTATATAAATAGATAATATATATATATTTTATCACAAGTATCACTTAGACCTAGACTTTATTTTCCTAGGTTGGGCGACATTTTATTAGGGAATTTTTTAAAAATATTTCTTATCTTCTTATTTGTCCTAGGGCCATCCAGATTTATCCATTTATTAATTAACAATGTGACATGCCCTTCAGGATGCACTGGGTGCTCCAAGGGTGCCACTCGCCTTAGGTTGTTTCCCTTGCACGATGTGCCCTTTAGGATGCACTATGTGCTCCAACGGTGCCACTTGCCTCTTGACTGACTTGGTAGACATCAAAAACACCTGGAGTCAATACTTCGCCAGGTGATCTTGTGGGAGACTAAGGGCCTCTAAGGAATAAGGCCCCTTCCTTATTGCACGCCCCTTAGAATCATCGTGAGTGACTATTTCAGTCGACCCTCATGGCATCGTGGATCTTCACAAACTAGGTAATCGTTAACCTACAGTTAGAGCCATGAAGGGACAGCTAGTAGGTTGTGGAAGGGCTACTATACACACCTCTCCCTCCAAGTCTCTAGTAGTCATGCATGACCCCTTTACTCCGCATGTGAGACTAATCAAGAAGATATCGTCATCCTACATCATCAATGAAACATGTCAGAATAATATCGATAATTAGATCATCTAATCAGATGCAAAAATTTCATAAATACAACAATCAAACCCCAATAGTCCACTCCCCGACTCATTCCAGATTCCAAGGGGTTGCATCGATGCCTCTTCATCCTCGAGGTCCAAAATCCAGCACACTCAGGAAAACCAAGTCAATATCACTTGTCTATGTCAATACAACGAAATAACATGTCATCAATTCATAATGCCTTAGAATCATAATCAAATTCCCAAAATTATAATAATCTGGATCACTTTCAAGCAAGTGTCCTCAAAGAATATGTTCACTCAGTGTGCGCAAGAGTGGGATGTTAAATCTTACTTCCATTGATATTTTGTAGTTTTGTGAAAAGGGTTTTATTTATTTTACATATTTATTCTCGAACTAGATAAGAATTTAGTTTTGTCTTAATTTCTAGTGTATCTCATAGTCCACTTTGAAAAATTCAATGTCCTTAACAACATTGAGATGGTGCCCTCATTCTTGAATATCTATAAATGGTGGAAATATTTACTTTTCTTTTTTTAAGAATGAAATATTTATATATTTTAAGGTTGTTTAGTATTTTATAATTATACTATTTAACTTTCCAGAAATTGAAATTTTGTAATAATAACACAAATTTTCTCAATTCTTCTTTTCTGTAGAATATGAAATTCTAAATAGAAATCTTAAAGTAATTATTCATTTCTTACATTCCAGAAACATTAACAAAGATTCCTTCCTATAACACCGAGATACCCAAATAGATATTGTAACTACATTCCAATAATTTATCATGATAGGAATCATAAGATACACACATACATGCTTAACACTGCAACATTCATATACTACTCTTTCCTAGTAATCCAAATTTCATAGTTTTTCCTTTGTCTAAATATTTTACAATTGTAATTGTTTAGGAATCCATGCTACTATACAAAGCTCATATAACTATACAACATATATCCAAAGTCGTTTATCATAATTAAAATGCATAATTGTATTCTATGTGTAATGAAAATAATCCATTTAACTCATAAAGAATGCTTACATCTATACATACAAATGATTATGTACATTTATATAAATATGTATCTAAATGCAATTTTATAGTTACCTACAATTCTCTAGCTACATGTAAAACACACACACACACACACACACATATATATATA
>ML788549.1:36475-66226 GCA_009831015.1 Picea engelmannii | reverse complement strand
ATAAACTAGTAATATGCCTCAATTATGTAGTTGCATAATTAATAAATAAATCCAACCTGAAACTATGATGTTGGGAAAACAAATGACACAACTATGTTCCACCTAACCATAGATACAGAACAACCAATATTACTTATCCTAATCACCCCCTATCATGACCATGACTCCATAAGGGAAAACCAAGCTTCACTTCTTAGACATTGTCTCTCTATATAGTTCAGAAAAAATCATTTTCCTAACACCAGTTATGCTCATAAAAAAAATAATCATCTTCACAACATACTAAGAATCGTCCCACCTCCCACATATATTGTATATATCATTTTTCCATTGCCTAGGAATTTTCATTCATTTCACTCCTTGGCAAATTCACAACTTTACAAATCCCTGCCTTTTAGGCATTGTTAGTGACATAACTCAACTTCTAACACTTGTATAAATCATCTCTCATTTAACTCAAACATGTTCCCCACTCATGGACCCATATTCAACTACTTTTAATCTAGTTGTTTCACTTTATTTCTAGCATTTAATTTATTTAAAATATGTATTTTACATGTGTCCATCAATAGAGGATAGTTGAAGAGTAAAAATATTTTCCAACAGTCACAAAAACCATAATTCCATACTCCCACAACAACTTTAAAATAATTTTTTTTGAATATTTGAGGATGTCACATCCTCTCCCCCTTAAGTATAACATTGTCCTCAGTTTTCAAACCATCTTTTGGAATAGAGTTGGTTAATATTTCATCATTTCTTGTTTCAACTCCCAAGTAGCCTCATTAGGACTAAAGTGCTTCCATTTCACTTTAACTTGGGCGATGGATCTATTCCGTGGTATTGTTTCTTTCCTATCGAGAATGCATAGAGGTTCCACTTGGAACTTGCCTTATTGTTCCACCTGCACCATGTTCCAATCAATGATGAGAGTAGGATCATGAAAATATTTTTTTAATAATGAAACATCAAAAACATTATGAAATTTTAAATTTTTAGGGAGTTCAAGTTCGTACACCACTGGTCTGATTCTAGTTAAGACTTTGAATGGACCACAAAACCTTGGTGCCAATTTGGAACAACTTCCTATTTTTAGGGATCTCCTCCTTGTTTTGAATTGAAGGTATACATGTTCTCCAACATTGAATTCCTAATTTCACATTTTCATATATGCATATGATCCAGGTGGATATCAGTGGCCACCCACTTTTTTCGACTCGCTCAAAATTGTTTTCTGGCAAATTTGGCAATTTACTATTTTTAGCAGTTTTTAACTTTCGGGGCCATTTTGAGCACCCAAATTAATCTCCTCGACAATACATTTCCAAAGAGCTATCATACTCCTAAAACGAAGATCGTATGAAAAAGTTACGACCCTGGGAAGTTGATGTACTAACTTACCCAAATAGGGATCACATGACTTTTGGTGCTTCATTTCCTAGGGTTAGGTTTTTGGATGTCTAGGATTTTTGGAATTCCTGTTTATTTTTAAAAAGGCCTTCAAATCCTCATTATAATCATCCTTTTGCGAATGGGAGCAGCTGTCACATCTCTTCTCAGAGATAAGCTGTCACCATTCTAGTGAGTCTTTCACTCTGTATTTTTACAATCTCTATACATTTCTTTGATTAATAGAAATCCTGTATTACTTTATATCTGTGTTTATGGTTGCATC
Organism: Picea engelmannii; assembly: GCA_009831015.1. NCBI lineage: Eukaryota > Viridiplantae > Streptophyta > Pinopsida > Pinales > Pinaceae > Picea > Picea engelmannii. The sequence continues at coordinate 64,551 of ML788549.1, read as the reverse complement.
TCTGATACATTTCTATTATATTATTGAATGTATGTGATATATCTATGCATTTCTTTAGTATATCTCCGATCTCATTTCGTGCCGAAAATAATCTGGATCAATGGTATCAGAGCAGGTTGTTCTTGATTGTTTTTTATTTTATTTTCAGTGCATGTACCTGACGAGGTCTGAGTATAGCACGTTGGGTCCCGATCTTGTCTCTCTTGAGGAAAATCTCTCTTGCAAACCCAGGAAACCCTCAATGGCATAAGAAAAGAAAAATGATGGAGCAGATGATCTTATCAGTCTGTTACTTGAGTAAGCTCTCACGCGATAGAGGGATGAAATGATGGAGAATTTGTCCCACATTCTTCAATGCCTGTCAATAGCAATAGGCACATCTTCATCAAGTAGCCACTTTGGAGGCACCTCGCCTTCCATGGTACAAGTTAATTTTATCATTCTTGTATTTGAAGGACAGATAGATGTAAAATCCCTAGACAAATGATTAAATTTGCTAGAAGGTTATTTCTCTGTTCACAAATTTTTGGACAAAGAAAAGATCACCTTCTCACTCCTCAAAGCTCTCCCCCATGTCAAACATTGGTGGAAAACTTATTAACAGTAGAGTTCCACAGAGAAGTCTGAAATATATGGGGCCGATCCAGCTTGGGATTTTTTTGTGTATGTGGTAAAGGAACAATATTACCCCATTGGCAACTATGAGGACCAGTATATGAGATGGACCACACTGCGGAAAGAGAGGGGCCAAGCAGTTCTGGAGTTCACCAATACCTTCCATACCTTGCGCACCAAGTTGGGTATCAAACATTCCAAGTGACATTTCGTTCTGATATACCGTGGAGCTCTACACAAATACATCCAGAGTGAAATTTATTTTCTAGACATCTCATCACTCAGTACTGCTTATCGATATGGTGTTAAACTTGAGTAGAAATTTAAGCAGCAGAACAAACAGGAGTTTAGTTTTGCAAATCTACAACAACCAAAGTATGATAAAGATGGACCTAATAAACAGTCTCCTGAAAATCAGTCCAAGACACAGGAAAAGAAGGGTCACGGGAAGACAAAGAACGACACCGGAAAACGGTGTGATTTCCACAAAAGCCCCTGGAAAAACACCGATGAATGTCGCTCAAAACAGTCATTGGTGGCCGATATCAAAGGCAAGGAGCCGAACCCTGATTCATAATCTAATTCTGAAAATACTAGTAAAGGATAGATCATTGACGCAAACCCCACTGCTATTATCATGACAGCAACAATTCAACCAGAAGAACCAACAGATCCTGAAGAGGGGGAGAACCTTTTTCATTCACATATGTGGGTGAAGGGGACCCTTTTGCACTTTATTATTGATAGCGGAAGCTAGAAAAACCTCATCTCACCAGAGATCATCAGACAGTTACGATTGTCGACAACACCACACCCACAACCATACAACATCGGGTGGCTTCACCAAGGACGAGATCTCTATGTCAACCAACAGTGTCGATTATCATACGACATCCAACCCTTCAAGGATGAGGTATTATGTGATGTTGCCCCACTGGATGTCTATGATGTTCTCTTGGGCCAACCATATATCTGGAGACACCATGTTGTTTATGAGTCTTGACCCCATAGTGTCATTGTTACTTTGGGGGGTCATCTCTACAGAATACTGTAGGTAGTTCCGACTATTTTTCCACCTAAAAAGTGTCGCAAGGTAGTATCTCATACTGAAAAATTCATCTTCTTCACAATTTTTTCAAAAGGAGAACAAAAGGACACTACAACCACTACAGCATTGCCCCAAGCACCTTCTATCCAACAGAAGCAGATCGACAAGGTTGTAGCAAAGAAAAAAGAGTCCTTATGCACACTGTCCTCTCATGTATCCCAACTTGTTGAATAGCCTCAGCCTCAACAGGTTCACGAAAAACTTCCACAAACTGAGCATCGCGACGTCTCTAGCAAGCCAAGCAACGCACCAAGATACATATTCAGTAAACCCTTTCCCTCTCCCACGGGAAATCAAAGAAATGGATACCATTGATTCCTAATAAGGGAGGATTGATCCAGGTGGATATTGATGTCCACCCACCTTTTCCAACTGGCTCAAAATAGTTTTCTGGCAAATTTGGCAATTTACTATTTTTAGCAGTTTTTAACTTTTGGGGCCATTTTGAGGGCCCAAATGAAGGTTTTTAGATATAGAGGTTTGCAATGATAATAAAAGGAATAAATAATCCCCCAAAATGAATCTCCTCGATGATACCTTTCCAACGATCTATCATATGCCTAAAACGACTATCGTATGCAAAAGTTACGACCCCGGGAAGTTGATGTACTAACATACCCAAACGGGGCCCACATGACTTTTGGCACTTCATCTTCTAGGGTTAGGTTTTTGGATGTCTATGGTTTTTAGAATTCCTATTTATTGTAAAAAAGGACTTCAAAGCCTCATTTTAATCATCTTCTTGCGAATGCGAGTAGCCGCCACATATCTTTTCAGAGATAAGTTGCCACCATTCTAGCGAGTCTTTCGCTCTCTATTTTTATAGAATCTGTACATTTATTTGGCTAATAGAAATCATGTGTTACTGTATATTTGTGTTTATGGTTTCATATCTGATACATTTCCGTTATATTATTGAATATCTTCGATATCTTTGTGCATTTATTTATTATATCTCGGATCTCATTTCGTGCAAAAAATAATCTGGATCAATTGTATCAGAGGAGGTTATTCTTGATCGTTTTCTTTTTTCTTTTCAGTGCATGTCCTCGACGAGTTCCGAGTATAGAAAGTTGGGTCTCAAGATTTTCTCTCTTAAGGAAAATCTCTCTTTCACACCCAAGAAACCCGCAATGGTGGAAGAAAATAAAAATGACAGAGCAGATGATCCTATCAGTCTATTGCTTGAGCAAGCTCTCACGTGACAGAGGGACAAAATGATGGAGAATTTTTCCCACATCCTTCAACGCCTGTCGATAGAAATAGGTGCATCTTCATCAAGCGGCCACTTTGGAGGCACCTCTCCTTTCAAGGTACAAGTTAATTTTGATATTCTTGTATTTGAAGGATATATAGATGCATAAGCCCTAGACAAATGGTTAAATCTGCTAGAAGGTTATTTCTCTGTTAACAAATTTTTTGACAAAGAAAAGATCACATTCACACTCACTAAAGCTCTCCCCCATGTCAAACATTGCTGGGAAACTTATTGGGATCAGAGTTCCACAAAGGAGTCTGAAATATATGGGGTCAATGCCACTTGGGATTCTTTTGTGGATGCGGTAAAGGAATAATATTACCCTATTGGAAACTATGAAGACCAGTACATGAGATGGACCACACTAAGGCAAGAGAGGGGACAAGCAGTTCCAAAGTTCACCAATACCTTCCATACCTTGTGCACCAAGCTGGGTATCAAAGACTCCAAGCAACATTTGGTTCTTAAATACCGTGGGGCTCTACATAGATACATCCAAACTGAAATGGATATTCTATACATCTCATCACTCGCTACTACTTATTGATATGTTGTTAAAATTGAACAGACATTTAAGCACCAAAACAAATGGTAGTTTGGGTCTGCAAATCTGCAACAACGAAAGTATGACAAAGACATCCCTAACAAACAGTCTCTCGAAAACCAGTCCAAGACACAGGAAAAGAAGGGTCACAGGAAGAAAAAGAAGGACACTAGAAAATGGTGTGATTTCCACAAAAGCCCATGGAACAAAACCAATGAATGTCGCTCAAAACATTCATTGGTGGTCGAGATCAAAGACAAGGAGATGAACCCTAATTCTCAATATGATTATGAAAATACTGTTAAAGGACAGATCATTGACACAGACCCCACTGCTATCGTTACGACCGAAACAATTCAACCATAAGAACCAATGGATCCCGAATAGGGGGAGTTCCTTTTTCATTCACAGATGTGGGTGAAGGGGGCCCCACTGCATTTTATTGTTGATAGGGGAAACCAGAAAAAACTCATCTCAGTAGAGGTTGTCAGAAAGTTGTGATTGTCGAAAAAACCACACACGTATCCATACAACATCGGGTGGCTTCGCCAAGGAAGATATCTCCATGTCAAACAACAGTGTCGATTATCATATGGCATCCAACCCTTCAAGGATGAGGCATTATGTGATGTTGCCCCACTGGATGTCTGTGATGTGCTCTTGGTCCAACCATATATGTGGAGACGCCATGTTGTTTATGAGTCTCGACCCCGTAGTGTCATTGTTACTTTGGAGGGTCATCTCTACAGAATACCAGAGGTAGCTCTGACTACTATTCAACCTAAAAAGTGTTGCAAAGTAGTATCTCATACTGCAAAATTCATCTTCTTCACAATCTGTTCAAAAGGAGAACAAAAGGACTCTCCAACCACTACAGCCTTGCCCCAAGCACCTTCTATCCAACAGAAGAAGATCGACAAGGTTGAAGCAAAGCACAAAGAGTCCTTATGCACACCATCCTCTCATCTAGCCCAACTTTTTGAACAGCCTCAACCTCAACAAGTTTGCGACAGACTTCCACAAACTGAGTAGCGCAACAACTCCAGTAAGGCAAGAAACTCACCAAGATACAGATTTAGTAAACGCTTTTCCCTCTCCCCTGGGAACTCAACAAAATGGATACCATTTCTTCCTAAGGAGGTAAGGCTGATCCAGGTGGATATCAGTGGCCACCCACCTTTTCTGACTGGCTCAATACAATTTTCTTGCAAATTTGGCAATTTACTATTTTTAGCAGTTTTTAACTTCCAAGGCCATTTTGAGGGCCCAAATGAAGGTTTTTCTAGATCGAGTCTCTCAATGATATCCAAAGGCATAATTGGTTCCCAAAAATGAATCTTCTCGATGATACATTTCCAATGACCTATCATACGACTAAAACAAAGATCGTATGAAAAAGTTACAACCCTGGGAAGTTGATGTACTAACTTACCCAAACGGGGCCCACATGACTTTTAGCGCTTCATCTCCTAGGGTTAGGTTTTTTTATGTGTAGGGTTTTTTTCAATCCTGTTTACTGTAAAAAAGGCCTTCAGAGCCTCATTTTTATCATCTTCTTGTGAATGCGAGTAGCTGTCACATCTCTTCTCAGAGATAAGCTGCCACCATTCTAGCGAGTTTTTCACTCTGTATTTTTACGGTGTTTATACATTTCTTTGATTAATAGAAATAGTGTATTATTGTATATTTGTGTTTATGGTTGGATCTCTGATACATTTTCATTATATTATTGAATATCTGTGATATCTCTATGCATTTATTTATTGTATCTCTGATCTCATTTCATGTCGAAAATAATACGGATCAGTGGTATTAGAGGAGGTTGTTCTTGATCATTTTTTTTCTTCTTTTTAGTGCATGTCCCCGATGAGATCTGAGTATACAAAGTTGGTTCTTGAGCTTGTCTCTTTTGAGGACAATCTCTCTTGCACACCCAATAAACCCTCAATGGTAGAAGAGAAGAAAAATGATGTGACAGAGGGACGAAATGATGGATAATTTTTCCCACATCCTTCAACACCTACCGATAGCAACAGGCACATCTTCATCAAGTGGCCAATTTCGATGCACCTCGCCTTTCAAGTTACAAGTTAATTTTTATATTCCTGTATTTGAAGGAAAAATAGATCCATAAGCCCTAGACAAATGGTTAAATATGCTAGAAGGTTATTTCTCTGTTCACAAATTTTCTGACAAAGAAAATATCACCTTCGCACTCCTTAAATCTCTTCCCCATGTCAAACATTGATGGGAAAATTATTAGGAGCAGAGCTCCACAGAGGAACAATATTACCCTATTGGAAACTATGTGGCAAGTACATGAGATTGACCACACTGGGGCAAGAGGGGCCAAGCAGTTCTGGAGTTCGCCAATACCTTCCATACCTTGCGCACCAAGATGGGTATCAAAGACTCTGAATGACATTTGGTTCTAAAATACCGTGAGGCTCTACAAAGATACATCCAGACTGAAATGGATTTTTTAGACACCTCATCACTTGGTGCTACTTATCGATATGTTGTTAAAATTGAGTAGAAATTTAAGCACCAGAAAAAACGGGAGTTCGGGAATGCAAATTCGCAACACCCAAAGTATAACAAAGATGACCATAACAAACAGTCTCTTGAAAACTAGTCCAAGACACAGGGAAAGAAGGGTCATGGGAAGACAATGAAGGACACCATAAAATGGTGTGATTTCCACAAATGCCCCTAGCACAACACCGATGAATGTTTCTCAAAGTAGTCATTGGTGGCTGAGATAAAAAATAAGGAGCTGAACCCTGATTTAGAATCTGATTATGAAAATATTGGTAAAGGACAGATCATTGACGCATACCCCACTACTATTTTCACAACTACAACATTTCATCTAGAAGAACCAATGGATACTGAAGAGGGGGAGTGCTTTTTCATTCACATATGTGGGTGAAGGGGACCCCGCTACTTTTTATTGTTGATAGCGGAAGCCATAAAAACCTCATCTCATCATAGGTCGTCAGATAGTTGCGATTGTTGACAACACCACACCATCAACCATACAACATCAGGTTGCTTCGCCAAGGATGAAATATCCATGTCAACCAATAGTGTCGATTATCATACGGCACCCAACTATTCAAGGATGAGGTATTATGTGATGTTGCCCCACTATATGTCTATGGTGTGCTCTTGGGCCAACCATATATGTGGAGACGTTATTTTGTTTATGATTCTTGACCCCATAATGTCATTGTTACTTTGGAGGGTAATATCTACAGAATAACAGAGGTAGTTCCGACTCCTGTTCCACCTAAAAAGTGTCGCAAGGTAGTATCTCATTTTGCAATATTCAACTTCTTCATAATCTGTTCAAAAGGAGAAGAAGAGGACACTGCAACCACTACAACCTTGCCCCAAGCACCTTCTATCCAATAGAAGAAGATAAAAAATGTTGCAGCAAAGCGCAAAGAGTCCTTATGCACACCATCCTCTGATGTATCCCAACTTATTGGACAACCTCAATCTCAACAGGCTCGCGTCAGACTTCCACAAACTGAGCAATGCGACGTCTCCAGCAAGGCAAGCAACTCACCAAGATATAGATTCAGTAATCACTTTTCTCTCTCCCCCGGGAACTCAATGCAATGGAGACCATTTCTTCCTAAGGAGGGAGGATTGATCCAGGTGGATATCGATGGACACCCACCTTTCCCAACTGGCCCAAAACAGTTTTCTAACAAATTTGGCAATTTACAATTTTTAGTAGTTTTTAACTTCTGGGACCATTTTGAGGGCCCAAATGAAGGTTTTTCTAGATCAAGGTTCTCAATGATATTTGAAGGCATAATTGATCCCCCAAAATGAATCTATTCAAAGATACCTTTCCAACGAGCTATCATACGCCTAAAATGGAGATCATATGCAAAAGTTACGACCTCGGGAAGTTGATGTACTAACTTACCCAAATGGGGCCCACATGACTTTTGGCGCTTCATATCCTAGGGTTAGGTTTTTGGATGTATAGGGTTTTTGAAATTCATGTTTATTGTAAAAAATGCCTTTAGAGGCTCATTGTAATCATGTTTTGGAGAATGTGAGTAGTCGTCACATCTCTTCTCAGAGATAAGCTACAACCATTCTAGTGAGTCTTTCACGCTGTATTTTTACAGTCTCTGTACATTTCTTTGATTAATAGAAATCCTGTATTACTATATATCTGTTTTTATGGTTGCATATCTGATACATTTATGTTATATTATTGAATATCTATGATATCTTTTTGCATTTCTTTATTATATCTCTGATCACATTTTGTGCCGAAAATAATCTGGATCAGTGGTATCAGAGCAGGTTGTTCTTGATCATTTTATTTTTCTTTTCAGTGCATGTCCCTGACGAGGTTTCAGCATAGCAAGTTGGGTATCAAGCTTGTCTCTCTTGAGTAAAATCTCTCTCTCACACCCAAGAAACCCTCAATGGAAGAATAAAAGAAAAATGATGGAGCAGATTATCCTATTAGTCTATTTCTTGAGCAAGCGCTCATGTGACAATGGGATGAAATGATGGAGAATTTTTCCCACATCCTTCAACGCCTGTCGATAGAAACATGCGCATCTTCGTAAGGCATCCACTTTGGAGGCACGTCGCCTTTCAAGGTACAAGTTAATTTTGATATTTTTGTATTTGAAGGACAGCTAGATGCAGAAGCCCTAGACAAATGGTTAAATCTACTAGAAGGTTATTTCTCTATTCACAAATTTTCTGACAAAGAAAATATCACCTTCAGACTCCTGAAATCTCTCCCCCATGTCAAACATTGGTGGGAAACTTATTGGGAGTAGAGTTCCACAGAGGAGTCTGAAATATATGGGGTCAATCGCACTTGGGATTTTTTTGTGGATCCAGTAAAGGAACAATATTACCCTACTTGAAACTATGAGGACCAGTACATGAGATGGACCACACTACGGCAAGAGAGGGGACAATCAGTTCCGAAGTTCACCAATACCTTCCATACCTTGTGTACCAAGATAGGTATCAAAGAATCGAAGTGACATTTGGTTCTGAAATACCCTAGGGCTCTACACAGATACATCCAGACTGAAATGGATTTTCTATACATATCATTACTTGGTGTTGCTTATCGATATGTTGTTAAAATTGAGCAGAAATTTAAGCACCAGAACAAACAGGAGTTCAAGTCTGCAAATACGCAACAACCAAAGTATGAAAAAGACAGCCCTAACAAATAATCTCCTGAAAACTAGTCCAAGACACAATAAAAGACGGGTCACAAAATGGTTTGAATTCCACAAAATCCCATGGCACAACACTGATGAATGTCACTCAAAAAATTCATTAGTGGCCGAGATAAAAGAAAAGGAGCTGAACCTTGATTCAAAATCTGATTATGAAAATACTGGTAAAGGACATATCATTGATGCAGACTCCACTGCTATTATCATGACCACAACAATTCAACCAGAAGAACCAATGGATCCCAAAGAGGGGGAGTTCCTTTTTCATTCACAGATGTGGGTGAAGGGGATACTGCTACATTTTATTGTCGATAGCGGAAGACAGAAAAACCTCATCTTAGTAGAGGTTGTCAGACAGTTTTGATTGTCGACAACAGCACACCCACAGCCATACAACATCAGGTGGCCTAGCCAAGGACAAGATCTTTGTGTCAGGAAACAATTTCGATTATCATACGGCATCCAACCCTTCAAGGATGAGGTATTATGTGATGTTTCCCCATTGGATGTCTCTGATGTGCTCTTGGGCCAACCATATATGTGGAGACGCCATGTTGTTTATGACTCTCAACCCTGTAGTGTCATTGTTACTTTGGGGGGTCATCTCTACAGAATACCAGAGGTAGTTTCAATTACTATTACACCTAAAAAGTGTCGCAAGATAGTATCTCATTCTGCAAAATTTAGCTTCTTCACAATCTGTTCAAAAGGAGAACAAAAGGACACTGCAACCACTACAGCCTTGCCCCAAGCACCTTCTATCCAACAAAAGAAAATTGACAAGGTTGCAACAAAGCACAAAGAGTCCTTATGCACACCATTCTCTCATGTAGTCCGACTTGTAGATCAATCTCAGCCTCAACTGGTTCATGACAGACTTCCACAAACTGAGCAGCGCAACGTCTCCAGCAAGGGAAGCAACTCACCAAGATACAGATTCAGTAAACACTTTTTCCTCTCCTATGAGAACTCAAATCAATGGATACAATTTCTTCCTAATGAGGGAGGAATTATCTAGGTGGATATCAGTGGCCACCCACCTTTTCTAACTGGCTCAAAACAATTTTCTGGCAAATTTGGCAATTTACTATTTTTAGCAGTTTTAAACTTTCGGGGCCATTTTGAGGGCCCAAATGAAGGTTTTTAGAGATATAAATTCTCACTTATAATCGAAGGCATAATTTATCCCCAAAAATTAATCTCCTCGACGATACCTTTCCAATGGGCTATCATATGCCTAAAACGGAGATCGTATGCAAAAGTTACGACCCCAGGAAGTTGATGTACTAACTTCGACACTTCATCTCCTAGGGTTAGGTTTTTGGATGTATAGGGTTTTTGACAGTCCTATTTATTCTAAACAGGGCCTTTAGAGCCTCATTGTAATCATCTTCTTGTGAATGTGAGTAGCCGTCACATCTCTTCTCAGAGATAAGCTTCCACCATTCTAGCGAGTCTTTCACTCTGTATTTTTACAGTCTCTGTACATTTCTTTGATTAATAGAAATCATTTATTACTATATATCTGTGTTTATGGTTGCATCTATGATAAATTTTCATTATATTATTGAATATATACGATATCTCTATGCATTTATTTATTATATCTCTGATCTCATTTCGTGCCGAAAATAATCTGGTTCAGTGGTACTAGAGCAAGTTGTTCTTGATCATTTTTTTTTTCTATGCATGTCCCCGACGAGGTCCGAGTATATCAATTTGGGTCTCGAGTTTGTCTCTCTTAAGGAAAATCGTTCTCGCACACCCAAGAAACCCTTAATGGTGGAAAAAAGGAAAAATGATGGAGCAAACAATCCTATCAGTCTGTTGCTTGAGCAAGCTCTCACACGACAGAGGGACAAAATGATGGAGAATTTTTCCCACATCCTTCAACGCCTGTCGATAGAAATAGGCGCATCTTCATCAAGCGGCCACTTTGGAGGCACCTCGCCTTTCAAGGTAAAAGTTAATTTTGATATTCCTGTATTTGAAGGACAGATAGAAGAAGAAGCCCTAAACAAATCATTAAATCTGCTAGAAGGTTATTTCTCTGTTCACAAATTTTCTAACAAAGAAATGATCACCTTCACACTTCTTAAAGATATACCCCATGTCAAACATTGGTGGGAAACTTATTAGGAGCAGAGTTCTAGAAAGGAGTCTAAAATATATAGGGTTGATCCCACATGGGTTTTTTTTGTGGATGCAGTAAAGGAAGAATATTACCCTATTGGAAACTATGAGGACTAGTACATGAGATGGACCACATTGTAGCAAAAGAGGGGCCAAGCAGTTCCAGAGTTAACCAACACATTCCATACCTTACACACCAAGCTGGGTATCAAATACTTTGAGTGACATTTGGTTGTAAAACACCGTGGGGCTCTACACAGATACATCCAGAATGAAATGGATTTTCTCAAAATCTCATCACTTGATGTTGCTTATTGATATGTTGTTAAAATTGAGAAGAAATTTAAGCACCAGAACAAATGGGAGTCTAGTTCTACAAATCCGCAACAACCAAAGTATGAAAAAGACGACCCTAACAAATAGTCTCAATAAAACTAGTCCAAGACACAAGAAAAGAAAGGTCACGGGAAGACAAAGAAAGACACTGAAAAATGGTGTCATTTCAACAAACTCCCCTCACACAACACCGATGCATGTCACTCAAAATAGTCATTGGTGGCCGAGATCAAGGACAAGGAGCTGAAACCTGATTCAGAATCTAATTCTGAAAATATTGGTAAAGGACAGATCATTGACACAGACCCCATTGCTATTGTCGCGACCACAACAATTAAACCAGAAGAAACAACAGATCCCGAAGAGGGGGAGCGCCTTTTTATTTCACAGATGTGGGTAAAGGGGACCCCACTACATTTTATTGTTGATAGTGGAAGCCAGAAAAACCTCATCTCAGCAGAGGTCGTTAGACAGTTGCGATTCTCGACAACACCACACCCGCAGCCATACAGCATCAGGTGGCTTCGCCAAGGACGAGATCTTTGTGTCAGCCAACAATTTCGATTATCATACGGCATCCAAACCTTCAAGGATAAGGTATTATGTGATGTTTCCCCACTAGATGTCTGTGATGTGTTCTTGGGCCAACCATATAGGTGGAGGCTCCATGTTGTTTATGAGTCTCGACACCATAGTGTCATTGTTACTTTGGGGGGTCATCTCTACAGAATACCGAGGTAGTTTTGACTACTGTTCCACGTAAAAAGTGTCGCAAGGTAGTATCTCATACTGCAAAATTTAGCTTCTTTACAATCTGTTGAAAAGGAGAACAAAAGGACACTACAACCACTACAACCTTGCCCCAAGCACCTTCTATCCAACAGAAGCAGATCGACAAGGTTACAAAAAAGAGAAAAGAGTCCTTATGCACACCATCCTCTCATGTATCCTAACTTATTGAACAGCCTCAACCTCAATAGGTTCACGACAGACATCCACAAACTGAGCAACGTGACGTCTCCAACAAGGCAAGCAACTCACCAAGATACAGATTCAGTAAACGCTTTACGCTCTCCCCTGATAACTCAACGCAATGGATACCATTTCTTCCTAAGGAGGGAGGATTGATCCAGGTGGATATCGGTGGCCACCCACCTTTTCTGATTGGCTCAAAATATTTTTCTGCCAAATTTGGCAATTTACTATTTTTAGCAGTTTTTAACTTCCGGGGCAATTTTGAGGGCCCAAATGAAGGTTTTTCGAGATCGAGGTTCTCAATGATAAACGAAGGCATTATTGAGCCCCCAAAATGAATCTTCTCGATGATACCTTTCCAACAACTATCATACGCCTAAAATGAAGATCGTATGCAAAAGTTACGACCCCGAGAAGTTGATGTACTAACTTACCCAAACGGGGCCCACATGAATTTTGGTGCTCCATCTCCTAGGGTTAGGTTTTTGGATGTCTAGGGTTTTTGGCATTCCTTTTTATTGTAAAAAATTCCTTCAAAGCCTCATTGTAATCATCTTCTTGTGAATGCGATTAGCCATCACATCTCTTCTGAGAGATAAGCTGCCACCATTCTAGCGAGTCTTTCACTTTGTATTTTTATTGTCTCTGTACATTTCTTTGATTAATAGAAATCATGTATTACTATACATTTGTTTTTATGGTTTCATCTCTGATACATTTCCGTTATATTATTGAATATCTATGATATCTCTGTGCATTTTTTTACTATATCTTCTATCTCATTTCATGCTGAAAATAATCCGGATCAACATAGCTTTTATGTCGATCTTGTGCCTCTTTTAAATTAGGTTGTACATTATTGACCATCCTTTCCATTTCTTGGAGCATTTATGGTCCAACCATAATCATGTCAACCGGGTTATTCCAACTGATAGGGGTTGTAAATTTTCTTCCATACAAAACTTTGAAAGGAATCATCTTTGTCGACGCTTGATATTCGTTATTGTATGCGAATTCAACTAAGTTTAGATACTCTTCCCACTTAGTTTGTTGTGTTATTACATACATTAGTAACATATCTTTGATTGTTACATCCCACTCTTGTGCACACCTAATGTGACTTATTCTTGTGGACACTTGTGTGCAAGTGATTCGGTTCTCTATACGATTGACTGATTTGATTATGGGGCATGATGATGTTTGTGGATTTGATGATATGTTATTTTATAATATTTATATCAACAAGTGCTACTGACTGGTTTTCCTGAGTATGGAGGACTCTGGACATTTGAGGATGTTGATGGCATCGATGTATCTCCTTGGACTCCGGATCGAGTCAGGGAGAGAACGGTTATGGTTTGAATTTTTTGATATTATATATGTGGCATATGACTATATATTATGATGTTGATTGTTATCAATCGTATGTTTGTTGATGGATGCAGGCTAATGATATCTTGCTAATCAGACTCACATTTGGATTAGAGTGGTCATGGATGAAAACCAAAGTTATTGATGGAGGGGTGTGGCAGTAACCCTGCCACAACCTACTAGCATTCCCGTCGTGGCTCGAACTATAGGTTAATGATTACATAGTTCGAGAGATCCACGATGTCGTGAGGGAAAATTATGACATTCATTCACGATGATTCTAAGGGGAATGTAATAAGGTAGGGTCCTTATTCCTTAGAGGCCCTTAGTCTCCCACAACATCTCCTGATGGACTATTGACTCCAGTGGTTTGACATCTACCAAATTCATTCAAGAGGTGAGTGACAGCCTTGGAACACGTAGGGAATCTTGAATGGCATGTTGCAAAAATAAAAATAAAAGAGCAGAGTGGCACCCTTGGAACATGTAGTGTGTCCTCAAGGGCACGTCATGATTTTAACTATGGTAAGTTTAAACCTAGTACATAGAAAACTAGTGTAATGTACCCCAAAATTACCAAATAAAAAAAAATGTTAGGTGCATTAAAACTTTTCTACTATGATATAATTGATCAATATTAAATCTATTATTGTCGCTATCAAAATATGACAGGTATAAATAAAAAGATAGTTAACTTTTCTTAGTGAAGTCGTGCCCATTAAAATAATTCAAAACGTACGAAAATTGTTTAGTACACTCCACATTTTTAACATCATAGGATAGTGTTTAGACTGTTCACGGAACTGCAATATTGTTGGGGCTCATAAATTTCCTATTCTCATCCACCTTTCCCTTCATCATTCTTCACATTTCATTGCTCCATTAACCTTTCACGATATCATTTCCATAAATATACTTGGGTTTCACCTTATTGTTCTCCACTTTATTCATTTTAGTATTTAAAAGGAATTTGTGATTAAATGTTAGAAAATCAACATGTTTTCATATATATCTCAACTATGTGTGAGCTTTGTAATGTGTAGGAATATGTGAAGGATTAATTCATAGGACTTCTCGAATACTTCCTCCACCATTTCAATATTTGAGGAGATAATTCAAGACCATTCCAAGGAGAAGATCATGGAGATTTGGTTGGAATATCTTATCTAATATATATGAGAGATATCTGTGAGGATTTAAAGGGATTATATTTTGTAATAATGGAAAATAGGTTGAGAGAATAGTGGATCTGTAATAATGAGATGGTTATCTTATCTTCAAGGGTCTCATGTATAAAAGAGAGTGCTCTCTCTTCATGAGGATTCAATTAGATTATTCAAGTAGAAGAGGACTTATATTATTCAATTAAGATGTAATTAGAATTAGAGTAGTCATTAATGGCAGTCATTAAGATTCGAAAGAGAAATGGATTCTTAGTTTTGATTCATGGTTTTGGTTTTCATGCTTTCATTATTCTTTTATGAAGATTGATTAGATTATTGAATGTAAGATTGCTTCATTGGTGAGAGCTCTCATATGTTGTTATGCCATTTAACTCTTCACTTGTTGTATCTGCTTTTCCTTCATGTACTTATCCATTTCTAGATTAATATCCCTTACGCAATTTCCCATTCTTAGAGTAATTTAATTTACGCGACTAGATTAATGATTCAATTCCAGTCGTGTGTTAGATTAATGATTCTATTTCAGTTGTGTGTTAGATTAATGATTCAATTTCAGTTGTAGATTAAAAATTAGATTATATTAGTCTCACTTCAATCTTGCATATAATTTGCGTGTACTTCGTCAGTTTACGACCCTTGGGTTGACAAATTAGATAGTTGGGTAAATACTACAATGCAATTAATACAACATTATTTCAGCCCAATATAACGACTGTCCTTCCCTTGTCACGATTGTTGTTCCTTTTGTTGTTCATTTGAACAGGACAATTGTTGTTCCTTTTGTTGTTCCTTTGAATAGAACAATTGTCGTTCCCTTTATGATTGTTGTTCCTTTATAGGTGTTGCATCTCTGGAGGCTGGGTATTGAAAACAAAAGGTAAGAACCTACGTAGGCGACAAGTAAAATGCTTGTGCCAGCACCTACCTTTGGTTGATGCATAGAGGTTGTTTTTAGGACATATTTAGAACCCAACAAATATCAAAATGGAACTGTAAGCCTTACTGTGTCCCTAATAGGATATAGTAACCTTATCCTAGCATTGGTAACTACTTTTATCATATAAGATCTTATAAGTGTGATTTATCAAAATATCTTTGTTTAATCAAGACTTAGCACCTTCCACTTTGTATCCAATATATGAGTACTTTTAATCTTACCAAATAATCCCACATATTAAGTTTTTCTCATTATACTCTTATATCACATGTTTAAAGATTATTTGGAATTTTCATAGGATATAAAATCGTCACTTCATATCTATATATATAGTCATACAAGGTAGCTTATTCCTTTAAGGATGTATGCATAAGTTATAACATGCATTACATGAATTTTAATGTTATTCACATACACATATGTGTCCACTTACTAAAGTCCTTACCCCTATTGTATACACATTCTAACTATTACATACAGTGGTCATATCTTGTCACTTTTTTCATTTAAACTCTAACATGGTAACTACTGGTACTTAGAGCATGCCAGTTGTAACGAAAGGGTTTCTTGATATATGAATGTTTAACATTTAAGGTTTGTCATCGAGTTTGGTGTGACAGGTCATAACCCTAAGCCTGGTAATGCACTTAACCCATCTCTAAAATATTAATTGTTCAGCATGAAATCCCACTCGACCTGTGACCAGGCCAAATACTAAATGCATTAAGTTATTCTAGGTTAAGGGTGATATTAAGTTTGTCCATAAACATATAAATTCCCTTCTCGATAGTTATGAGAGTTCTACAACATACTGGTTGTTAGGTTATCGTATCCAATGTGGATAGGCCATATTCATTTATACACATGCCCAGAGTACATGAACATCGTATGACCATTACTCTGCAATGGGAATGTTTTTTGGGTAACTAACGTATCGTCTCCCTTTTCCTTTATGCATTTTGCAAAAATTCCCAACGGTAATCCCTGCAATGTTTTCTCTAGGTGTATGACCGACGACTTGGAGCGGTCCTTCTTTATGTAAGGAAAGGGAAGGAGCACAACCAACTGGTTCCTTCTATACCAGGTAAACCCCAAGAAAACTCCATCTCTTAAGTTATCCTATAATAGAAGTGGTATTTTGTAATAGTAATCATATTTGTAACCACCTCCGTATCTGATTCCTACAGTTTTCGGATTTGAAGTACTTTTCTTTTGTTGTCACTTAATCTCTAAATGTATTTTATATTTACAATTTGTGTGGTATATCCCCATTGGATAAATCATAGTGAGTTATGATATTGATGAGTTAGCATTTCTAGTGAGTGTAAGACACCCTCTAATCATGGTTTTCATTCAGGACTTGTTTGAAGTGTATGCAGGCGATTTAACCTTATGATTCAAGACTTATTCTTGTAATAATATTAAGGGTTTTTTTGGAATGAAGTTAGGCCATGAACTCGATCTTCTCCTTATCGTTTATGCTTGTATTTTTTTAAGTTATTCATGACATACCTATCCCGAGAATCCGGTGGTTAAATATTCTTCTGGGTTTTTGCATAACTCTTAAATCCGCTTATGGTGTTCCTTGTATGTATAAACTGTATACTACTATTTCCTATTTTCCATACGCTATATATATATATATATATATGAAATCCGTAAAAATTAAAAGATGGCATGAACCCGAACTATCAACTCCTTAACTGAGAGTTCACATCTCGGGACATACTGTAAATTATTCTGACTTTGATTTACATGGTGTAAAATCATAACATTGTCTTTATGTATGTAGTAAGGTTTTCTTACCCATGTGTAAAATTTTAGTAATTGTCCTGCAAGACTTTCCTCTTAATCTATTCACGTCCCGCATACCTATACAAAAATTGTTAAAGTCGTAAGACTTCCCTCTATGTAAATAAATAAATTCCACCAGAGTTTATACCTCATGTAAAATTATATAATATTCGACCCAAGTCCTTTGTTCTTGAAATTTGTGTTTAAATTTGTCTATCTATACTTCTTCTGCGTAAAATAAAATAGTAAATGAACTACCTCCAAAATCTCGTTTAATTCTCTTCTATTGGACAAACTGTCTTTGACGGAAAGGAAATACTACAGTAGGTTCATGATACATATGCAAGTTCAATTTATACTTGTGTTCTTGTCTGATTTTTTAGCCAGTAACTCGTAAGTTTTAATATTTGTGAAAGAAATGTCCCTCAGACTTTTTCTATAGTCCTGAATTGGGAAGGATACACGTCTATGGGACATGCGACTTTAATGTGTGAACTTGATTACTTTGGTTATGAAACAAATAACAAATGTTCAACACTATTTTTAATTATTTATTTACATTCTCGCGCATCAAGTTAGATTCCTTTTGGGTACAAAACTAATGATGGGACCCTATTTTCCTTGCAAGGGTACCCATCTTCCATTTTTGGGTCCACCTCTCCCCTTTCAGACTGTGGATGGATCATATCTTCAACGACGATGGGGAATTGCATCCATGCTAGCTATAATCTAAGTACTATTCACTTGCTTAATATTTAATATTTATTTTCATTCGATTACTTTAACACAATTTAATGAATTTATAGTTTTCCCTTTGCAAAATTAAATAGTCAGAAGGAAACGAATCAAGGGGATCTCCTTTCTCGAAAAAGGTATTCGAGTTCTGATTCTAGTGTTTCAATTAAAATTCTCAGGTTGTGTTTACTATGGTTATGGGATCCTTACCCTAGGATACTCTTCTATAATAATTTTGAACCAGGGTTTCCTAGCTATACAGATCATTATGATTTAATTCTTATTGTGCACATAGGTTACTGAAACCATTCGAATAAGTTATTAAGTAATATACAACTCTTGTAGCATGTATTTTATACCATTGAAAATATTTGTTTATAGGGCTGGTGTAATGTAAAAACGACCCCTAACTTTATTTCACTCTTGTATGGTCTGCTCAATGGTAAATGCTTATATTCTCATGTTGTTCAAGGATTGATAAACTCTTTTTGTATATGCATATGATATATTTTTGTACATGTCCATGAATCTATGCATGCATCTATATATATATATATATATATATATATATATATATATATATATATATATATATATATATATATATATATATATATTCATCTCAAGATTACGATTGGTATCACAATAGTCCAATTTTCCTTAAGTTGGAAAACATATATGTTTGTATCTACATACGTGTTAATGGTTATGATTAACACTGAAATACTTCTATTTTATTTAATCTTGAATACATACACATATATGCTTATTTAGATACATGTAAAATATACATAGACATCTTCTATAGAAGTAAGTCTTCACTTAAAGTTTACCTGAAACCTACAACAGATTCAATATTCCTTATGAATGATTATAAATATACCCACATTCCTATGTATATATGTCTAGTCCTAATTTCAATCAGCAGATATAACTTACATTAAGATTACTAGTTCTACTCAGTGAGCATATTCACATGAATAAATAATTATCACAGATTCATCTCATTTCAATTAGTTAACACTCAAAAAAAAATATTTAACAAGAGAACAAGTAGAGGTACATATCTGAATTCAAAGATGAAACACAAATGGAGCAACCAAGTTCCACCCAACCGTAGAACAAAACAACCAAATTACTTGCTCCGTTCACCCCCTAGGCTGACTATGAGTCCATAAGGGAGAATTCCAATGGTCCTCTTTTGCTACAGTCCTCCTTTCAGATCATAAAAATCCCCTTTCCTCACACTAAATAGTGTTCATAACAACTAGTGATATCCTTTCCCCAACATACTAAGTAGCATCATGCCTCCTCCCGTATGTTGTATATCATGAGCATATTGTGTCTAGGTATTTTTTCGTCCTTGGAATTTTCTCTTCTTTACAAATCCCTGATTTTTTGATGATGCTAGTGGTCAAATTCCTCATTTTCCACTTGTAAAATTAATCCTTAAGGTAACTCAATTCAGTTTCCCACTAATGGAGTCATGCTCAGTTGTTTTCAACCTAGTTGTTCCATTTGTTCTTCAACAATTAATATATTAAAAGATTTGTCTTTTACATGTGTCACAGTCAAAGAGTTAGTTGGACAAATCAAATCTTTTCCCAACAGTCAAAAATAATTAATTACAAATAATCAAATTCCAATTTTGTACTTCCCATAAATGGCAATAATTTTCCAAATACAAATTTTCCAAAAACAAAAAATTATTCCTAAGTGCACACAGAATTTAATAATTAATTATTTTTTTGGATATTACATCCTCTCCCCCTTAAGTACAATACTTTCCTTATTGTATATTTCTCTCTTGGAATAGGGTTGGATAATATTTCTGCAAATCTTCCTTTAATTCCCAAGTAGCCTCCTCAGGACTAAAGTGCATGCATTTCACTTTTACCTGGGCGATGGCTATGTTTCGTAGTACTATTTATTTTCTATCCAAAATGCGTAGAGGTTCCAATTGGAACTCTCCTTCTAGTTCAACCTACACCATGCTCCAATCCATGATGTGAGTAGGATCATGAATATACGTTTTCAACAAAGAAACATGAAAAATATTATGAACTATTAAATTTGCAGGGAGTGCAAGTTGATATGCCACAGGTCCAATTCGAGATAAGATCTTGAAGGGGCCACAAAACGTGGGTGCTAACTTTGAACAGTTTCCTAGCTTCAGTGAAACACTTCTTGCTTTGACTTTCAAATACATATGGTCTCCAACTTGAAATTCCTGGTTTCTCCTTTTCAAATTTGTGTAGCTTTTTTGTATGTCTTGTGCCTCTTTTAAATTCGGTTGTACCTTTCTTACCATTTTCTCCATTTCCTAGAACATTTATGGTCGCATCATGAGTCTGTCCATTAGGTCATCCCAGCTAATTAGAGTTGTAAATTTTCTGTTGTACAATACTTCGAAGGGGCTCATCTTAGCTGACGTCTTATAGTCATTATTGTATACCAATTCCACTAAGTGTAGGTATTCCTCCCACTTATTTGGTTTTGTACTTATGTAAATTTGTAACATATCTTCCACAATCTGGTTTGTTCATTCAGTTTGCCCATCCATTTGTGGATGGTAGTTTGTGCTGAAATTCAGGTTAGTATTCAACTCTGCAAACATTTCTTTCCAAAACATTGATCTAAATTTGACATCTCTATTTGAAATCACAATTTTAGGGATACCATGCAATCTAAATATTTCCTTCATAAATATTTCACCAATGTTAATAGATTTATAAGTAGATTTCACAGGAATAAAATGTGAATACTTGCTAAGTTTATCAATTACTACCATAATTGAATCATTCTATTTTTGAGTTTTAGTAAAACCTATGATAAAGTCCAGTGAGATAGTCTCCCACTTCCATTCTAGTATAGGTAGAGGTTGTAGCAGGTCGCTTGGATGTTGATGTTCAACCTTCACTTGTTGATAATCTAGGCATTTAGATAAGTATTCAGTTGTCTCACCTTTCATGTTAGGCCAATAAAACAACTTCCTCAAGGATGTCACCATTTTTTGTTATCCTGGATGACCAGAATACGGTTTCTTGTGCACTTCATCATAAATTGTTAGATTTAATTTAGCAGAATATGGTATGTACAACCTGTTTTTAAATCTTAGTAGTCCAATTCTATCCAAACTCAGACCTGTTATGTCCAAATTGTTTGTATTACCTTGTAAATATGCCATTGTTTTGATGTATTTTTTGTCATTACCAATTGAAGATCTTATCCTTTGTTCAATGTCTCTTTCTATTCTTCTAATAATTATCTCAAACAGTCCATTAGTTCTCCTACTTAAGTCATGTGCAGCTTTTTTTTCTTTACCTTTGATGTGTCTTACCTCGAAATCGAATTCACTCAATAAGTCCAACCACCTTGCTTTCCTTGCATTAAGATCTGGTTGAATAAATAATAATTTCACAACATTGTTATCGGTTAGCAACATAAATTTTCTACCCATTAAGTAGTGTCGCCACATTTTTAACACATGAATTATAGTTGCTAATTCCAATTCATGTGTGACATAGTTTCGTTCATGTTCTTTTATTTTTTGTTACTTGTAAAAAATAATGTGTCATTCTTGAGTTAGGACACCTCCCAAGCCTTATTTTCTTTCATCCATGAAAACTGTAAAGTCTTTATTTGGGTCTGCTACCCTTAAAATAGGTGATGTAGTTAACAGTTCTTTTAGCCTTTTAAGGTTGTCCTGGCAATTCTGAGTCCAAGTAAACTTTATTCACTTTTCTTGTAGGGATGTTATTGGGTATGCAATCTTAGAGAACCCTTCGATAAATCTATGGTAGTAACTGGTAATTCCCATGAATGACCGGATGTTTTCCACATCCTTAGGGATAGGCCATTCCATGATAGATCTTATCTTCTCTGGGTCAACTACAATACATTCTTCAGATATTACATGTCCTAGGTACTCTATTCTCTTTTGCTAGAAGTCACATTTGTCAAATTTTGCATATATATTGTGTTTCCTTAAGGTCTACAATACTATATTTAGATGTTCTTCGTGTTCTTCTTCTATTTTCAAATAAACTAAAATGTCGTCAATAAATAGAAAAACAAAGTTATCCAAATATTGACTGAATATGTTATTCATTAAACACATAAATGTTGTTGGTGCGTTGGTGAGACCAAAAATAATAACAACAAAATCATAATGTCCATATCTTGTTCTAAAAGTTGTTTTACTTATATATTTGTCCTTTATTCTGACTCGGTCATAACCAGATCTTAAATCTAACTTAGAAAAAATATTTTCCCCTCCCACTTGATCAAACAAATCGTTAATTCTCGGTAGACAATAATTGTTCTTAATAGTCATCTTGTTTAATTGTCGATAATCAATACATAATATTAATCTTAGGGTTCCTTCGATATCGAGGTTGATCCAAGCAATAGATCAATGGAGAAATTTGTCTCTCTCCTTAGAGGCAGTTTTGGTATTTCGTCCACAAGTAAATATCTAAACTCGTGCAAGACGATAAAGTCTTCTAGGCTGGGTTTATCTTCCTTTTCTAACAGATTTGTCACTTGAATAACACAAATGTGACAACCTTTATTCATGCTTTTCTTAAACTACATGGCTGAAATCTTCCTAACTAGTACTGGTTTTTTGATGCATTGTATTGTCCTAACTGTGTTGTTTTTGTCTCTGTAAGTAAGTGATTTTTCATAGAAATAAAAAATTTACTTTATGTTTCTCTAACCAGTCCATTCCAATTATTATATTGTAATATCCCAAAGGTAAAATATTCATATTTAACTTTTTATTTTTTCCATCTAAACTGAGTTCACATTCATAAATGAAATATGTTACTTTTCTCTTAGTGCTTGTTGCTAGCTGCACTAACCAATATTTAGCATGCTTTACTTTCTTAATATTGTTTGAATCAACTAAACTATGAGTAACATAACTCAAAGTAGCTCCTGGGTCAATTAAAATAGAAATAGGATTATTATTAGCTTTACCTTCAATTTCCACTCTGGTGGATTGATGATCAGCTTGTTGACCATCCACAACTGCATTAATTATGTGCACGTTTCTTCCCACATGTCCCATTGTAGAGGCATCTTGCAGGTTATGAACTATGGTCCTTGTTGTCGAGGTTAAACATGGACAATTACTCCTTAAGTGAGGTTCTCCACTCTCCCATCATTTTAACGGTTCTGTGGGGCTGTCCCCAAATTTCTTGGTCCCTAGATTAATTGTTCTACCTCCCCCTTGAGTGCTCTGGTTATTGGAATGAAAATATTTCATTTGGAAATTCTTTGTCGCATTTCAGAAAGGGGTTGATTGGAAGCCTTTCTTCTCTTGATTCAATCTGTCATGTTTATTATCCTTCCAAGCCTTGAGAATTTAAGATCTCTATTTATACTAATCATAGCACATTCGACCCTTTCTAAAAAAATTGCTTAATTTCTTGGGATTGTCAAATTAAATTTTGTCTTTATAGGATTGTGGTAGGCTCCTAGGAATCATTGTATTTTTACTTTGTCTTCCCTAATGTATGGCACAAATATTAATAATTCAAGAAATTTGTTTATCAGGTCATCCATTGTCATTTGTCCGAGTCTTAGCTCATAAAACTCTTTGGTATTTCTTTCATAATTACTTTCTGATAAATATTGTTTCTTGAAGTACTTCTTGAAATATGGCGATACCTTCTATTTATCTTTTAAACCCTTGGCCAATTTTAGGTCCTTCCACTAGATGCTCTCTTTTCCTTTCAGGTTATGTATAGCCATTCTAACCTTCATGTTACTAGAATAATTATAGATATGGAAATACTTATTTTTATCCAGTAACCATGCTTCAACCTCCTCCCCTATCCTGGACTCTCCATCAAAGGTATATGGTTTGATATTCTTGAATTCACGTTCCAGGTGATCCACTTGTTTCTTTTTCTTTCCATTGGTTGTTTTATTTTCTGTTGTTGGTGTGCCTTCAGAAGAAATGTTATCATTTTCTTCTTAAGGACCCAAATTTTTGAGGCTCTTTTGTTGATCTCTTCTTCCTTGTTGTTGTCTTTTGGACTCTACTTTGTTATGATGTTGTGTAGCACCACTTCATTTATATCTTGTTGGTATTCATGTGCCTTTTTCAGTTTCTCATTATCTTCCTTGAATGTTTGCAACTTCACGATAAGGTTCCTCATTGTTTTTAGAACCCGGGTGGTTAAACTTTCTTCACTATTCTATCTAGGTTCTTTAGGAGGTCCTTGATCGAGATTCTCTTCAAGTTTGAACTCCTCTTCGTCCAGTGCTTCCATTAAAACAATAGAAATAAACATTTGTATGTTTGTAACAGTAAGCATTTTTGTTAATTTTTTCTTTGAACATAAATAAAATGTTCTAAACCAGTTTTGGCCTTGCCCTGAGGTCCAAGTGTTGCAACCATCAACTCTAATACCATATGTAATGTACCCCAAAATTACAAAATAAAAAAAAAATTCTAGGTGCATTAAAAATTCTTTACTCTGATATACTTGATCAAGCTTAAATCTATTATTGTCTCTATTGGAGTATGACATGTATAAATAACAATATAGTTAACGTTTCTAAGTGAAGTCATGCCCATTAAAAAATTCAGTACATTTTTAACATCATAGGCTAGTGTTAAGACTGTTTACAAAACTGTAATATCAAAGTGGAACTATAAGTCTTACTGTTTCCATAAAGGGATATAGTAATCCCATCCTAGCATGGGTAACTACTTTTATAATATAGGATTTTATAAGTGTGATTTATTAAAACATTTATCTTTAATCAAGACTTATAACATTCCACTTTGTATCCAATATATGAGTACTATTAATCTTATCAAAATAATCCCACATATTATTTTTTTCTCATTATACTCTTATATCACATGTTTAAAGATTATTTGGAATTGTCGTAGGATTATATCCTCCTTCCATATCTATATAGCTATATATATCGTACCTATATATATATATATATATATATGGTCATACAAGGTAGCTTATTCCTTTGAGGATGTATGTATAGCTTACCACATGAATTCCACAAATTGTAATGTTATTCCCATACACAGACCTGTCCACTTACTAAAGTCCTTACCCCTATTGTATACGCATTCAAACTATTACATACATTGGTAATATATTGTCAGTTTTTTCATTTAAACTCAAACATGATAACCACTCGTACTTAGTGCATGCCAGTTGTAATGAAAGGGGTCTTGGGTATACAAATGTTTAACGTTTAAGGGTTGGAATCGAGTTAGGGGTGATAGGTCGTAACCATAAACCTGGTAACACATTTAACCCATCTCTAAAATATTAATTGTTCATCATGAAAGCCCACCCGACATGTGATATGGCCCAAAAATGAATGCATTAAGTTGTGCTAGGTTAAGGGCGATATTAATTCTGTCCGTAAACACATCAATACCCTACTCGATAATTAAGAGGGTTTTGAAACGTACTGGTGGTTAGCTTATCGTTTCCAATGTGGGCATGCCATATTCGTTTATTCACATGGCTAGAGTACTCAAACATCCTATCACCATTACTCTGCACCTAGAAGGTTTTCTGGGTAACTAACATATTGTTTCCCTTTGGCTTTGTGCATTTTCCAAAAACTCCCAACTTTAATCCCTCCAATGTTTTCTCTGGGTGTATGACTAATGAATTGGAGTGGTCCTGCTCTGTGTAAGGAAAGGGAAGGAATGCGACCAAATGGTTCCTTATATAAAAGGTAAACCCCAAGAAAAATCTATTGCTTAAGTTATCCTGTAATAGAAGTGGTATTTTGTAATAGTAATCATATTCATGAATGCCTCTGTAACTGATTCCTATGGTTTCTGGATTTGAGGTACTTTCCTTTTGTTGTCACTTAATCTTTGAATTTTGTTTATATTTATGCTCTGTGTGGTATATCCCCATTGGATAAATCATGGTGAGTTACGATATTGATGAGTTAGCATTTCTAGCAAGTGTAAAACACCCTCTAATCATGGTTTTCATTAGGGACTTGTCTGAAGTGTATACAAGAAATTTAACCTTCATTTTCAAGACTTATTCCCATAATAATATTAAGGGATTTGTCGGTATGAAGTGAGGACATGACCTTGATATTATCCTTATCATTTATTCTTATATTTTGTTTAAGTTATTCACAACATACCTATCCTGAGAATTATGTGGTTAAGTATTCCTATGGGTTTCTAGAGTAAGTCTTAAATCCTCTTATGGTGTTCAATGTATGTATAAATTGTATACTACTATTTCCTATTTACAATATGTTATATATATATATATATATCCGGGATTTGTAAAAAGTCAAAGATGGCATGAACCCCAAACTATCAGATCCTTAACTGAGAGTTCACATCTTGGGACTTATTGTAAATTATTTTTCCTTTGATTTACATGATGTAAAATCATAACATTGTATTTGTGTATGCAATAAGGTTTTCTTACCCATGTGTAAAATTTTAGTAATTTCCCTGCAAGTCTTTCCTCTTAATCTATTCATGTCTCGCATACCTATATAGAAATTGTTAAAGTCATAAGAATACCCTCTTTGTATATAAAGAAATTCCACCATAGTTTATACCTCAAGTAAACTTATATAATATTCTCCCTAAGTCCTATGTTCTTGAAATCTGTGTTTAAACTTGTCTACCTGTACTTATTCCATATAAAAGAAAATAGTAAATCAAGTACCTCCAGAATTGCATTTAATTCTCTTCTATTGGAAATATTGTCCTTGATGGAAAGGAAAGATTACAGTAGGTTCGTAATGAGTATTCAAGTTGAGTTTATACTTGTGTTATCGTCTGATTTTTTAACCAACAACTCCTAAGTTTTAATATTTATGGAAGAAATGCCCCTCAAACTTTGTCTGTAGTCCCAAATTAGGAAGGATAGGCCTCTTTGGGACATGCGACTTTACTATGTGAAGTTTATTATTCTGGTTATGAAAAAAATACCAAATGTTGAGCATGGCTTTTAATTACTTGTTTATATTCTGGCACATCAAGTTAGATTCCTTTCGTTTAAAAAACTAATGATGGGACCCTGTTTTCCTTGCGAGGGTACCTATCAACCATTTCTGGGTCCACTTCTCCCCTTTCGGACTGTGGATGGATCGTCTCTTCGATGTCGGTGGGGAATTGCATCCATGCCAACTATAAGCTAAGTAATATTCTCTTCCTTAATATTTAATAGTTAATTTCATTCAATTACTTTAACACAATTTACTAAATTTATCATTTTCCCTTTGTAGGATTAAATAGTTCGAAGGAAAGGGATCAAGGGGATTTACTTACTCAAAGAAAGTATTTGATTTCCTATTCTTCTGTTTTAATTAAAATTCCTAGACTGTGTTTACTAGGGTTATGGGATCCTTACCATAGGACACTCTATTGTAATAATTTTGAACCAGGGTTTCCTGGATGTACAGATCATTGTGATTTAATTTTGATTGTGCACAAAGGTTACTGAAACCATTTCAATAAGTTATTAAATAATATACTACTCATGTAGCATGTATTTATAAGATTGAAAATATTTGTTTATAGGGCTGGTGTAATGTAAAAGGGATTGTTAACTTTCTTTCACTTTTCTATGGTCTATTCAATGGTAAATGCTTATATTCTTATGCAGTTCAAGGATCGATAAACTCTTTATGTATGTGCATAAGATATATGCTTGTACATCTCCACGTATATATGCATGCACACACACACACACACACACACACACACACACACACACACACACACACATATATATATATATATACATATTCATATCAATATTATGATTGGTATCGCAACAGTCCAAATTTCCTTAATTTGGAATA
>ML788549.1:13939-24314 GCA_009831015.1 Picea engelmannii | reverse complement strand
GGTTATGTTGTGGCATCAAAGACTGGGGCATATTGGAGAGAAGGGTCTTCGACTACTACATGGTAAAGGTATGGTTGAAGGTATGTCTAATTTCTCTCTAGATTTTGATTTCTGTGAACATTGTCTATATGGGAAGCAGAATCAGGTAAGATTCCCCTCTGGTGCAACGAGGGCAGAAGGAATTTTACAACTAGTTCACAATGATGTTTTTGGACCTATGTCAGTCCCATCACTGGGAAAATCTATGTACTATGTCTCATTTATAGATGAATTCTCGAGGAAAACTTGGATATATTTCCTCAGGAAGAAATCTGAAGTCTTTGACAGATTTAAAGAGTTTAAGGCTCTTGTTGAGAATCAAACAGATAAATGAATTAAGGTGTTGAGGACAGATAATGGCGGAGAGTTCTGCGGGAATGAATTTGAAGAATTCTATAAGAAGTGTGGTATAGCAAGAAAGAAGACTACTCCATATACACCTCAGCAGAATGGAGTTGCAGAAAGGATGAACAGGACGTTGATGGAAAAATAAAGGTGCATGCTCAGTGGTGTCGGGATAGGGAAAGAATTCTGGGCAAAGGCAGTGGGTACTGCATGTTATCTGGACAACAGATCACCCTCATCAGCATTGGGTGACAAGACTCCACAAGAGGTATGGACTGGTAAGGAACCTTCTCTCACACCTCTTAAGGTATTTGGCTATGATGCATATGTTCATGTTCCAAAGGAAAATAGGAGTAAGCTGGATAAGAAGCCTGAAAAATGTATCTTTATTGGATATAAAGACGGTCTCAAAGGTTATAAGATTTGGAACCAAGAAACTAAGAAGGTAGTGTATAGCCGAGATGTGGTATTTATAGAAATGAAGGATGTTGTTAAATAGGAAGTCCTACCAAGTAAGGAAGAACCAGAGAATATAGAGTTTGATTTAAAGGATGATGAAGCAGACTCTACAAAAGAACATGAAGCAGAAGAAGAAGATCCTCATACTCCAGTATTGAGGAGATCGTATCGAGAAAGAAGGCTACCAGAAAGGTATAGTCCATCTGATTTTCGTTCAAATTTTTCTTTATCTATTACTGATGATGATCCTAGAACTATCAGGGATGTAGTGGACTCAGAGGATGGAAATCTCTGGAAAAGGGCCATGGAAGAATAAATGGCATCTTTGGATAAGAATGAGGCTTGGGAACTAGTGGAGTTGCCAACTGGAAGAAATCCCATTGGGAGAAAATGGGTATTTAAAAAGAAGCTGAATGCAGAAGGAAAAGTGGAGAAATACAAAGCTCGATTAATAGCAAAGGGTTATTCCCAGGTTGAGGGAATTGATTTTGGTGAGATTTTTTCTCCTGCTGCCAAGTTAACCTCTATAAGACTTTCGTTATATGTTGCTGCTGCATTTGATTTTGAAATAGAACAGATGGATGTGAAGACAACATTACTGCATGGGGATCTGGAAGAAGAAATATTTATGAAGAAACCAGAAGGTTATGCTGTGAAAGGAAAGAAGGAGCTGGTATGCAAGATGAAAAAGTCCCTGTATGGTTTAAAACAATCACCAAGGATGTGGTATCAAAAATTTGATACTCATATGCTGGTACTTGGCTTCACAAGAAGCAAAGAGAATCACTATGTGTATTCTAAATTAATTGGTGATCATTTGATTTATTTGGTCTTGTATGTGGATGACATGTTGTTGATAGGAAACAACAAGGAGATTATCCAAGATGTGAAAACTCAGTTGTCCTCTAAATTTGACATGAAGGATCTTGGTGCTTCAAATTTCATTTTGGGCATGGAAGTTAAAAGAGATAAAAAAAGGAGGAAACTCTGGTTAAATCACAGAAAATATGTCGAGACAATATTACATAGGTTTAATATGCAGGAATGTAAACTGGTTAAGGTTCCTATTCCTGTTGGTGTAAATTTATCTGTGGATCAGTGTCCCAAGACACATGAAGAAGAGGAGGAAATGTCTCGTGTTCCATATGCGAGTGCAGTTGGAAGTTTGATGTATGCAATGGTCTGTACTAGACCAGACATTGCACATGCAGTGGGATTTTTGAGAAGATATATGTCAAAACGAGGGAAGGAGCATTGTACAACAGTAAAAAGGGTTTTCAGGTATTTGCGTGGCACTACTAGCTATGGATTGTTCTACGAATGAAGACCTGGATTGGAGAGAGTGGTCGATATACATGGCTTTGTGGATGCAGAATGGGCTGGAGATTTGGATCGTAGGAGATCCACAAGCGGGTATGTGTTTAACCTGTTTGGAGGAGCAATAAGTTGGATGAGCAAAAAAAATGCTTTAGTGGCACTTTCAACTACAGAATCTGAATACATGGAAGCCACTCATGCAAGTAAGGAAGCAGTATGGTTACAAAGATTGTGTTCAGGTATTGGGTTGGTACAAGAAGCTGTAAGGATAGAGTGTGATAGTCAGAGTGCAATTTTCTTGGCAAAGAACCTTGCTTATCATTCAAAGACAAAGCACATTGATGTTCAATATCACTTTGTAAGAGACATGATTGAAGAAAATAAAGTATCACTGATGAAGGTGGACACTTTGAATAATGTTGCAAATTCATTAACAAAATCTATGAGCACTGAGAAGTTCTCTTGGTGTAGAGAATCCATGGGCATTGCTGCCCTGGATTGTTGGCTATGTAACCCTGTAAACCCCTGTGTGCAAAGAAAACAACAAGTGGGAGAATGTTGGGTATGTGTTATATTCTTTGCACGAGTAGTAGTGTTTGAGCGTCTACGTCGAGCGTACAGGGGGGCGGAGCCCCCCGCACAGGGGTTTGGGGTCAGCGCCCCCGAAAATTATTTTTTGGGACAACATATTTCTGTCGGGACGACATATTTCCGGGATGACATATTTTCAGGACGACATATTACCGGGACGACATATTTCCGGGACCACATGATATTAGGTGGTTTTTTGGCACATGGATTTTTTGCCGATGGTTTTCTATTTCCAGTTAAGGAATTATGGTTTTGGAATAATCTAGGTCATTGGGTTAGGGTTTTGGATGCCGTTGGCTCCTATATGTATATTGTATTGTAAACAATGTAACACAAGGGTGTATGAATATAATATATGTTGGTTTTCCTGGTTTGGGTTTCCAAGTGAAAAATCTCTGTGTAATGTTTGTATTCGCCATTGTATCTTTTCTGTTCTTTTCTGAATATCAGTTTGCAGTAGATATTGTACAAGGTTAGAATTTACAATTTTTAGTTCAAAATATTTTAAGATCTTTGCTTGATAGATTTAATCCAAAAGTTTATGCAATAGAAGAACTAAATGATCTTAAATCTTTGTTTATTGATCAACTCCTAGGAACTCGAACTGCATATGAAATGAGAATTAGCAAAGATAAATCCATCACTAGAGAAGCGTCTTTTAAAGAAGATAAGAATACTGATTTAGAATTAGATGATATTGAGGAAAAATTTGTGGGAAGGTTAGAGAAAGGATCAAGCAAATACAAAGGAAAGATTCCCTTCAAATGTTTCAACTATGATAAGATAGGTCATTTTGCATCAAAGTGTCCTCAAAAGAAAAATGATCAGAACTTTGATGATGAACATAAAAACAAATTTAAGAAATATAGCAAAAAGAAAAGTTTGTGTGCAAACAATGACGATTCCTCAGAAGACATAGTTAGTGATTCATCCTGCGAAGACAAAGTGAATGATTTTATTCTTATGGATATGGGAGATATTGATTATGAATACATAAGAGGTGATATGGATTACGAAGAAGTTGTAGTGGATATGGAAAGTGAATTAATCAGTGCTTTGGAAGAAATTGACAGACTCATATTTAAGAACAGAAAAAAAAACCAGTTGTTCATGCAGTTTAAAATGAGTGGTAAAAAACCTGATGAAGAATTTGCCTTTATAAAAGTGGAGTTAGAAAAGTCAAACAAAATAGAGGACATTCTGAAACAACAACTATGAGAGAAGAAAGTGATATGTGAATCTTTGGAAGAAGAAATAGTAAAAACCAGAAAAGAGATGGAGAAGTTTAAGGCATTGTATCACCAAAATATGTCAAGTATTAAATCTTTAGAAGGATTAACCTCCATTCTAAATCAAAAAAGGAATACAAAGTTGAAATATGTCTTAGGTTATGAAGAAAAATCAAGTAGTGATCAGGAAAGTAACACAAAATCCATCAAGTTCGTCAAATCTACAATCACTGACAAAAACCACTCTGCAGAAACACAGAAACACAATCAATCGCCAAGAAGGAATGAAAGAAAAATTACCAAAACTAAATTTGTAGATCAAAGAAATAACACAAACACATCTTCTGGTCAAAGAAATCATCAGCATGGAAGAAATTGACTCACACAAGGAAGACAACCATTTTCCAAGTACAAAGGATTTTTCTATGGATATTATTTTTTCTGTTCTAACTTTGGTCACAAATCTATACATTGTTCTTTAAGATTTAGATATGAGAAATCAAGATACTCAAGGAATAATTATCTTCCCCAAAAAATATTGAGAAAGCCAAGTAACAAACAATCATAGACTACAAATCATGTGATGGCTGGGAAAAACATGTTGGTTAAGCATACCTATAGTTATGAGCATAACAATCATTATGATCTATTATTCAGTGAACTAAAATGTTACATCTTCCATAATTATGGACATAAATCTACAGACTGTCGCTTAAAAAACTAGAAGCCATATTTGAATTTTGCTGCTGAAACTTTCAAGGTTTGGAAGAAGCAAGAAGGTGACAAGTGTGTATTAGTGTTATCATTTGAAAGACAAAACAATCCCTGGTATATTGACAGTGGATGTTCCAAACATATGACTCGAGACAAAAGTAAGTTTCTGTCTCTAAGTGAAAGTAAATCAGGGAATGTAACATTTGGAAATGATGCACTAGGAAAAATAAAAGGTAAAGGAATGGTAAGTCTGAGTAATGGAAAAGGAAAATTTCAAGATGTGTTGTTTGTAGACAGTCTGAAACATAATATACTTAGTGTCAATCAAGTTTGTGACAGAGGATATGAAGTTGTTTTTACTTCTAAATATTGTAGAATAAAATCAGTGAATTCAGGACAACTATTTTCAAAAGGCATAAGAACAGAGAACAATGTCTATGTGTTAAAAGAAGAAAAAGAAGAATGCCACTTAATAAAGTATGATGAGATTTGGTTATGGAATAGGAGACTTCAAAACCTAAATTTTGATCATATAATCAAGAATAGAAATAGTGGGTCAATAAAATATCTTCCAAAGATATCAAAGCCATATGATTTTGTTTGTAAACCTTTCCAAATAGGAAAGCTTACTCGGACACAGTTCAAATTTAAGAACTTTCCTTCAAGAGAAAAACCTCTCCAGTTAGTACATATGGATTTATGTGGACCATCAAGGAAAGAAGGTACATGAAAAGAAAATTATTTTATGTTGATTATTGATGATTATTCTAGACTATCATGGGTTTCCTTTTTTAAAGAAAAATCTAAAGCATTTGAAAAATTCAAAGTGTTTAAGGCTCTGACTAAGAATAAAATAAGAAAAATATTGAAAAACATGAAGCATTCGAAAAATTCAAAGTGTTTAAGGCTTTGACTAACAATCAAACAGGAAAAATATTGAATGCAATAAGGTATGATAGAGGATGAGATTCTAATTCATGGAACATCAAAGAGTTCTGCAATAAACATGGGTTCAAAAGAGAGTACACTATTCCAAGGAATCCACAACAAAATGGAGTAGTTGAGAGGTAGAATAGATCAATTCAGTAGATGGCAATATCAATGATGAATGAAAGGAATATTTCTCACACATATTGGGTGGAAGAAATTCATATATTTGTAAATATTCTTAACAAAGCTCATCTTAGGCCACACAGTGACAAGACTCCTTATGAACTATGGTTTGGAAGACCTGCTTCAATCAAGCATTTTAAAGTTTTTGGGAGTAACTGTTATATAAAGAATAATGATGAAAATATTCACAAATATGATGGCAGGTATGATGAAGGTAGATTTTTAGGTTATTCTACAAACATTAAAGGATACAGATGTTATAATAAGAGGTTTCATAAACTGGTTGATTGTATTGACATAAAAGTTGATGAAGAAATATTGGTACAAGTTGTAAGCAATGTTGAATCAACCACAAAAGATATAGTTGAATTTGAAGATGAACAGGTCCAAGGATCATAAAGAGAAGACTCTGAATCAAATGAAGATACAAATACTTTGCCAGACTCAAATAAGCAGACAGAAACAAAACCACCTCTCAGAATTGTTAGAAAGAATCATACCGGAAATCAGATAATTGGTGATATGAATAAAGGAGTTCAGACAAGAAGGAAATTGATTAAAGACTTAGAAAAATCTATGATTTCTTTCCTATATATGATTGAACCTAAATTTGTTTATGAAGCAATAAAGCATGACGATTGGATTAGATCTATGAATGAGGATCTTGATCAGATTGAGAAGAAAAACACTTGGGAGCTTGTTCCTAGACCTTATGATAAAAATGCAATCGGCTCCAAATGGGTATTCAGGAATAAAATGAATGAAAAAGGAAAAAATGTTAGGAATAAAGACACATTGGTTTATAAAGGGTATGCACAAGTTGAAGGACAGGATTTTGATAAAACCTTTGCACAAGTGGAAAGATTGGAAGCCATCAAAATGTTTCTTGCATATTCATGTCATAAGAACTTTAAAGTATATCAGATGGATGTGCAGTCGACATTTATCAATAGATATCTAGAAGAAGAAGTATATATGGAGCAACTTGAAGGATTTTCACTAACAGATAATCCTGACTATGTCTGCAAGCTCAAGAAGGATTTATATGGACTCAAACATGCACCACGAGCTTGGTATTATAGATTGGATAATTTTTTACAAGACAAAGGGTTCATGAAAGGTATTGTTGATAGAAATATATATATTAAGTTTAAAGGTGATGATATATTAGTTGTTTTGGTTTATATAGATGACATTATTTTGGGTTGTACTAATGACTCTTCTGTTCAGTGGTTTGCTAATTCTATGCAAACATAGTTTGAGATGTCCATGATAGGAGAACTGCCATATTTTCTTGGTTTACAAATAAATTAGAGTTCTGCAGGGTTATTTATCTCTCAATAAGAGTATTTGAAAGATTTTTTGAAGAAGTTTCAGTTAGATGATTCCACTTTGGTTAGTACACCTATGGTGGTTGGTTGCAAGCTCAGTAAAGATGACATTTCACCTGATGTTGATCAAAGAACATATCGATCAATGATAGGAAGTCTTATGTACATCACATCATCTCGTCATGATATAATGCAAGTTGTTGGAATGCTAGGTCGTTATCAGTCCTATCCTAAACAAAGTCATGTAGCAGTCGTCAAGAGAATATTAAACCATTTGAAGCGAAGAATGACTTATGGTCTTTGGTATCCTAGAAATTAGATTTTTCAGTTAACTGCTTATTCAGATGTTGATTTGGAAAATTGTGTGGATGAGAAAAAGAGAACAAGTGGAGGTGTATTCTTCCTGGGTGACTTTTAGTAGCATGGATTAGTAATAATCATGGATCTATTTCCTCATTAGCTATAGAGGCATAGCACATTGTTGTTGCTACTTGCTTCACTAAGATTTTATGGATGATCCAAACTCTTGCAGATTTGAAGGTAACTTATACTGATCCCATCCCACTTCACTGTGATAAAACCAATGCCATTATTGTCTCCAAGAATCATGTACCTCATTCAAATACTAATCATATACCAATAAAATACCATTTTCTCATAGAACAAGTTACAAACAGAGTTGTTTAGTTGAATTATATTTATTCCACATAACAGATAACTGATATCATTACTAAACCATTAGCAGTGACACCATTTGAATACATTCGTCAGAAGTTGGGGGTCATATCTTCTTTTGTCTAATCTGTTCCCCTTGTCAGGGGGAGTACTAATTGAGTATCTGTTGTATTGTTAGTTATTTTTTCTTTGGTTCTTTCTTTCATATTCGAAAAGTACTGTCACAGCTCAGGGGGAGCATGTTTTATTTGACATTGATGTCAAAGGGGGAGAAAATTTGTGGTTAATTGTCTGGATTCTATAGTTTAAGAACAAAGCAGAACAATGCATGGTTCAACCTTTCAGGGTTTCCATCAATGCCAAAGGGGGAGATTGTTGGCATGTATTTTTTAGAAAAATAATGTGCTTGTCATTGATAGAAATAAAAACAACGATAACACTCATAAGATTGATGGCAAGACCAAAAATGATGACACTCAGAAAATCGATGGAAAGAAAAACAACGATGACACTCAGAAGATTAATCGAAAGAACAACACCGATGGCACTCAGAAGATTGATGGCAAGAACAAGAACAAGAAGAACAATAGTGAGGACACAAAAAATAGTGCAGAGGAGGATATTAGACGTCAACCAATGGATAAGAGTGATGAGGACCAACAATCATCGCATCCTATATAAGTGCAAAGAGGATAATGGGCGAGAGCCATCCTCCAATTCCGTGAAATGCGAAATCACGATGAGATCTAAGCCGTTGGAGCCAAAGGACACATGGCGAGTGATTGGAATTTCATTGACTCACAAACTGGAGAAGTCAAAGGTGCATGTTGAGGGAACTCACGAAATGATCCTAGTCATTGGAGCCAGAGGACACGTGGTGAGCGATTGGAATTTTACTGACTCGCAAACTAGAGAAGTCAAAGTTGAGCATCACTAGTACATATTGTAAAAATTCTGACGTTTTATTTGCGGCGTTATGGACAAAATTGTCCATATTGTCGCAAAATAGGGAAATTTAAAAAAAAAAAAATCATGTTTCCCGATAACATCAGTGTTGCCACGTTGACATCTCTCTTTCCACATTAATGTCTCTCTTGCCACGTTAACATCACTCTTGCCATGTTTTCCACTGGAACGTCTCTCTTGCAACATTTTCCACTGGAACGTCTCTCTTTCCACGTTGTGAAGATATATGTCACAATTGCGGCGTTTTCGAAACTAGGTTTTCCCCTCCAACGGTCCCCTTAGTATGTTCACCAAGTGAAAATACCAATGGTCACTTAGGACTTTTTTACGTCGAAATTGCGACGTTACAAAATCTATAAATATGTTGCATTTGACAGATGTTGCGACAATTTTTCTATAATAACGACGCTTGAAAAAGGGTTTGCGGGTCTTCTCGGCGAACAAAAAATAGATATTTTTTTCAGTATAAGTTTGTGGGGAAGAATGTCAGAAAATATTAGAGTTTAATGGGTTCAGTGTCATTCAGCATGCCATCTTCAAAATATTACTTCTTGATCTTGTTTTCATCATAACTTTTCACCATAATATTGATCATTTCTCATTTAAATATTTCACAAAGCATGTTCTTCTCTAGTCTCTCCAATTCTTCCAATCATTTTTAAAAATATTTTGTTGTCTATATCCTCTATGTTACTTCTATTTACAAGGATAACACCTAGTTTTCTATCGACATTATTGCTTATTTGTCAAAAGTTTTTACATTTATCATTTCTTCCATGTTGTCCTATATTCTGAGAGAATAACATCAAGTCAAT
Organism: Picea engelmannii; assembly: GCA_009831015.1. Taxonomy (NCBI): domain Eukaryota; kingdom Viridiplantae; phylum Streptophyta; class Pinopsida; order Pinales; family Pinaceae; genus Picea; species Picea engelmannii. The sequence goes on along the minus strand of ML788549.1, from coordinate 14,720 downwards.
TATTGTAGTCTAATCTCTTCAAGTCACATATTTTGTGAGTATGGATGCAAATATCTTGTTTATACTCTTTGTTAGGACATTTTCTCTAGGGTAGTATGGAATACTCTTCTAATCAACAACCTTAAATATCTGATCAACCATTTATAAGTGTTTTCAAAGAAGTGGGCCCCTGGATCAAAAGATGTATGTACCAAACATCCATAGTGACATAATATCTTTTCAAACGAGAATTTGTAGATTCTTACATAATTATCAATCCACCAACCTGAATGCCTACTCACTTCGTGAATAGATCTATGCCCATAATTACATATTGAAAGTGTCTTCTTCTTTTCTAGTAAAAAAGGTCCAATAAAATAGATTCCCCAATGATCAAAATTTTTCATTAGAGGAATAGGTTTAAGTTTTTGAAAATCCCTTATCTTTGGTTTTTTGATCACTTTTTGGCACTAGACACATTTATTAACCATTTGAAATAATCCTTAAAGATTTTAGGCCACCATAGTATTGAACATAGGATTTTTTGGGTTGTCTTAGTAAGAGAGGAATGCCCCCCTACTATGCCAAAATATGCCTTTCTAATCAAATTATTTGTTTCGAGTGGTTGCACACATTTTATTTGTATATCATTAATTTGGACTCTATATAAATTACCTACTAAACTTTTTAATTAGAGTGTCTTTTGAACTAGAATTCATCTATTTGTCATACTCATCTTGTCTAGTGCCTTTTTGTGCCACAAAAAATAATGGACATCCTCTAGATAGCCTGATGCAGGTGG
>ML788548.1:1785609-1822776 GCA_009831015.1 Picea engelmannii | reverse complement strand
AGGAATCTTCTAGAAGGATGAGTTGGAGTTCGAATGGTTGGCAAAATACTGGCTTTCCAGATATCTTGGGATTATTCCCTATCCAAGTAACTAATCAATCTTCTCCTATATATTGAGAAGATTACTCATGGAAAAGGTTAAGAGGTGAGAAGCTAAAAGAAGAAGCAAGAGATTGATTGGAGAACTTGTGCAAGACTGTGTGAAGGATTGGAGCTACAGCAGCAAGACAACAGTAAGGTCATCATATGTGTTTCAACTTCTTCATACTTGAGCAAGTGTGTGTGTCAAAGCTAGGAGCCATCGAAAGGAGATCTACAACATCAAGGCTCAGGTTGTATATTTCTCTTTCAGTTAATACAATACATGAATATGTCCCTTTCCCATAATGATGATGTCATCTTATTACATGATTCCTTGATCACATGTATAGACTAAATATTGAATAGATTAATGCTTTTGCTGTGATTGGTTTGTGTTGTTGTGATTGGAACAACTCAAGAGCATCGGAGCAGAGCTAGGAACAACAGAGATTAAAGGAGAGCATTCATAAGGTATGTACTTCATCCATTTCTCTTAGTTCCATTCAATAATTAGATCTAGGGGAAGAGTAGTATTCTGTCACGTTTTGTTCCAGATCCAGGTGGATCTTGGGGAGATTGGTTAGTGTCCGCACCTACGAATTTATCCATAACACTGCTACTGCTAATGATTGTGATACCTTTAATTGTTGGCCTTTCCTCCCCATTTTTTGTAGTAATTTTTGTTTGTCCATCCTCTCTCTATCGCACTAACGCGATGTTTGTTGCTTCTATCAATTGGCACAACTCAACCATCTTCTTCTGCATCCGTCTGTGCATTTCTTCATGTTGGTGTGTTGCACATTGAAACACATCATCTATGACTTCTTTCACTTGATTGGAAATATTTTCCAATCCTTCCTTTGTCAAGGCTTGGATGGCCACTTCCTTGAAAACATTTTGCTTCATCCGTTGTGGTACAAATCTCCCTATATCCGGTTCTTTTTGCTTCTTGTCTATGTGCAATGGTTTTTTCTAGGTTGTTTCCTCTATGCCCTTTCCTATTTCTTATTCAAATCCTTCTTCTTCATCATTGTCTATCTATTTCAATTCCAGGTTTTGTATCTCGGAGGGCCATGTTTCCGCTGGTGGAATATTCCACTCATGGTCCCAATCTACCATGATATAGCCCATCTTGTTCTTCGTTAGCCTGTATTGGGTGGGAAGCCATTGTTGATCTGGGTCCTTTTTGGGTTGTACATATATATGATGGTGTCCTGCCTTAAATTGCACCACTTCCTTATACGCATCGACCACATGTGGTGGTATGTGTGGTTTCCTCTCGATATTGTCCCTAATAGTTTCCTTATAAATGTAAAAGGAAACTTTGGTTTCCATCTGTCGTGCCTTGTGGGTAGTTGTTGGTTTAGATATCTAAGTTTATATCTTTATCATGATTGACCCAGGGTTCATGTCTACAAGGGTTCCAATAAAGCCTCTAAAACTATCGGCCCTCCTAGTAAACCAAAAGGAAACGCAGTGCACATGGTGCACTGTGCAGTCTCACCCGAGATAGTATTAATGGGTGACTGCAGTACCCAAGTGCTTGCAGTACAAGATTGAGTGGGGATCTGAGAAGGGTGCGCTAGGAGTTCTATTTAAATTATTAAATAAATATACATTCATTCACGATTATGCATGTAATACAACCAACCCATTCATTCATTATGCTAATATCTACTCATAAATAGTAAACAAGACATAAACATTCAATCACATAACACATGTTTTACTATGGTTCACCCCCTCCTGGGCTACATCCATAAATATTTGGCTCTTAGGCTCTTCTATTATGGTAGTTCCAAAACTATAGTGTTGTGCACTTTACAACTCCCCTCAGTTGGGTCAATATCTATTAGGAGGTGGACTAGATAGCACCAGGATCCTCAACCTGCGATCTAACCCTCAATATCTACCCTCCTGGATCCTCTACAACCCAACAACATACAAAAATGTATCGTATTAAAATATTGTTTCTTCAAAACTACTCCCCATAAAGGCATGTCTCTCCACTCATTGAATCTCTAAACCTAACTATAGCCCCCACTATGAGAGTTAGGTATCTATATTTATATGTTTATGGCTCATCAGCCATTACAATGTATTACAAAAATTATAATCCTAACGTCGTTAGGTATTCCATGCAAGAGCACGTGCTACTCTTTCTTCCAGCTGTCGCTTTCCTTGTGCATGCCTTCCTTCCCAAAATATCATTTCTTTCTGCTTTGGCCTGCTTCCAACATGCCCCCAACACTGACATGTGGCTCGTCCTGAGCCACCTAACCTCTATCTGCTTCGTCGATCTCCCTGGTGATTACTTGGAAATTATCCATGAGTTTCGTTGTGTGCATTTAGGCCTATGCGGTCTTCTCCTTGAGTCCGTCCAATACCTGTACTACAATATCGTCGCTGACCAACCTTGCACATTTTTCTGGGGTCTGTTCCATATATTTCTTGGCTTACTTTTCCTATGCAATGACATCTACTTCTCACTCCTGGAGTAGTTCCATTTAAGCCTGGAACTCCTTTTTCTGCATTTGTGCAGTTATGAGTTCTTCCTGCAGTTTCTTCATGTCTTTCTCCCCTTTGATGCATTTCGTGATTGACATTGTCTTCTTCCTCTTCTTGATGTCTTGGATAGCTGCGCTTATCCTTTCTCTTTCTTGGTCCCACTATTGGACCTGTTGATCCTCTTCCAGCTTCGTCCAGAGTTGTGTTTCTTTCTCGAACAAGTCGTTCGTCGCGTGGACTTGTCGTTCTATCTCTTGTAACTTCTTTGTTGCCTCCTGTTTCCTTTGCTTCCTCACCTATGTTGGAGTGGTAGGTGTGAGTTTCTCTCGGATATTATCGATATCCTACTGGTATTGATAGATTGCCTGCACAATCTGATCAATCTTCTCTGTCACTGTGAGTTCATCCATCTACGCGGTCTTTGAAATCTTCTCATAGGATACATCCACTTTCTATTCCAATCCCTTCATGCATTCCCTCTTCTCTTCAGTCTCGATATTGACCTGCTCGAATACCAATTCTATCTCATCTCGTTTATATTTTACCTGCTACAGTTTGGCTATATCTATGCATGCACGAGACTGTACCTCATGTGTAACATTGACCTGCAGTTTATATAGGGCCTTGGTTGGTATCCGTGGCAATACCAACTACAATTGATCCAAGTCCTTTAGGGGTGTCTCCCCCATGATCTCATCCATGTACAACATGCTAGGTGTGACGTGAAATGTTGAAATTGACTGTGCTATCGTCTAGACTGTGTCCCGCTCATTTTATCTAGGTTATCCTCTTATATTTGATGTTGATGAGCCCGTTTCTATGCTATTGTCGGCTTCCTATGCTTTCCCAATCTTCCTGAGGAGTTGTCGCATGTCTTCCAGCTCTTCTTCAATTATGTCCCTTTGGCGCACAACATTCTCAAAATCCTCAAATGTCTGGTCTTGAACCACTTGGGTGACCATTTCTGCATCATCCTCTGTGATCATGTATTTTAGAGGCGTCCTATGTTCCTTTGTCTTCTTGCGCGCAACCCCCATCTGAGTGGTTGGCTGCTTAGTATGGCCTGGCTCTTGTGGAGTAGGAATTGATGTAGTCCCTTGTGCTTCCTCGGCCTATTTCTGTTGTACTTGGGGCACCTGTGTATTTTTCTTATTCCCCGTATGGTCTCCTGTCTTGGATGTCCCCTCTGTCTTATGTTGTGGTTTGTTTTGGTATGTCCTTGGTTTCTTGGGCACTGTGACTTCCTGGGCCGGTGTATGTTCCTGCCCTACCTCCTCAGCATGTGTATGTTCATGTCTTGCCTCCTCCTCCTCTACCCCTGCAGGTATGTCTCGAGTGAGGACTATAATCCCCCATTCATCTTCCTAATCCTTGATGGCCATTTGTATGTCCCCCTCCGTGATGTAATAGCGCAGTTGTATCCATTCCTTGTTGGGGTCCTTTTGTGCCTGGATACACATTGCATCTCTAGTGGCCTTAAAGTTAGCTATGCCCTGATAGTTTTCCACATCATGTGGTGTTATCCTCCAAATGTTGGCGATGGTCTCCTATAGGTCGCAAAGATATCCTTCGAATATAGTTGCATTCATTCTTCTATTCTTGGCGTCCAAAGAGGCTCCAATCGATAAGTATCCCGCTCCATGATTGGGTTTGGGTCTAGTGGTGAAAAATGTGTAATTCGTCTCCTTCCATCCCATAATGGCTATCAAGATGATCAACCATGAATAATGAAATTTTATCCCTAGATCCTACACATCCTTGCAGTCGTCTAGAAAGAAATTCAACAAGTAAGGGGCCCAACTGATTATGGTTCCCTCAACACACTGTGTTGTAGATGCGAAAACCCTGGTTGAGACTTCCTCCTTGCGGCATTTTCTGAGTATCTTACATGCCTTAATTTTTGTGGCCATTCTTGTCGCGTTGTCACTAATATGCTTGATAATGATTTCACACGTACCCCTTTCGGTGTTGTATTTATTTTTCATCTCCTCGGCTTGTGTTTTCTCCTTTGGTTTGTCCTCGAGGAACTGTGTGGGATCCATGCCTCGTGATGGAAGCCCTGTGATGTGTGCAATGAGATCTACATCTATTGAGATGAGCTTGTCTAGCCACAGATCTCCACCATGTGTGACCGCCATCAACTGCTTGACGCAATTGTTTGCATACTGGCCTCTGCCAAAGTGTGGTAGGTCCAACAGACCTAAAATCCCAGTTTTTTCTAGTCCAACTACCCACTAGACTGGTTAATGAATCGATTCCCCAAAGGGATCTACACCCACAGTCTGTAGGTAGAATTTCTTAACGAACTCCGGGAACTTGTCCGTGTCCATTACATCTTGGTCTGAGTACCTTAATTTTTCTACATAACCTAACAAATCTGATTTTACCCGTACCCCTTCTGGTGTGCGTGGAAAAATAATTGTTGCGACAGGTTGTCTGCGCGATGACTTAGGTACCTTCTGCTTGTCCTTGCATGGTGGTGACTAACTTGAGGTTCCAACCTCCATTGGTCGTTCTTTGACATATTGTTCTAGTTGGCCAGTGACATCTTCCACTGCTCCTTCTTGTGGGTGTTCCGACATGGTTGTGTATGAATCTTCTGGCTCGACCATTTCTTCCCGATTTGGAGTCATCCCATTGACTCTTGGGGCTTATGTTGGGTTTTCTGGTTGCACTTGGCTTCCTTCATCCTCATTCTATCGGTCTTGCCTCTCTTCTGTCCTATTGATGTCCATGCCTGTAGGTGTTGTTTGTTGGGTTTCTTCTACCATGAGTGTCGATCTTCCTGGTGTTGTGTTCGATGAGGGGATTTTGTCCACATTGATGACTTCTCGTGGTGGATATGGTTGTTGTTCGCTTCCATTCGATTGTGTTTGTGCTCTGGTCCTAACTCTGGGTTTTCTGGTTGTCTGGATTGGGTCTCCATGTTTAGGTGGTTCCATGGTGATAAAACATTGTCGTTCACTAAGATCAGTAGCCTCTGTAACCATTGTAAACTTCCCTCTCTGCTTCATATGCTCTATTGCTCTCTACCTTTTCCAACTTCGCAATAAGATTTTCTCTCCTGCGTCCTTAATTTGTATGGGTTTCGTGTGAATCTTGTCGAAGATGTTACCTCTACTACAGATTCAATGAACCTCTGATTCCTTTGTACTTTCCATTACTTTCCCTCTCCGTCTCCAGTTGGCGCGATTAATGCGGCGTCTCGTCAGTCATTTGCAGCATTCAATTCTGCTAGCCTTCGTCACTTAGCTCTTCTTTTGTCGTATCCGCCTTTTCCTCTTATTTTTTCTTTGAACTGACCGTTGGCCTTGTCTTCCTCAAGCTCATACTACCGAGTGTGCGTGCTCCTTCTCGTTTCAGCGCACTATTCCTCTGTTGGTACATTTTGATATTTAGTTTTTTTTTTTTTTTTTTAGACTTCCCAGTGTATTTCAAGTTGCGAGTGGTCAATTGTCCTTGTACAGCTTCATTTGAATCCCATTGATCATCCCTCTTATTTATGCACCTCCTAAGTCCTTCAACTGTACAACTCCCCCATCTGGGACAATTTTTACTTCATATCGTCCTAACCAGTGAATTCCAAGTTTTCCTGGGTGTTGAATGGATTTAATGTCATGCATCAACACTAAGTCTCCTGCCTTGAAGGTTTTCTTCTTGATATGTCTGTCATGCCAAGATTTGTCCCTTGCTTTCTGGACTTGTTGGTGTAACCCTGCTAGGATCCGATCTTCCTCCATGATCATCAATTAATTCAGCATATCATGCATTGTGCCTTGTTATGTCATGTTCATAATCACTGCTATGCATAGACTGGGTACCATAAATGATAATGGCACCACTGCTTCTTTTCCATATACCAGTCTGAATGGAATCTGTCTTGCCAAATTCTTGCATGTGGTCCTGTATGCCCACAATACTTCTAGTAGTTTTAGGTCCCAATCATCCTTGTTAACATTACAGATTTTCGTCAGTGCATTCTCAAGGATTTTGTTAAATGCTTACACTGTTTCATTTTCTTGCATATGATATGGTGTACTCTTTTGATGGTGGACTTAAAATTACTCAGTCATATCTTTAATAGTGTTGTTAATGAAGTGAGTACCTTGGTCTCTCATCAAAATTCTTGGAAAACCAAATCTAGTGATCACTTGTTGAAATAGGAAATGTGTTGTTGTTTCTGCGCTACAATATTTGACTGGTGTTGCTTCCGCCCATATTGTCAAGTTTTTTTTTCGCGATGATAATGTACCTTGCTCCTGTCCTCTTTGTTGGTGGGTTACTTGGTCCCACAAAATCTATTTCCCATTTTTCGAGTACCTACAAAGTAACCTATGGTCACAGTGGCATCTCGTCCCTTCGATTAGGTTTACCAACCCTCTAACAAACATCACATCACTAGAAGTACTCCTTCAAGTCCCTGTGAATGGTCGAACACCATAGTCCTGCACGCAATACCTTCTGCGTGATAGATTTTCATGTGTAATTTCCTCCTATTATTCCCTCATGGGCTTCTGCTAAAACCCTTGGTCTTTCATTTTCTAACACATATCTTCGCAAGATACTATCTACACCCATTTTGTATAAGTGTCCTGCAATCAGATGATAGTCTACAACCCGGAATACCAGGTTTTTCTTTTGCACAGTGTTATATTCCTGTGGCGCAATACATGTACTTAAATATTGGATGATGTCTACAAAGTATTCATCGACGATATTAACTAAAAATAATTGTGCATCCAGAAACATGTCCTCTAAAATTGTAGGTTCCTCTCCGTTCGTGACCCTTGATAGGTGGTGAGGGCCTGCATTCAACTTCCCTGACTTGAATATTACTTCAGAATGAAATTCTTGAAACAATAGTAACCATTGATAGATTCTCCCCCCCAACATTGGCTTGTTGACTAGGTACTTAAGGGCTGAGTGATCTGTGAACATCTTAAAATGTTTTCCCATTAAGTAATGTCTGAACTTCTTTAGTGTGTAGACCATAGCTAGGCCTTCCCTTTCTGTAGTGTTATAGTTTTGTTATGATTCTGATAGTTTTATGCTCGCGAATGTTATAGGATGATCCAAATATCCTGCTCCTGGATGCACCAAAATAGCTCCAAGTGCTATGGCTGATGCATCTACATGTATGTGGAATGTATTCTCCCAGTCTATAAATACTAGTATTGGCGTTGTTACCATATTTTCTTTCATCGTATCCAGACCTTGTTGACAATATTCATTCCATTGAAACTTTGTATATTTCCTTAACAATTTCTCTATTGGCACAGTGATCTGCACGTACCCTTTGATAAATTTTCTATAGTATCCTATGTTCCCCAATGTTTCCCTTAGTTGGCGAACTGTTTTTGGTGGTGGTAGGGTAAAGATCAATGCAATATTTGTAGGATCTACTAGTAAACCTTGCTTGCATACTATATGGCCTAATAGTATCACAAACGATGTTCTGAAAATACACTTCTTTATGTTTAATGATATCTAGCACTTCCTGCATCTTTCTAACATCAGTTGTAAGACCTCTATATGGTATCTTAACATATTATAGACTATCCAATCGTCCAAGTATACCTCTATAAAATGGTGGATAAATTCCTTAAATGTTGTGATGACTACTCTACAAAATAGTGTTGGCGCATTCTTCAGTCCAAATTTCCTGATTGTATACTGGTAGGATCCCCACTCTATAGCAAACTTGGTCTTGTATATGTCTTCCTGTGCTATCTTGATCTAGTGGTAGCCTGAGAATCCATCAGTGAATGAGTAAAATTCATGTCCCCCTACGTTCTCCAACACTTCATCCATGAAAGGTGTAGGGAATGGGTCATGTAGGCATGCATTGTTCAACTTCCTCAATTCAACGCATATTCTTATCCCTCCTTGTTTTTTCTCCCGAACTACCATCGTTCTTATCCATTCTGATTCTTACACAGGTTCTATGATGTTGGCTTCGATCATTCTATCGATCTCAGCTTTGAATTTCTACTTATAGATCGGATTTAGTCTGTATGGTTATCGTCTGATTGGTCTTGCCTCAGCTCTAAGTGGGATTTTCATTTCTCCTATCTCTCCCGCTATGCCCTTCAATTCTGTAAATTTTGTGGGAAACATGTCGTTGTATTCGCACTGTAACTCTGTTATAATTTCTACTTTCTGCTCATCCCAGTAGTATCCAATGTTGGCCATTTTGGGATTCTCGGTTGTCCCAATGTTGACTTTCTTCACCTTGATCGGGGCAACAATTACTTCGGATTCTAGAGGTGGACCTCTCACTTCTCTTTCATCGTCAACTTCCTCAATCTGGATATCACGTGGATTGTCTTCATCTGGTGCTTCTTCCTACACATGGTAGCATGGAAAAAATTCTTTCATTGTCTGTATGTTCCTCTGTTGTTCCTTTTTTATGATTTCAACTTCAGGTTCTTGAATGAATATCACCCCACTTATTTGTTTAAGTGTTGCATATATGTTGGGGTTCTCATGCTCAAATGATAAAGTGACTATAAAATTCTGTTGTAGTACTGCCCATTTCATATTTCCTATGCACAGTTCCTGGTATGTATACCAATTTGTTGGTATTCCTTCTAATGTGTGTACGAAATGATGAGGCCATTCCTTTGGGGGTGTCATTTTCCATAGCGCTTTGCACTTCTCCAAGTGTTCTGTTGGCGCCCCCTGTCCATCATTCTTCTACTGTTGGTTTCTGTTTTGTTATGTGCCAAACCTTACGTGCAGTAACTGCTTACATTGGTACCAATCCTTGACTGTTTCCTTGTGTACATCCCACCATCTTGCAGGTGTGGCCTTGAGTGCTATATCTAGTGCTAAGAGTCTCTGGTTTTCTAACACTTCATCTTCGTAATGTGTCAAGAATGTTTCTATATCGGTTACTCCATTGAAACTGGGTGGTTCCCTTATCTTCGTACCTACCCATATTACTTTGTGGTCTATTCTTGCACATATTCTTGTGGAAACTTCATGTAGCCTCTACTTCTAGTTCTCTAAACCTGTATCTAAGTCTATCGCACATGAAGGAATTCTTCGCCAGCTGAATATCCCATCTACAGTTGGGTTTAATACATAATCCTCATCATGCGCAGTTGTTCTGTATGACTAGCTAGTTTCCTCCAAGTCCAAGCAAGTAGGCTCTACAAATATCTCCCCTTTCGATGGGTCTAATGGTGTAATGACCCTATATTCTCCTAATTCAAATGTCATTTTTTGTGTCTTTAAATTGATTATGTCCTGGTTATCAAACACCCAATCCAAGACAAGCAATGTTGGATATGGTGTTGTGTCGTCTACTATTTCAATCACTTCGAAGTCTGCTTTAGTGCACACTTCATCCAGGTCTATTATCACCCCTTTCAGTCTGCCAATTGGTAGAACTCTGTGTTGGTTTTCTATTTTCATTTGAGTGGGTGAATACCCTAATGCAAGCTCTCCCATACATTTCCATGTCTTCTTGGGTAATACATTGACTTCAGATTCTAGATATAGTATGATATCTCCCATGTTGAAATCTCCAATGTTGGCATTCAACCTGAACTCCCTACTTTTTCTTCTCCTTGTATGTAGGTGATTGACTGTTTTTTGTTCTAGTTTTCCTTCTGTCTTTATGATACATATTTCTAATATATTTTGCAATATTTTGATAGAGGATGGATCATTCAATATTTTTACGCATGTTTGCTAAAATCCTTTGATTGTAATTACTTGTCCTAGGGGTTGTGTTTCTTTGGTATGATCCAGCGATGGAGGCATATTGTACTCTGGTACTTCCTTGCGCTGCTACACAGTTGAAGTCAATGTGGTGTCTTGCTTCATAAATTCTTGTCTGTCTTGCTTAAATGTTTCCTTCTCGTTCTACATGTCAAATTGTTTCCTTAGTTTGGCGTTCTTCTTCACCCATTGTTTTTGTACTGGCTCTTGACAGGCTGTGTCATTGCCCATTTTATCTCCTCCGCGCGTAACTATGTTGATGTTCTATCCTTCATCCCTTGCTTCGGATGAAATCCATTGAACATTCTGGCTGTTATAATTCCTCTTTTCCTGGATCTTCCCTAGTAACGTAGGACATTCTTCTGTGTCACGATCCGTTGCATGACAATACATAAAAGTCATTGGTGGAAGTTGAAATTCTCTTGCATAATGTATCGATCATTAACAATTGTGACATACCAATGGTCCTCTACCTATTCCAAATCCCCCTCTTGCTTTTTCTCCACCTCTGTAGGCAGCTCAAACTTCTCTCAGCGCATTATATTGAGGTTCCTGATTGTACTGTGCATTATTGTATTGAGGATGCATTGTGTTGTACTATGGTTGAACGGTATTATATGGTTGTTGCGCAGTGTTGTATGTGGATGGTACTTGGTTAAACTAAGGTGCGGCTTGCTCAATCATCATTTCTTCCTGCACCATATACGCATCTGATGTCCTCTCTCACATCAAGTCCATAGTTCTACAGTCTTTGTCATCATGGCCCACTGACTTGCAAAAGTTGCAATATGAACTCTTTGGGACTATCTGGTATTTCTACATCATTGGACAATGATATAGATCGTGGCCCAGTTTATTACATGTTTCGCACCATAGTCCTTCTATTGGTAATGGATTTTTCATCCCTGCTTCCATATACTGCGCGAATGTTGGGCATTCGTTCTTATGGTGTCCTTTCGTCCTGCATGTGGTACACCAAACGAATTATCGTTTGTCCTTACTTTTATTTTGGTTTAGCTAGAAGGTTAAGTTATTCAAATCCTCCTTCAAATCTTCGATGGCTGGATCTATCTTCTGATATTGGTTTTCTTCCAGTTGCAGGGATGCTTGCAGAGCTTTTGTCTGCGTCTAAAACTTCTGTTGTCGCAGTGGATATTTCAAGTGTGGTAGAAGTGAATTGATGAACATATTCCTGTGTTGCATATATGTCATGAGATATTTCAACTTTCCTTTTAGTCGCTTTAATATCTAGTCAATATCCCATACAGATTGACCTGGTTTCTGTCTAATTTATATCATCTCATTCATGTACTAATCCTCTGAACTTGGCTTTTGAAACTCATTTATTAGCAATTTCTTGATGTCCATAATTGTTCTGATTGTCCCTAGTGGATTGTTTGTAGACAAACTCATATACCAATCCGGTGTGTGATCCCTTAGTGTAATCGCTAACTATGAAAGTTTAGTGTCCTCGTCTGTGATCTGTTTTTCTTCCCAGATCTTCTCGTAGATAAAAAAGTGTTTTTTCGGGTCCTCCGACGCTTCTCCTTTGAATTCTGGTAACCTGATGGTGGGATCATGTTTGGAAATCATGAATGTTGAACTACTACCTCCACACAATGTAGATACTTGACTAGTGCTTCCTGAACTAACTCCTCCAGTTGTTGTTCCTTGTGTCGGTGTACTTCATGTTGTCTTCCTTCTCCCGAAATTTGGTTGTCTAAATGGTGGTGTTCTTTTTGGTGTGTTAGTCATACATGGGTTAAGGGTTCTACACTGACATTAATATGGATAGGATTGGTACCTTCTCTTCCCACTCTTGGACCACTCGTCTTCCTCTCATATGTTGTGCACAGGATTTCCTCAATCTGCTCCACATCCTGGAGATCCTTTACCTCCTCTTCATCACTTTCCAAGCCTTCCCTCGCGGCTATGACTCTCTTCTTGGTGTTCACCTTGTATTGGTAGGGTACTCCACTGCGCGTCTTTTCATATGTCTCCATGATCCTCTTGATCTGGTCATCGTCCATCATAATTGGGTCCAAGGGTTCCTCCTTCTTTCCTTTATCCACTTCTCCTTCCATTTCTCCTGTTTCTGTCAATGCTTCCCCCCTTCCCCCATGCATGCAAGGAAGTTTAGTTGTTTGACTCCATTGTCATTACACCTTTTTTATATAGTAGTATATTAATATAAGTATAAAATGATCGAATATACCTTCCTCGACGCCCACGTAGAAAAAATTTCTCTGTTGTGTTGTACGACTTCATGGTATCTACTGCAAATTATGTTATAAAGCCTACTATAATACTGTCGAGCCAAAATTCTACTACACGGGTGAATTTTTTATTCACCTGTTGTAACTTCTCAATCTGAACTGAGGTCCACTCTAAATTTTGGATCCATTTTCTTGCATGGTTATCCTTCAACCTCAATATCCACTCCTGCAATAAATGTGGAAAATCACAGAAAAATACTTCATGTAGATCAGTAAACACGTACTTCTCAAGATATTTGTGCGGTGTTATTTTAGGGTTTTTGTTATCTTTCTATGCAAACTCCAACTCCTTTGTTTTTAACCATCTTTTGATCTCTTATTTTGTGGGATTCCACAGTCTCAACATCCCCTTCTAGCGACGCATTCTCAGCTTCTTGTCATCCGATTCAGTATTCCCTTGACCCTCCTTCCACATATCTTACGTTTCCTTTAAGAGATTTTCAATAGATCCCATCTACTCAATCCTATACTGTTCCAAATGGAAACATAATCATTTGTTGGTTTATATATATGAGTTTATATATTTATCATGATTGAACCAGGGTTCATGTCTACTGGGGTTCCAACAAATCCTCTAAAACTATCGGCCCTCCTGGTAAACTAGAAGGAAACGCAGCACACAAAGTGCAATGCGTAGTCTCACCCGAGATAGCCTTAATGGGTGACTGCAATACCCAAGTGCCTGCAGTCCAGGATTGAGTGGGGATCTAAGAAGGGTGCGTTGGGAGTTCTATTTAACTTGTTAAAGAAATATACAGTCATTCATGATTATGCATGTAATACAACCAACCCATTCATTCATTGTGCTAATATATACTCATAAACAGTAAAAGAGACATAAACATTCAATCACATAGCACATGTTTTACCCTGGTTCACCCCCTCCTGGGCTACATCCACAAAGATCTGGCTCTTAAACTCTTCTATTATGGAAGTTCCAAAACTACAGTGTTGTGTGCTTTACAAATCCCCTCAGTCAGGTTGATATGAGGTGGGATAGATCGCACCAGGCTCCTCAGTCTACGATCTAACCCTCAATATCTACCCTCCTGGCTCCTCCAAAGATCAACAACTTACAAAAAGGTATCATATTACAATATGTTTTCTTCAAAACTACTCCCTAGAAAGGTCTCTCTATCTCCACTCCTCGACTCTCTAAATCTGACTCTAGATCCCACTATGAGAGTTAGGTATCTATATTTATATGTTTTTGGCTCATCGACCATTACAATGTATTACAAAAACCCTAACCCTAACGTCATTAGGTCTTCCATGCATGCGCGTGTGCTGCTCTTTCTTCTAGATGTCACTTTCCTCGTGCATTCCTTCCTTCCCAAAATATCTTTTCTTTCCATTTTGGCCTGCTTCCAACAGTAGTGTTCCATAAATTATGATATTGCATAGCTAGACATGGCTTATCCTTGACTCCCAAAAACGTTTTTTCATCTGGATCCCTCCATTTGGATAGCGCAATTAGAATGAGTAACCAGGCATAATGGAACACAATGCCTTTATCCTACGCCTCTTCACAATTAATCAGGAACTCGTTTAGTAAGAATGTCACCCACTTCATCTGGACGCCCTCAACGCACCTTTCAGTTATCGCTATGACTATTGTTTGGACTTAGTCTTTTCTACACTTTCTTGACAATTTACATGCTAAGGCTTGCATCATGAACCTTATTGTTGGGTCGCATATGCTTGCAACATCTAATCCACATTTACCTCAAAATATATGGAACTTCTCCTTCATTCTCTTAGATAGAATCTTTTCATTCTTTTTGTCGAAGAACAATAATGAGGGGTCATGCCCTTGTGACGATAGGTCGATAATGCGCACGATGAGGTCTATATCAATGGAAATTGGCATGTTGAGCCACAAGTATCCCCCATGCATGCAAATCAACAACATTTTGATGTAGGAATTAATCTCTGGGCTCTTCCCAAAGTGTGGTATGTCGAATAGGTTCAGAATTCCTGCTTTCTACAACCCTGTAGCCCAAATCTATGGCTCTATGACTATCATTTGTGACTTGGAGCTAATGTATTTCTTCAAGTATTTGCTTGGCACTAACTCTAGAAAATTTTTCTCATCTATAATGTCATTGTTGGCATATTTCAAATCTCGTATCATTCCTAACATGTCCTCTTTCACAATCACTCCCTTTGGAATCTCGGGCTCCATGAGTGTGTACTTCACGTCTTTCTGTAAGATGACCATTTTTGCAGACGAATTTCTTGGTGGTATATAGACCCTAGGAAATATTGATTCTAAGGAGGATGCTTCCTATGTCTCTTTAACTACAAGATTCATGGCTGGTTGGTTTCGATGTTTCTTGTGTACTGGTGTTGAAGCTGTTGCTGCCTTGCTTGGTGCCATCTTCCTCTGCAACTGTGCTCTATGTACAACTAGGCTCCGCAACTCGAGTCTCTATGCAAACTATAAATGAAAATAACCTTCCCTATCAACCCTTCTCTTTCTTTTATACCTCATCGCCAATTGTTAGCTTCCCTTCACGCCTAAACTTTTCGTTTAATCCACTAGTGCTTTGCATTCATTACCTGTCATAATGCTTCATTAACACCATATATTCGACGAATTATCCATTAAATTCTACAACCTGTAAAAATATTCTTGCCAATATGCATTTATGGTTACACAATGCCACTACTTCGCCATCAAGGTAGCTCTTTATTGCATGTCTCGTCATGGATTGTCGTAAA
Organism: Picea engelmannii; assembly: GCA_009831015.1. Lineage (NCBI taxonomy): Eukaryota > Viridiplantae > Streptophyta > Pinopsida > Pinales > Pinaceae > Picea > Picea engelmannii. The sequence continues at coordinate 1,807,460 of ML788548.1, read as the reverse complement.
TTCTCTTAACTGTTATCTGCATGATCTCTTCTCTGTGCGCGGTCTCTTCTTTCTGCGTGAATTTGCTTCTTTCATCTTTGTACTCTTCTACTTGCTTCTTTATCTTCTACAACATTTTCCTGCTTTTACTTTTTACATGCTAATCTTAACTTCTTGGGATCTTTAACTTTCTACTTCTTCCTTGAACCATTTTCTTGCTTTGTCCTATTTTGCTTGCTTTTTCTTGTTAAAAAAATAGGATCATGAAGCAATAAAATAAAATAAAAATGCAGAAATAAAACACAGAAGATACACAATACAATAGAAACATAGATATACATGGTTCACTTAGTGCGGTATACGTCCACCAAAGAAATTTCCAGGTCCTTCCTTTTTATTATCCAACAAAATTAAGAGATACAACCTACAACATGTCCATTGTAACTTCCTCTTCTTTCTCTCACAGTATCCTCTCTTGGAATAAAATAATTACACCCCTACACAACCACAATACAATTCCCTCATAAAATAGGGTTGCCTTCTAGGGAAAAAATCCCTAAAATAACTTCTACCGTCATATCTTCAACCTTATAATGAACGGTCCATATTGACTATGAAATTACAAAAATGATCGCCCCCCCTAGACCCCCCTGAAAAAATTTGTGGGGGGGGGATCCCCCCCACACCCCCCATTAGGGAATGGGGTCCAAGAACGACTGAAATAAACCTCTGAATCAGGAAGATAATCAAACGCCACTACCAACAATATCCCACTTGGAGACTGGTCACAACAAATCCACTGTTGTTGTACCTACTGGACTATATTCCACCTTGAACATGGAAAATTTCTCATCTTCAACTTCATTCTTGAAGACCAACTGAAACTGAGCAGGAATTTAGTTTCTCCCTGGTTACTCCCTTTGTTAACATGTCTGCAAGATTTTGGCTAGTATGTATCTTTTCCAACTTCAAATGTCCATCTTCCAAGACAAATCATTTGAAATGGTACCTGAGTTGTATATGCTTAGTCTTTTAATGGAAGGATGATTTCTTTGCAAGATGAATGGAACTCTCACTATCACAGTACAACCTGCTATTCTCCTTCTTCTTTCCCAATTACTCCATAAACCTATGTAACCAAAACATTTCTTTACTAGCCTCTTTAGAAACAACATATTTTTCTTTTGTTGTTGAAAGTGAAACAAACTTTTGTAGTTTCGAAATACAACTTACTATTGTTCCACCTACAGTAAAAACATACCTTGTCGTGCTCCTCCTACTATGTTTATCACCTTCCATATTTGAATCAACATATCCATGTAGAACAATTTATGAACCTCCAAAACATAATGCATGAGTAACAATACCTCTCAAATACATGTGAATCCACTTTACTGCCTCCCAATATTGTTCTTTACCTGGATTTTTCATATACATACTCACAACTCCCACTGCATGTGCAATATCTGGTCTTGTGCAAACCATCACATACATCAAGATGACAACTACTGATGAATAAGGGACCCTGGACATGTATTCTATCTCCTCATGTGTCTTGGGACACATTCCCTTAGTTGACTTAAAATGGTTGGACAAAGGTGTACTAATTGGTTTTGCATTCTGCATTCTAAACCATTCCAACACCTTCTCTATGTACTCACCCTAAGACAATGTCAATTTGCAATTTTTCTTGTCTCTTGTTATTCTCATACCAAGGATTTTCTTTGCAGCACCCAAATCCTCCATCACAAATGAATTATCTAATTTCTTCTTGAGAAAATTTATATCCTGCATATTAGACCCTGCAACAAGCATGTCATCTACATACAATAGTAAGATAATATAGCTTCCATTTTATATCCTTTTAAAATAAACACAATGATCAGAATGACATCTACTATAACCTTGTTCTGTTATAAACCTGTCAAACTTCAAATACCACTTCCTTGGAGCTTTCTTTAGGCCATACAATCTTTTCTTCAAGATTCATACCAAATTCTCCTTTCCTTTGACCTCATACCCCTATGGTTGCTGCATATAATTATCTTCCTCCAAATCCCCATGGATAAAAATTGTTTTTACGTCTAACTGTTCAATATGAAATATTCTACTGCCACAAGACTTAAAATATTCCTAATTGAAGTCATCTTAACAATAGGAGAAAATATTTCATCAAAAGCTATACCTTTCTTTTGTGCAAACCCCTTTACAACAAGTCTAGCCTTGTACCGCTTTTTTCCTCCATCTTATTCCTTCAACTTGTAAACCCGTTTATTCTGTAATGATCTTTTTCCTGCAGGAAACTAAAGCAAGTCCCAAGTTTTGTTATTTACCAAGGAATCCATTTCCTCTTTCATGCCTTTCTACCACTTCTTTTTAGTGTCTACCTGCATTGCCTCTTCATAACATTCTAGTTCACCAGAATCAATCAACAATAAATAATACAATGAAGGAGAGTATCATTCAGGGAGTCTACTTAACCTGTTAGATATTCTAACAACACTTCCATGAGTTTGAGGTACATGTTGCTCCTTTTGTTGTACCTTTTGATTTTCTGGTACCTTTGGAATTTCTTTTTCACTGATCTCATCAAGCACTGTGTACTCTGGTTTTTATTTTTCCAGTTTCTTTTCCTGCAATTGATCTTTGTACATGACCTTCTCGTTGAATATGACATCTCTAATCCTAATGATTTTGTGATTTTCATAATCCCATAAGCGATAACCAAAATCATTAACATTGTATCTAATAAAGGTACACTTCTTGGATTTTTTCTCAAGCTTTGTTCTATTTTTTTTATCAATACGGACAAATTCTTCACAATCAAAATTCTTTAAAAAAGAATAGTTTACCTTTTTACTTGTACATGCCTCCTCTGGAATTCCACCATCCAAAGAGATTGAAGGTCATATGTTTATTAAGTAAACAAAATTATCTACACCATCTTTCCAAAATCGTAAGGGCAACCCAACATGAAATCTCATACTCCTTGCACACTCCATGATTGTCCTGTTCATCCATTCTCACACACCATTTTCTTGTGGTGTTCCTGGAACTGTTTTCTCTCTACGAATCCCATGGTATGAATAGTAATCATCAAACTCCTTGCTGCAATATTCACCTCCATTGTCTGATCCGAGACACTTCAACCTTTTTCCTATCTCATTCTCAACCAAAACTTTCCATTTCTTAAAAGTATAAAAACATTAGATTTTTGTCGAATGCAATAAACCCAAATTTTTCTAGTTGCATCGTCAATAAAAGTAACATAATAATGAGAGACACTGAGAGATGGTACCTGATTTGGTGCCCATATATATGTATGAACAATCTCTAACCTTTCACTCTTCTTTTCTTTTCCGACTTTGAGAAATATAACTCTCTTTGGCTTTCTATAAACACAATTCTCACAAAAATCCAAATCAATTTGTTTAAGATCTAGCAACAAATTCCTTTTGTGAAGTATCTGCATCACCTTCTCACTCATGTGTCCAAGCCTATGATGCCAAAGTGATGTATCCACTCCTGTAGAAGGTAAATAGATAACATAATCAATATTACCAGTACATAAATACAATGTACCTACCTTCTCTCATTTTTCTATCAATAATGATCCTTTGGTGACCTTCCATGCCTTATCTGTAAATATAGATATACAACCTTCACTTGCCAACTTCCCTGTTGAAATTATATTTTTCCTTAGATATGGAACATATCTTACCTCTTTCAACAACCATTGGTTTCCATTCTTTTTCTTTATTTGTACCTTACCCATTCCAACAATTTTTCATGGTGCATCATCACCCAAATGAACTTGTCCAAAATCACCTTGAATGTAATATAGAAAATGTTTCCTATGGGGTGTGGCATGAAACGAAGCCCTTGAATCTACTACCCAAGACTCATAAATATTATCTACAGAAAGAATCGAAGCATCTTGTAACACATCACCTGTTACATTTGCTTCCTGATTTTTCTCCTGTTGTCCATCTCTTTGTTTCTTCGGAGCTCTGCAATCTTTCTTTAGATGTCCTTTCTTCCCACAATTCCAACACTTTATCTTTCCTGGTCTACATTTGGATCTTCCCTTCCTATAATTCCCATAGTTCCCTGAGCCCTTTCCTCCATCATTTTGTCTTCCCCTATTCTCCACTTTCAACGCATTCCCTGATGTATCACCTATGCTTTTCCGTCGCATTTCCTTGCTAAGGATAACACCAAAAACATCATCAAATTTTAGAGTTTTTGAACCAAAGACAAAGTTACTTACAGCCATGACCAAGTCATTCTATATTTCTAGAAATGAGCATAGGATTAAAATATCCCTTACCTCATCATCAAAGTCCACTTTTACAGAACTTAGTTGATTAGCAACTGTATTAAATTAATTTAAATTATCTACAATAGACCCATCGTCTGACATCTTCATATTAAATAATCACTTCATTAGAAATACCTTATTGGATGTCAAGGGTTTTTCATACAGTTTATCTAATGCATCCATTATCTCCTTAATTGTATTTTATTTTGAAATATTGAAAGCCATCGATGCTTCCAAGCTCAGTCATATTGTTCCTAGTGCCTTTCTGTCAATAACCTCCCATTCTTCATCCTTCATGGACGTCAACTTCTTTGTTATTTTTCCCAATGATAGGAATAGATCCTTATGATATAAATAATATTCCATATACATATTCCATAAATGGTAGTTTTGTTCGTTAAATTTCTCTACCCTAAACTTTACATCTTCCGACATTGCTCCCACTTGAACCAGGAACCCTCTTTTCCTGCAAGTTACCTTTCGCTCTGATACTAGTTGCTTGAAAAATAGGATCGCGGAGAAATAAAATAAAAAAATGCGGAAATAAATAACAGAAGATACACAATAAAATGGAGACACATGTATGCATGGTTCACCCAGTGTGGGCTACGTCCACTAGAGAAATTTCTAGGTCCTTCCTTTTTATTATCCAATAAAATGAAGGGATACAACCTACAACACGCCTGCTATAACTTCCTCTTCTTTCTCCCACGGTATCCTCTCTCGGAATACAATAATGACACCCCTACATAGCCGCAATACAATTCCCTCATAAAAGAGAGTTTGCTTCTAGGGAAAAAAATCCCTAAAATAACTTCTACCATCAAATATGTGACCTTATAATGAATGGTCCATATTGACTATGAAATTACAATATTTTACAAGGAAATTTTTCCCAATATTTCTCTTCAGGGGCGCTTTCCCCAAATCCCCCACCAGAGGGGGCTAAAATAATTGTCGTTACCCCCCTCTAGACCCCCCTGGTGACAGTTGTGGGGAGGAAAGCCCCCCTACACCCCCCGTTAGGGAATGGGGTCCAAGAATGACTCAAACAAACCTCTGAATCAGGAAGATAATCAGGCTCCACTACTAACATTTCTTTATTTTTTCTACCTTTTCTTCTTATAGTACACTATGATACAAGTTATATGGTACATATCATGTGAAATTCTCCTAGTGTGCGATAGGATGACCATCTCTGTATAGTTTCATTTGACTCCCATTAACTATTCCTTCCACGACTTGTCCATCTAGTTGTTCCAACTAAACAACACCTGCTTCTGTCACGTATCTGATCATGTATGGCCTTATCCAGTGCATCCTAAACTTTTGAGGGTGTTGTAAGAACTTACTTTCATAGAGAAGTACTATATATTCTATCTGGAACTTATTATTCTTGATGTGTCTGTCATGCCATGCTTTTTCATGTGCCTTTTGTACCTGCTAATGGAATCCTGCAACAAATCGGTCTTCCTCTAATATTAGTAAATGTTGTATTGGTATATGGTTGAGGTACATGTTGGGTATATGGATTAGGTACATGTTGGGTACATGGTTGAGACAAGTAGTTTATGAGTTGGCATATACATGAGGTGTATAGTTGATGATGTTGGTACATCTTGATGAGTCATAGTTGAAGTGTATTTAATGCATGATTGGTACATACTTGGTACATGGTTGGAGGCACTTGTTAGTAGTATTGTTGACACATGGTTTATGGATGATGTAGCATACTTGTCTTGGTATATTATTAGAGGCACATATTGATCTTGGTGATTATTATGAGTTGTTGTAATATGCTTGGCTGATGCACATCTTGGTGATATTGTGCATATGGTTGAGATTTTTCTTGGTGATTGATATTGGTGATTAGATATATTTTGGTTGATAAGATTGATGAGATAGGTTGTTTTTATAGGTTGTTTGGACAGGTTATTTGTACAGGTTTGGTGCATGGTTGATGCACTTGTTTATGGTACAGGTTGAGGTACAGATTGATGTATGGTACATGTTGGCACATGTTATTGGTACAAGTTGTTTACAAGCTATTGGTACAGGTTGTTTACAAGTTATTGGTATAGGTTGATTACATCTTGTTTGGTACATGTTGTTACAGGTTGTTTGGTGTAGGTTGATTGGTACAGGTTTACAATAGTACATATCACAATGATAATGTGACAGTGGTTCCATCATTCTACTTATATTTTAGGTAGGTTGGACAAGGAAAGGATAGGTGGTTGTAGCCACCTTCTGGTTGTAGTCAGAGAATAGTGGGTTGTAGCCTCCTTCTGGTTGTAGCTAGAGAATTGGTGTTACACATTATTTTCATCACCCTCATGATCGTTAATGATGTAAACATATATGTTGTCTTCAGAGAGGTTAGTGGCCTGAATTCCTAAAGAAAGAAGGGAGAAGAACTTTCCTTGAGAGAAGAAGTTGTGTTTTCCTTTGTAAAAACCCTATTTTGGAGGATTTCCGCAGGATGCACCATAGCTGGGGTGCGGAAATGCCTGATTTCTACAGGCTGCACTATAGCTAGGGCACAGAATTTCCACAGGCTGCATTATAGCCAGGTCACGACGGCCATCATACATGGGAAAAACGAGAATTTTCTCTATGCTTCTAGAAGGAGAAGCTTCTATGGTGAGGTGGCCTCCGAATTGTTTGGATATTACTGGCTTTCATGATTTAGCGGGATCATCCTAACCTGCTCACCTTATCCTCTTCAACTTATAAAAGGAGAGGATCTCTCATGGAGAAAGTTAGTTGGATGTGGCTTGGAATTATTAGCTTGATTGAGTTGGATTGAGCTTGGGAAATTTATGTTGGCTTTGAGTTTTGCTTTGTCAAGATAGATTGTGAGTAGCTATCAAATCTATGGTCTCAGAATCCTTGGAGCAAGAAGTGTGTGGGAAGCAAGGAATCGTTGGAAGGAAACTTAAGACATCAAGGCATCCAGTTGTAATCTCTCTTCCTATTATTAATATAATACAGTGGCATGTTTCTTTCCCATAGAATTATCTTTATTTTATTGCATAATTCCTTGGTCATCTGCATAGGTTGTCATTGAATATACTCTCTATGCTTTCACTTTGGTTGGTTTGTGTCTCACTGGAGGATTAGTATCACAAGAGCACTAGAGAGAAATGAGAACAACAAAGACATAAGGAAGCAACACTTAGAGGTATGTCTCTTGTCTTTTGTTTAATAGTTAATTCAATGATTAGATCTTAGGGAAAGCGCCATTTCCTTTCGTGTTTTGTTCTAGATCTAGGTGGATCTAGGGAGATTAGTTTATGTCCACATTTATCGATTTATCCAATAACAAAATTGGTGACCATACTAGGGAAACAAATGTTTTCCTAGTTTTCCTTGTTTTCTTGCTTTGATTGCCTGGTTTCTATTTTCTGAGTCACTGGAAGATCCAAATTGACTCTCTGACTGTTAAACTTCACTGGAAAACCTTCTCAATTTTCATTTTTTTCCATTTTTGTTTGATTTCCGCACCTTGCTTTGAGGGACAGTGCGGTGACTTAGGATTTCCGTGCCCTACCTATTTTGACCAGTGTAGAAATGTCACGCCCTACCCATATCTAGCCCATGGAAATTAGTGATTTCCGCACTGTGCTAGTCTTACAGCCTGCAGAAATTGTGAAATTCTTGATTTTTTATGGTTTTCCTTACCCAGACATTGGATTTGGTTTTGGGGTGAATTTTTGGGTTTGATTATGATTTGTTTACAGTCTACTTGATATTTTTTGAGTTGCTTTTAACCATCTTTGCTTTGTTTTCTTTTGAAATATTTGGTCTCTTTCCTTGAGTGTCTTTCAATTACAAAGGATTTGTTTTTCTTTAGAATTGTTTAATGAAAGACTTTCTTTTTCTTTTATTGAATAGTTTGTGTTAAAAGAGAAACTTTGCTTGGGTTGCTTTTGTTTTGAAGAAGTTATCTATTTCTTTTAGTCTCTTTAAAACATTTTTTTTTTAATTTCTTTCTTTATATTAGATTGGAGACATCCTTGCATTTGAAGTAGCGAAATTGCATGATTCTTGGCCTTTTTTGGTCTTAAATTCTGAAAATTTTCCCCCTCATGGTCAGGTTATGTAGACCCCTTCTGACCCTTGGGCCAAATTCCGCTCACAGGATCATTCAAATTCCCCTTGAGTTGAAGCGAATCTTTGATTCCTCACTGGAATCTCAATTTCCTGATCCACAGATCCTCCTCTTTCCCCACAGTCACTGTACAAGACCGTGAACTTTTTCCCGAAATGGAATTTTGGGTTTCAGAACCCTCAGTGTCCTAATCTCTTGAGTCCTTGACTCTACGACCTTCGGATCTCCGAAATGTCGATTTGCTGAACAGGATTTTCCTGCATTAGCCCCTCTAGCTATGCCCCTAGTCCATGTGACCACTCCTCATAAGACCACAGTCTTATTTCAGGGTTTATCAATACAAGAATCTGACCTCTTGTCAACGGGACTCCATAATTCTCAATTTCCGATTTGCCGAAATGGCCTCCTTTCGGAAAATCTCCCAAAATATCGGATTGCTACCACGCGTCTCCTCAAGATGGACAGTCCTCCTGAATTTCACAATTTCGTGACTTACGACCCCCAGTGACACAAATCCTCTGTCAACTTGAAACCCCAGTAGATGAAATATCGACGGGTTCCTCGATCTTCGCCACGTGTCCCAACGAATGGACGACTGTGATCTTTTCGGGACTTCGCCAGGTGAAAAGTCGAAAGACTCCTTCCTCTTCTATTTCCCGATGTCTGAATCCCTGAAATGGGTGATCTCACGACATGTGTCCTCCCTCAGATGGACGACTATGATCTATTCAATATTTCGGGACTTTCGTCATGGGGTGCCCCGACCTCTTGTCCTCGAGACCTCCGAAATCCTGAAGTCCAAAATCCCGATAGCTCAATTATTTTGGGACTCTTGTCCTCTTCACTACGCTTAAGGATTACACCACGTGCAACTTCCTGTCGATCCAATGGATGTCGGGTATTCTTAGCGAGATCCAATGGCTCAGAATCTCTTATGTCCTGTGCGCTCCTCCATTGCTCCCTAGACGTGGAAACTTCAACGGTCCAAATCTCTTCGGCTGATCTGATGGCAGCTATGCTCCTCCTGAGCATGTGCGTTCTTCCTGAACTTGGAAGAATTCTCCAAGTGCCCAAAGGCCTCAACCTTTGTTTCTCCTCTCCTCTGTGAACTCTTTACCTTGAGTCTCGTCTGCGTACATGAAAACGCTCTCCCTCCTGAGATTTCCTATTACTCAGAGTCATAAGGAACTCATTCATTTTTTCCTTTCTCCTTCAAATAGAGAATCTAATGCCCTCCTGGCACTCCTTAGCTCAAGCAACCTCTTGTTGAGTCTACAGGGTGTTCAACAACCCTGTGAAGATCCTTCTCCTTGGACTCTTCTTCAAATTTCCAAAACTCAAAGAGTTCTCTTCCTTTTATGCTCTATCTACACATCTACTCAATGCCCACCTGGTAGAGTGTCTTCTCACAGAACATCCAGCAGTTTTTTCCTCTCCTGTGCACTCTATGCACCTTCTCAATGCCCTCTTGGCAGAGCTCTCAGAATCCTTAGTGATTCTGGTTCTCCTTGAACTCACGGCAGAGTTCTTCTGTGCACTCTTTCACCTGCTCAATGCCCTCTTGGCAGAGCTCTCAGAATCCTTAGTGATTCTGGTTCTCCTTGAACTCACATCAAAGTTCTTCTTCAATGCAACCTGTGCATATGCTCAATTCCCACTTGGTAGAGCTCTACAGAACTCACAGTAGAGTTTTTTTCTGCAACTGTATCTCTCATACATAGCCTTACCTCCAAGGTATTCAAAAAACTTGAGGTCTTCCTCTGAGTTGATGATTTCAGCTTCTGTGCCCTCCTGGCACGCCTTTGTCCAAATTTCACAGAACTGGAAGTGCTCTCTAAGCACCAGCTATCAGAACCCGCAGTGTTCTATTAGGCTCTCCTGGAATGAAGCCTCAAGGATATACAACCCTGAAAATCAAACAACCCCTGCAAATGCATACCTACAACATACATCTACAGCATATAAAGAACACACATAGACATTCATTCAACACAGAAATACTTGCAGGAAAAACTGCTTCTATTTGTATTAATAAAAATGCCTCTTTACAAAGGTGTTCTGAGCATGAACTTCAACAGAGTCTCCGCTCCTTCTCAAATCTCTCTGCATACTACTTCTAGATCTCCTCTACTTGCTACTACTCTGATAATACAAAGAAGATATCTCGATCTTTTACATGAGGGGGCTCTTTGAGCTCTTCCCTCCAAACTCACCTACCCTATTCAATTACATTGAATGGGTTGTCTAGTCCAGAATCAGATCTAGATATCATCCTTACAAACATTCAAGGCTATATACTCTAATGCATGTGCAAAGGCACGGCTCCATGGCTCAACAGCCTACAACATTAATCACATTCAATTTCAAATTTGAAATGAGGCTGCGCCTCTTCCCATTGAATGTGTGCGCTGACGTGGGCTGGCTGGCTGGATGGATGATGTGGAGAGATGCTCCTACATCATACTCCTCAGCTGAAAAATTCATGAGCTCCTTCTCATGAGCTTCCCATCTCAGCTGTTGAAATCCTCCTGGATCCCAAACAAAATTCTTTAGCTGTTCATCTGCTCCATCTCTCTGTTGCTACTGCTTCTGCTGCTACGCTGCTGCTACTTTTCTGCCCAACTTCTCCTTGATGGCAGTCTCTGTTGACCCTAACATCAGCTCCCTAATATTCTCGATCACTTCATCCAACTGCTCCAGTGGCTGGCTCTATTCTTCCAGTCTCCTCTGCTGCAAAATTTTTCTGCAGATGGACAGGTCATAATGATCTCCCATGCCATCCTCTTCATTTGTTCCCAACCTCATCTGTTGGATGTGCAGGCCTTGCACTATCACCCTTCTCTCTAGGGCTTCCATCTGTTCACACAGATCAGTAAATCTCATGTTGTCTGCCTCTTCTTATTCAGCTTCTGCAAGCTCCAATGTTGCAGTCTTTTCAGCTTCTTGGCTAAAAGTATTGAGCCACTCCTCAGAATGCTCATCTTCTTCTTCTCGTTGGGCAGCTTCTAACACCTGCTCCAATTCTTCTTTGACAATCACAGCTGGTTGTCTTTCTACTGTTGTCTCTCTTCCATCAGCAACACAAATCCTCGCCTCAACTAGGCTATGTGGCAAGAATATCTGAATTCCTCCAATCATTAGAAGATCCCTCTGATCTTCCTTCTCTGTCGGCTGCATCTGCTGATCCAAATCCATCTATAAGATCATCTTCTCTGTCAGTTCCTCGGGCTGATCTAAACTCACCTCTGAGTTCATGAGACTCTCAAACAGTCCCATTTCTGTTCCCATGCCCACCTAGTAAATTGGAAACTTTCTGTTGCCCTCCTGGTAGTCCATGAGATCCCGCAGTGATCTCGATTCATTGCCCTCCTGGCAACGTGAAATTTCTCGGTTGTCCTCATGACAATCTATGAGATCCCGCAGTGACCTCAACTCTTTTCCCTCCTGGCAATTGGGAATTTCCTGACTGTCTTCTTGACAATCCTTGAGATCTTCAGCTGATCCCAATTCATCCTCACTACCGAGGTTTCTCCCAGTCTCTAGTTCACATACCTGAACCATCTCCTCAGGTCCGTCGAGGTTTTCAACATGCCTCAACCATTCTCTTAACAGCCTATGCTGTCTTCTAGCCATCAACTCCTTGACTGGCCATTTTTCTTTCGTCTTCATGGGCCATTCATATACCCATCTCGACTTGGCATTTTGTTGCATCTCGAATGCAAGTTCATCCATTCTTGTACTCATCTCAGCGAGTTCTTCATCCCATTCAGCTTCTCTCATCAGCTCTAGGTCTTTCCTTCCAACACTTGTATAACATTTAGTAGCCATCTTGTTGTTCCTGTCTGCCCTCCTGGAAAACTTGCTGCTGTCACTCTACACCCCTGAGTGTTCCCAGCCTCTTCCACAGTCTTTCTGACTGTCTCCTTTATTGTTGCCTACCCGCAAAAAACCATCACAGAGTCTCCAGCACTCTGTCTTCCTTTGCCTTCTCTTTGCCTGTCCCTGTACGCTACCTCTGATACCAAACTGACGTGTACCGGAGTATTCTCCTTCTCTTCATGCTTCCTCTGTCTACAATGTACAAACAGATTCGAGCTCTGATACCACAACTTGTGTGTATCAGAGTACTCCTTTTCCCTAGATTACTCTACCCGAGATATATAGACAAAATCAAGCTATGATACCACTTTATGCAGACCCCTTCTGACCCTCGGGCTGAAGTCCACTCACAGGATCGTTCAAATTTTCCTTGAGCCGAAGTGGCTCTTTGATTCCTCACTGGAATCTCAATTTCCCGATCCACAGGTCCTCCTCTTTCCCCACAGTCACTGTACAAGACCATGAAATTTTTCCCAAAATGGAATTTCGGGTTTTGGAACCCTCAGTGTCCCGATCTCTTTAGTCCTTGACTCTATGACCTTCCGATCTCCGAAATGTCGATTTGTCGAAAAGGCTTTTCTTGCATTATCCCCTCTTGCTATGCCCCTAGTCCATGTGACCACTCCTCATAAGACCATAGTCTTATTTTGGGGTTTATCAATACGAGAGCCCGACCTCTTGTCAACAGGACTCCTGAATTCCCGATTTCCGATTTGCCAAAATGGCCTCCTTTCGAAAAATCTCCTGAAATCCCGGATTGCTGCCACGAGTCTCCTCAAGCTGGACAGTCCTCCTGCATTTCACAATTTTGCGAGTTGTGACCCCCAGTGACACAAATCCTCTATCAACTTGAAACCCTAGTAGCCGAAATACCGACGGGTTCCTCGATCTCCGCCACGTGTCCCAACGAATGGACGACTGTGATCTTTTCGGGACTTCACCAGGTGCGAAGTCGAAAGACTCCTTCCTCTTATGTTTCCCAATGTCTGAATCCCCGAAATGGGTGATCTCGCGACATGTGTCCTCCCTCAGATGGATGGCTGCGATCTATTTTCTATTTCGGGACTTTCGCCATTGGGTGTCCCGATCTCTTGCCCTCGAGACCCCTGAAATCCCGAAGTCTGAAATCCCGATAACTCAATTATTTCGGGACTCTCATCGTCTTCTCTACGCTTAAGGATTGCACCACGTGCAACTTCCTGTTGATCCAACAGTTTTTGGGTATTTTGAGCGAGATCCAATGGCTCAGAATCTCTTCTGTCTTATGCGCTCCTCCACTACTCCCTGGACGTGGAAACTTCAATGGTCTAGATCTCTTTGGCTGATCCGATGACATCTATGCTCCTCTAGAGCATGCGCATTCTTCCTAAAATTGGAAGAATTCTCCAAGTTCCCAAAGGCCTCAACCTTTGTTTCTCCTCTCCTCTGCGAACTCTTTACCTTGAGTCTCGTCTGCGTACATGAAAATGCTCTCCCTCCTGAGCTTTCCTATTACTTAGAGTCATAAGGAACTCGGTCCTTTTTTCTGTTCTACTTCATATAGAGAATCGGATGCCCTCCTGGCACTCCTTAGCTCAAGCAACCTCTTGCTGAGTCTGTAGGGTGTTCAACAATCCTGTGAAGATCCTTCTCCTTAGACTCTTCTTAAAATTTCTAGAACTCAAAGAGTTCTCTTCCTTCTATGCTTTATCTGCACATCTACTCAATGCCCACTTGGCAGAGTGTCTTCTCACAGAACATCCAGCAGTTCTTTCCTCTCATGTGCACTCTATGCACCTGCTCAATGCCCTCTTGGCAGAGCTCTCAAAATCCTTAGTGATTCTAGTTCTCCTTGAACTCACAGTAGAGTTATTTTGTGCACTCTTTCACCTACTCAATGCCCTCTTGGCAAAGATATTAGAATCCTTAGTGATTTTGGTTCTCCTTGAACTCACAACAGAGTTCTTCTTCAATGCAACCTATGCATATGCGCAATGCCCACTTGGCAGAGCTCTATAGAACTCACAGCAGAGTTTCTGTCTGCAACTGTGTCTCTCATACATAGCCTTACCTACAAGGTATTCAACAACCTTGAGGTCTTCCTCTGAGTTGATGATTTCAGTTGTTGTGCCCTCCTGGAATGCCTTTGTCCAAATTCCTCAGAACTGGAAGTGCTCTCTAAGCACCGGCTATCAGAACCCGCAGTGTTCTGTCACGCTCTCCTGGCATGAAGCCTCAAGGATCTACAACCCTGAAAATCAAACAACCCTTGCAAATGCATACCTACAACATACATCTACAGCATATAAAGAACACACATAGACATTCATTCAACACAGAAATACTTGCAGGAAAAAYTGCTTCTGTTTGTATTAATAAAAATGCCTCTTTACAAAGGTGTTCTGAGCACGAACTTCAAAAGAGTCTCGGATCCTTCTCAAATATCTTTGCATACTACTTCTAGCTCTCCTCTACTTGTTACTACTATGATAATGCAAAGAATATCTCTCAATATTTTACATGAGGGGGCTCTTTGAGCTCTTCCCTTCAAACTCACCTACCCTATTCAATTACATTTAATGGGTTGTCTAGTCCAGAATCGGATCTAGATCTCATCCTTACAAACATTCAAGGCTATCTACTCTAATGCCTGTGCAAAGGCATGACTCCATGGCTCAACAGCCTACAACATTAATTACATTCAATTTCAAATTTGAAATGAGGTTGTGCCTCTTCCCATTGAATGCGTGCGCTGACGTGGAGAGATGATCCTGCATCACCGGGGGGGCATGAATCATGTATTGGTGTACATTCTATTTTTCTCATTTCTTGAGAATATTGATATTGATGAGTTTAATTAAATTTTGGGACATTTTGCATATGGGAATGTTAAAATGTTTTCTCCTTCTCGTAGCATAGCTTTCATCGAAATGAAAAGATTGCATCTTCATCTCTTTGCATAAATTTCGAGTCGGTCAAAACACCATATTGTCCATGCCATTTTCCTTTTGAGTAACAACAGCCATAAAATAAAGCGCTTATAAAAATTGATTAGACATTTTTATATTTTCTGGTAGCAAACCTACATTAGATTAGTTGTAGGGCCTTGGAATAGGTGTGAAAGATAACTTTCCAAAGCTGCAAACAAACATAGAATCTTGCGTTAGGGAGTGGTGAAATCCACTTGCCACATTTTGTTCTGGGAATCCCTTCTAACACAAGGGTCAATCACAAGGTCGCATTGAGACTGTCAGAGTTACTCACCCTGCTTTGTTGGTCTTGGTGTAGAGATTGCACGTATTATGGGGGTCGCTTGAAGGTATACCCACAAGGATGAGTGGAAGCCTTTCAAGTTGATTTTGGGCTAGGTACCCTGCCTTTTCATGTGGATCGGACTGTTGACTATTTCCCCAGGCATCACTGTTGTAGTTGGTAACCTTAGTGGCCTATCTCTCTAGGTTCTTTACACGAGGTGATTGTGGAGGGGAAAGTCTTCGCAGTACCTAGAATTGACATTGGCCAAACTCACTCGGGCTCCTTGGGGGGTATACCCATGATTATGTGTGGGAGCTTGCACTAGGGTGTAAGTCTGTTAAGCAGGTTGTCAATGTAACTTTTCCACCCACTCTATCTCAACCCCTTATTACTTTGTTCCCACGACGTTGGATTTCATTACCAACTAGTGTGCTCATTGTGAGAAGGTTTTGTTTGTTTTCTTGCTTCCTAGATTGTTAGCATATGTTGTTTGTTTTCCCTAGCAGACTCTAGGTTGGATTTGTTTTATATGGCGTCAGTTCCCAAAATGACCAATGAAGGAACCCCTACTCCAGGGGAACCTTTTGTTTTTCCTTCTTATGGAAACATTGGTCCTCCTCACATCGCTACTTTGATCCTTCTAGGTCTCACTATTGGATTGTCGGTGTGGTTGTTTTCCACTCAGGTAATCCCAAATGCAGTAAGTGCTTCGGTCATATGCACTTCCCCCCAAGAACATCAACCTCGTGTTGATCCTTCATCGTCTTCACCAGTAAGATCTTCTTCGCCTTCTTCACTTGCAAGGTCTTCTTTCTTTTCATATTCTTCACCAAGTGAAAGCTCTCAAGTTAGTAACTCGGTGAATAAGAAGAAGAAGAAAAGGAAGAACAAGAAGAAGAAAAATAAGCAAGGATCCAAACTTCCAACCACTGTCGGACATGTTGGAAAGAAACCAGTTACTGTTAATCGTGTTGGGAGTGTTGATGATGCCAAGATCACCCAAACACCTTGTAAGCTCAAGTACCCTTGCAGGCTTTGTAAGGGTATCCATATTCTTAAGGATTTCCCTGGTCTATCCAAGGTTATAGAGGCATTGTCTACACACCCTCGCCAACCCATGTCGTCAACCTCTGAACAACATGTTGATGACCTCCCGTCAACTAGTCAAGATATCATTGGGAAGAAGAAAAGTAGAGCCAAGTTCCCGTTTATGTTATGCAAAGGGCATCATCTAACTCAACATTTCCCTCATATGGAAGAAGCCTCGAAATTCCTGGAAAACATGACTGTTTCACAGCCTCAACTTTCAACTGCTTATTGCAAGCTTTCTCTCAACCCACCTGTAGTTGATGGAATGATCAATCTGGTTTTCCCGTCGGTTAGTCCAGTTGATCAAGTAGTCAATATGGTCATATCCTTAGTTGAACCAGTAGACCAAGTGGTCAATCCGATCCCATCCTCGGTCAATCCCACTCTCTTGTTAGTGAGTGAAACCCAAGCGGTCGATCCTTTTCCAAGCGTCGACCCCATTCTCCCCTTGGAGAATGAAACCCTAATGGTCGATCTGATCTCATCATCGGTCGATCCTACTCTCTCTCAAGAGAGTAAACTCTATATTTCCCACGTTTTTCTTATTGATACGGACTCTACTATGTCGAGGGGTATTCCTCCTCTCGTGGAACCCCCTCCAAGTAATGTGGCCATCCTTTTTAATTGGGATGTGCTAACTGGACCTCGTCTTCCCTCTCACATTCCTTTCCAAATTACAGTACAGGTTTGTGGTCGGGACGTTCCTCAGATGCTAATAGATGAAGGTTCGTCCATTAGTATTTTGTCCCCTATTTATTGGAAAGCTTTGGGTTGTCCTCAGCTTGCGCCAGTTACGCAGAATCTATTATCTTTTAATAGAAGAACCAGACAACCTTTAAGGACCCTTCCTCAGTTTCCTATAACTTTGGGCAGGAAAACTATCTTTATTGATGTTATGGTAGTCCAAGACCCCTTAGATTTCTCTTTACTCCTTGGGCGGGATTATGTCTATGCCATGAAAGCTATTGTGTCCACTCTTTTTTTTGTGATATATTTCCCTCACGATGGAAGAATGGTGACTATTGATCAACTTTCATTCATCGATCATGATTGGATTACCCCCCTTAGTAGTTCTTATATGAAGACGATATCGCCCCTTCCATAGGTAAATTATGTGGCGTTGTCTCCCATGCCTTCCACTACCAATAACAATGACTTGGATCCAGTAGTTGACATGGTGACCTCTTCGGTAGGGCTATTGGAGCCTGACCTCCTTACCCCTCGTGCGACCCTCGACATGGTGTCCTTCCAAATTGTGTTTCTTCCATCAAATGAAGATCTATTGGAAGCCATGACCGAGTTTGGTCCCTTGACATGGTGTCCTTCCAGAGCATTGTCCTCTTGGAAACCATGATCAAGAAGAGCTTTGAGCATGGTTTTTTTATTTCAAGCTCATTAAAAAATGAAACCAGCTTTGAGCATGATTTTCTGATTTCAAGCTCGTTAAAAAATGAAACCAGCTATGAGGATAGTCTTTTGCGTCTCTGTGACAACCTCGTTAAAAAATGAAATAGAGGTTATGAGCATAGTTCTTGTTTCCGTGCCAAGCTTGTTAAAAAATGAAACAGAGCTTACGAGCGTAGTTCCTGTTTTTATGTCAAGCTCGTTAAAAAATGAAACAGAGGTCTAGGGACTGAACCCAGACTCTCAAGCATAGTTCTTATCATGTGTCAAGCTAGTTAAAAAATGAAACAACTTCCCCCTCTCTGTTTGAGTCAAGTCCTTTGTCTAGTTTTTGAAGCTTATTTTCATCCTCCTATGTCGTTGGATGAAATGAAACTTGGGGGGAAATGCTTCCAACCTCTGGAATTCATGTTGAAGTTAAGACGCTAGCTTCTTAAGCTGGGGGCTATGTACCAACCATCCCTAAATAATGCTTTGGGAAACCCCAAACATAGTTTCCTCTGGTTCAAGCTTGTGTAAAAATGAAACCAGGTTCAAGCATAGTTTTGTTTAGTTTTTAAGCTTGTGTAAAAATAAAACCTATCCCAAGCACAGTTTTGTTTTGTTTTAAAGCTTGCATAAAAATGAAAACAATCCCGAGCTTAGTGTTCGTTCTTTCTCATGCTCGTAAATACATGAGAATAAGTTACCGAGCTTAATCTTTGTTCTTTCTTGTGCTCGTAAATCAATGAGAACGTAACTAAGTATATTTTTATCACTTTTTCAGACTCGTAAAGGTTATACGAAAAAGGAACCCCCTAGAGTTCCCTTTAAGCTCTTTTCAGACTCTCTAAACATGAAAATATTGTCGAGAGATCTTGTTCTTTTCAAGCTCGTTAAATTATTTGAAGAAAACATGTGTTGAGTAATAGTTTATCTCTTTTTCAGTCTCTTAAGACTAACTTACGAAAAAGGAGCTGGGAGAGTTATCTTTAAGTGTTTTTCAGACTCTCAAAATATGAAAAACCCCTGAGTTTTCTATCTTTGGACTCGTTAAACAAGCATTGAAAGACCCGTATGGGACCAAACCACTCCTTCCTAGGGTTCATTAAACATACTCCGAGGGATTCATCTGAAGGATGAGCTTATAGTTCAAGCATATGTTATCCTCCTCAATCTTGTGTAAAAATAAAGAGGTACTCGCCAGAAATGGTGGGGGGGAAATTGGGAAATAAATGTGTATAAACCAGTATTCTATGGAAGAGTCAATTTTTGAACCTGATACCCTTTCACTCGCTTTGTGTCTAGGTTGGAAAATTCACTTGTCTCTTGATCATACTCCTTTATAAGATTACAAATTGGTTTGTGATCCCTGTTGTTGAGTCAGTGTTTCCAAGACAGTTGTCGTGTCATCAATATGTTCAAAGAGAAGTTCAACTCGGAAATCCTTCTATTGCGTCAGCCTTTTCTGTAGTCCTTAAGCCTTCTATTATGTCGGCCATCCCCGAGTCGGTCCTGAATCACTTGTTACTCTGATCTACATCAAATATTTTTACCCATTTCATGTCATTTATGGAGGATACATTAAGGCCTTCATGTGACGAGTCTTTTCCTGTCGACTTCAACTCATTATCCAGGAATCAGACTTAGAAACCAATTGGTACCTTGGAACTTACATTCCTCAATGGTATATTTCCTCATTTTCGACAATGGGTTTTCATTATCGACCCTTGATTGGGAGATTCCACCGAGTGTTCGACTTTAGCTCATTAATTCACATTCGTTGGATTGTACTAGAGTACCTTGGGAGTCATTGACATTAATGGTGATTTCCCTCACACTTGTTAACGGTTCTCATCATTGACCGGTAATCAAGTGGTTTCTACCATGTTCGACTTCAACACATGTATTCGCATGGTTAGATTCGTACTTAGAGTGGTGGAGATGAAGACCCTGAACCTTTTCTCACAGATTCAGGTTGCGTTGGAGTATATTCAGTTTGTATTGTTGCATAGATCCACATTGTATGTCTCATGGCTATGTTCAAATTTGAGTCTTTAACACATAGATCCACAGTGTATTTTTGGTGGCTATGTTCAGATTTGAGTCATAATGGCATGGATCCATGGTGTATGTTTGGTGTCCATGACCTATCTTACTTGACATGGATATTCGCATGTCGGAATTTATGCTTTGAGTCATTTGTATTCTGAGTATGGGAATGCCTACCTCAGTGATGATATATTATTGTATTATGTTTCCTTGTTTGTTGACAAGTTTCCAACCGACGTGTTCCTTGTTCCCTACACACACTCGACAAAGTATTTCAGATATCACTCTGTTCTAGCTTCATACTTTGGGGGGCTCTCTGTTACACATTATTTTCGTCACCCTCATGATCATTAATGATGTAAACCTATATGTTTCCTTCAAAGAGGTCAGTGGCCTGAATTCCTGAAGAAAGAAGGGAGAAGAACATTCCTTGAGAGAAGAAGTTGTGTTTTCCTCTATAAAACCCCTAGTTTGGAGGATTTCCGTGGGCTGCACCATAGTTGGGGTGCAGAAATGCCCGATTTCCACTGGCCGCACTATAGCTAGGGTGCGAAATTTTCGTAGGCTGCACTATAGACAGGTCGCGGCAGCCATCGTACGTGGGAAAAATGAGCATTTTCTCAATGCTTCTAGAAGGAGAAGCTTCTATGGTGAGGTGGCCTCCGAATGGTTTGGATCTTACTCGCTTTCATGATTTAGTGGGATCATCCTAACCTCCTCACCTTATCCTCTTCAACTTATAAAAGGAGAGGAGCTCTCATGGAGAAATTTAGTTGGATGTGGCTTGGAATTATTAGCTTGATTGATTTGGATTGAGCTTGGGAAATTTATGTTGGCTTTGAGCTTTGCTTTGTCAAGATAGATTGTGAGTAGCTATCAAATCTATGGTCTTAGAATCCTTGGAGCAAGAAGTGTGTGGGAAGAAAGGAATCGTCGGAAGGAACCTTACGACATCAAGGCATCCAGTTGTAATCTCTCTTCCTATTATTAATATAATACAGTGGCATGTTTCTTTCCCATAGAATTATCTTTATTTTATTGCATAATTCCTTGGTCATATGCATAGGTTGTCATTTAATATACTCTCTCTGCTTTCACTTTGGTTGGTTTGTGTCTCACTGCAGGATCAATATCACAAGAGCACCGGAGTGAAAAGGGAACAACAAAGACATAAGGAAGCGACACTTAGAGGTATGTCTCTTGTCTTTTGTTTAGTAGTTAATTCAATGATTAGAGCCTATGGAAAGCTCCATGTCCTGTCGTGTTTTGTTCTAGATCTAGGTGGATCTAGGGAGATTAGTTTATGTCTGCATTTACCAATTTATCCAATAACAATTGGGGAGTTGGAGCTTCCATCAGGTTGTAGCCTGAGAAACTAGGGGGTTGGAGCTTCCTTCCAGTTGTAGATTAATAATTGGAAGTTGGTACTTCCTTGAATGTAATTCTTGACATATAAGAAAAGAATTATGTGGTTTTCTCCCGCATTGGGTTTCCACATAAATATTGGTGTATTGTGCATTATGTGGATGTGTTTGTTATTGTTTATTATGCACTGATGAATGTTAATGCTTATGATACAATAAGATATTGATAATGAACATATGAACATGGTTGAATAAGTTAAAAAATATACTTTTTGGTTTAAAGGATTAATAATTGTTCGACAACACAGGTATTCCAACAGAGGACGAACACCTTCAGTAACCACTCACATAACCAGATCAAAGATCAACACACTGATGTTTTCACGTGGTAAAACCCCTACGGGGAAACATCCACGGCCCCATCCAACGCGGCTAC
>ML788548.1:1739951-1770175 GCA_009831015.1 Picea engelmannii | reverse complement strand
TGGAGGTGAATATTGCAGCAAGGAGTTTGATGATTACTGTTCATACCATGGGATTCATAGAGAGAAGACAGTTCCAAGAACACCACAAGAAAATGGTGTGTCAGAAAGGATGAACATGACAATCATGGAGTGTGCAAGGAGTACGAGATTGTATGTCGGTTTGCCCTTACATTTATGGGAAGATGTTGTAGATACTACTGTTTACTTAATAAACAAAGGACCTTCAAGCTCTTTGAATGGTAGAATTCCAGAGGAGGAATGGACAGGAAAAAAGGTAAACTATTCTTTTTTGAAAACTTTCGGTTGTGAAGCATTTGTCCATATTGATAAAGAAAATAGAACAAAGCTTGAGTCTAAATCCAAGAAGTGTACCTTTATTGGAAACGGTGTTAATGATTTTGGTTATTGATTATTGGATTATGAAAATAACAAAATTATTAGGAGTAGAGATGCCATATTCAATGAGAAGGTCATGTACAAAGATCAGTTGCAGGGAAAGAAACAGGAAGAAGAAAAACAAGAATACACAGTGCTTGATGAGATCACTGAAAAAGAAATTCCAAAGGAACTTGAAAATCAAAATGTACAACAACAGGATAAACAGGTGCCTCAAACACCTACAAGTGTTGTTAAAAGATCTACCAGGTTAAGTATACCCCCTGAACGATACTCTTCTTCATTGTATTATTTATTGTTGATTGATTCTGGTGAACCAAAATGTTATGAAGAGGCAATGCAGGTAGACACCAAAAAGAAGTGGGATCAAAGCATGAAAGAGGAAATGGATTCCTTGGCAACTAACCAGACTTGGGACTTGGTTCAGTTGCCTGCGGGAAAAAGAGCATTGCAGAATAAATGGGTTTACAAGTTGAAGGAAGAAGATGGAGGAAAAAAATGGTACAAGGCTAGACTTGTTGTAAAGGGGTTTGCACAAAAGAAAGGTATAGGTTTTGATGAAATATTTTATCCTATTGTTAAAATGACTTCAATTAGGACTATTTTAAGTCTTGTGGCAGTAGAAGATTTGCATCTTGAATAGTTAGATGTAAAAACAGTTTTTCTCCATGGGGATTTGGAGGAAGAGATTTATATGCAGTAACCACAGGGATATGAGGTCAAAGGGAAGGAGAATTTGGTATAGAGCTTGTATGGCCTAAAGCAAGCTCCAAGGCAATGATATTTGAAGTTTGACAGGTTTATGACAAAACAGGGTTATAGTAGATGTCATTCGGATCACTGTGTTTATTTTAAAAGGCTAGAAAATGGAAGCTATATTATCTTGCTATTGTATGTAGATGGCATGCTTGTTGCAGGGTCTAATATGTAGGATATAAATATGCTCAAGAAGAAATTAGCCAATTCATTTGAGATGAAGGATTTGGGTGTTGCAAAGAAAATCCTTGGCATGAAAATAACAAGAGACAGAAAAAATCGCAAATTGACATTGTCTAAGGGTGAGTACACAGAGAAGGTGTTGGAGAGGTTTAGAATGCAGAATGAAAAACCAGTTAGTACACCTTTGGCCAGCCATTTCAAATTAACTAAGGAAATGTGTCCCAAGACACAGGAGGAGATAGAATACATGTCCAAGGTCCCTTATTCATCAGCAATTGGCAGCTTGATGTATGCAATGGTTTGCACAAGACCAGATATTGCACATGCAGTGGGAGTTGTGAGCAAGTATATGAACAATTCAGGTAAAGAACATTGGGAGGCAGTAAAGTGGATTATCAGGTATTTGAGAGGTACTGCTACTCATGCATTATGTTTTGGAGGTTCAGACACTTTTCTACAGGGATATGTTGATTCAGATATGGCAGGTGATAAAGACAGTAGGAGGAGCACCACAGGGTGTGCTTTTACTATAGGTGGAACAACAATAAGTTGGATTTCGAAACTGCAAAAGGTTGTTTCACTTTCAACAACAGAGGCAAAGTATGTTGTTGCTACAGAGGCTAGTAAAGAGATGATTTGATTACAAAGGTTTATGGAGGAATTGGGAAAGAAGCAGGAGAATAGCAGGTTGTACTGTGATAGTGAGAGTGAAATTCATCTTGCAAAGAACTCAGCCTTCCATTCGAAGACTAAGCATATATAGTTGAGGTACCACTTCATACGATCTGTCTTGGAAGATGGAAATTTGAAGTTAGAAAAGATACACACTAGCCATAATCCTGCAGACATGTTAACAAAGGGAGTAACCAGAGAGAAACTGAGTTCCTGCTCAGTTTCAGTTGGTCTTCAAGAATGAAGATGAAGATGAGAAATTTGTCAAGTCCAAGAAGGTTCAGAGTCCAGCATATACAACAGCGGTGGATTTGTTGAGATCAGTCTCCAAGTGGGAGATTTTTGGTTGTGGAGCTTGATTATGTTCATGATTCAGAGGTCCTTGCTTTCAACTGTATTTATACCCCATGAAGACTTTACACCCCAGAAGTATGTACACTCTTCCACGCAGGGGAGTGTAGAGGGGGGGTACCCCGTCTGCGGGGTTCGGGGGGCCTATCCCCCCAGTTGGGGGGTTTGGGTGCAAGCAAGCCCCCAGCGGGGGTTCAGGGGCAGCGTCCCCCGATGGGGGTTCAAGGGCGAAGCCCCCAATGGAAAAATTGCCTTGTAAATGTATATTGTAATTTCATTGTAAATCTGGACCGTTCATTATAAGGTCACAGATCTAACGGTAGAAATTATGTTAGGGTTTTTTTCCCTAGAAGGAAACCCTCTGTTATGAGGAAAATGTATTGTGGCTATGCATTATGGCAAGTATTGTATTCTGAGAGAGGAGACTGTGAAAGAAAGAAGAGGAAGTTACAGCGGGTTTTGTTGTAGGTTGTATCCTTTCATTTGATGGATAATAATAAAGGAAGGACATGGCAATTTCTCTGGTGGACGTAGCCCACACTGGATGAACCATGTAAATCTGTGTCTCTCTTGTATTGTGTATCTTCTGTGTTTTGTTTCCGCATTTGTTTTATTTTATTGCTTCACGGTCCTGTTTTTCTAACACCATCTTCACTGGATTTTTGAACTCCCCCCCTCCCCCCTTAAGGTGCAAAAGAGTTACATCATGGTACTCCCCCCCTCTAGGCTCAAGAGAGTACCATACTTATTCCATTTGTATATAGCACAAAGTGGGCATGTGGAAACAACCACATGTTATCTCATCCCATGAGGGCCATGCTTAAAATCTATTCCATAAGGGAACCACTTTGGACTTAATTTGAAAGAACATATAGTTGTTTGAAAGTTTTTAACTGTTGTCATTTCTCCATGAAACTATGGTTTTACCTCTGTCTTGACTAGATGGTAAGACTTATGTAGTTTATTTACTTGTTGATTCAATTTCCATGAAGTTATCCATTCATAATTAATTGTTTGCTTAACCTTTTTCTTCTGTGACATTTTTTTGAGAGGTGATTTTTCTTTCCACAATGAAGACAAGGATGGAGATCAAAACATTGTATCTCCAAGTGACCAATTCTATGACAATGTTGGCACTTATTAGTAATATTCTTCACTTCTTTAAGAAATCCTACATGCACAAACTGAATTGGTTTAGATTAATCTGGGATATGCAAATTGTTTCTTTTGTCATATCCTATGCCATGTCGATCTTTGTTGAATGATAATTCTTCCCAAGATCTGACAAACATTTTAGAAAGATCATTTTGACTTTGTTCTTTTACTTCTTCACATTTTTTGTTGTTGTTGTTTTCATTCTGTGCATCTTTTTGGGACTAATCTTTGGAAGATTCCACATCTTTTGTGTCTTGTGCATCATCTATTAAGTTTTTTGTATCACAAGTAGCATCAACCATCTGCATTATGTCTTGTGTGTCACAAGTTGCATCAACATGTTGTATAAACTCATTTGTATTAAATGTTGCATCAACCATTTGGATAAGCTCATCTATAGCATATGTTGCATCAATCTTCTGTATTAGATACCCTGTGTCACAACTTGCATCAACTTTTTGATTTTCTATAGATGTTGCATCAATCATGTCATCAATTTGATTCTACTTTTCTCTTAACTTTATCTGAAGTGCATCAATCAATTGATCCTTCATTTCTAGTTCTTCTCGAAGATCATTTGTTGACTGTATTGTATTAAATATGTGATCAATTATGTTTTGGTTTTGAATTAACTTCAACTCAAGTGTTTCAATCAATTTATCTTTCATATCAATTTGATCTTGTAATTCATGGTTGTACTCTTGCAACTCCTTGATTTATTGAGAGTCATTTTGTAAACGCTTTCCTCCTTTACCCATTTCTTATTATTCTCTCACTCACGCTCGCTTGCACTCGCTCGCTTGAAATTTTCTTGCTTAAATTCACTCACTTGAACCTTACTCTAATACCATATTAAAATGGGAGAGTAGAGTATTATTACACACAAATTAAGAATCTACTCTCCACTCTCTTCATGATCATGGGCCCTCCCATGAAGGAGTCAAACCTAGTCCCGCTCTGATACCATATTAAAATGTGACAATAGAGTTTATTACACATAAGGATGTGTTGCACGCTCGGTTGAATTTGTTTCTAGCAAGATGAGGTGCCAGATACCACAAAAAATGCACCCAAGTTTGAGATAATATGTTTGATGACAAAGACCTTGTTATTCCATTTCAGGTAGGTCTCGTTTGGAAAAATCAATTACAAATTCAATCACATAACTATTTCCAATTTTGATTCAACTATTTCAATATGAACTCAGAATATCAATGACTTAATCAAGTCCTGGGTGTCGGGTTCAACCAAGAATGCACCGGAAAATTACAAATTCAACTTCACTTGATTTCAAAAAGGAAAGCAAACTTACAAAAGGACTATTTGTAAGTTACAATTATTGTTGATTCAGAAATTGAATTGATCTTCAAATTTGATGGTGGCTTGAGTCCGAATCACATCCTGTTTTTCTTTGATTGCTAGCTCGATTTGTCTATTGTTTCAATGATTTGATGAAGAATTGTTGTTGAGAATTTGATATTGTTGTAGTTGTTGGATTACTTATGCTTGATTGTGCTTGAGCTTGTGTGTGTTGCGTTAAATGTTAAAATTACAATTGTGTTTATGTCAAAACTAGACAATAAACAATATAAGCCTCCATGCAAAATTCACCACATCATACTACGCAAGTACAAGTGTACCTATGATCTCCTTATTCAATTTCGGGCGAATCTAGGACATAACACCACCAAAAAATGATATTCTTTGATTAAAGTATCGTTCTTGCGATAGATTACAATAAGTTAACTACGATGATAATCACATCTCATCATAAATTATCTTACAAATTTATTTGCTATAAAAAAAAAAACCCATAACCACATAAAATTCTCATGAGTTGTCTTCAAATATCAATCATGCTAATAACCACAATAAAGACTTCAAATAATACATCCATCTATTTAGCATTCACCACTTAACATATTCACCCTTATACCTTCCACTTTCTAGAGTTTATGTTTGAAATACCAGAAAAAAATGAATCTAAAATACATCCTGAGTGGGCCTAATGGTTAAGAACATGTGTTTCCTCCTAAGAGGTCACAAGTTCAAATCTAGAGGGGATAGGTARACTTTACCGGTGAAATCCCTGAGTGAAGACTACAACATTTCGTTTTGTGGAGCAGCAACGACCTCTTTCCCTATCGTGACACAGGGAAGCAGCAACGACCTCTTTCCCTATCGTGACACAGGGAAGCAGCAACGACCTCTTTCCCTATCGTGCATAGTGGATCGAACTGCTCTTAATAGTGGACAATGGCAAAACCATAAACTTGCCCATACACAGAAGCTGATAATGTCACGGTCCAATATTATTGAGTGTGTAGAGAACACAAATTTCTGTTGCGTGAAGGTGGGACTGGATGCCAAGATAGAGGAGGCACAGATCTGAAGAAGACAGTCGAATTCAATGTTGCAGTAGGCGAGAGTGCATCCGTCCATGCTTTTTCTACTCTAATATGTCCGCTGCACAGATTCGAATGTTGCTGTTGAAAGTGTGAGAGAAGAAGCCAAGTCGGAAGCCCTGAAATCCCTGGCTATAGTTATGTGTAGAAATGCCAAAAACCCTACGTGGAGGCACCCTGGTTGTACTTCAATCCGCAATCGATTTTGCTGCTCAGCGCGGTTAGATATTTCAACAAGAAGTCGTTGTGTCCACCATTTACAATGCTTTCAGTGGACGATGCTGGACATATTGTGTTAAGTTCTATTGAACTTAAACTAGCATATCCCTAAAGCAGAGAAATTTGTAGAAATTTGTTGGATGATTTATGGAAAATTAATAGAGGATTTATTTAATAGGGTCCATGAATAATGTATTAAAATATTTAACAAAGAGTTAATAATTGTTATATTTGATTTTTAAATGTATAGAGAAGATTTTTCAAGGAAAAACAATGTTCTTGTTTTCAAATAATATTAATTAAAAGTTAGACATAAACCATATTCAAGTGTTTATTGTTTTCGTGAGAGAATATGGTTGAGATCTTGGTGTGGGGATGGCTTTGAAATGTACATATGACCATTAAGGATATTAAGGTAATCAAAACGGGTTCTCTACAAGTATACAAGTTTTTTTAATGTAACTCAACACTTGCATGAACAAAAACATATATCTTATATTTTGTAAATCAATTTCCTATATTTCATCTTCTTACACCATAATCAAATTCATTGTAAAAGTACCTTGAATAATCCCTCCAAGTTAATAGATTGTTGTTTTTCCAGATTTGCATTACCACTAACGCTTCATAAGAGACCATCATTAACTTGCATCCACCCTTAAAAATATTTCTTAAATATGTCACATATAATGCACTACTTTTATATATATATATATAGTTGCTAATATATAAATAAGTCACACCTAACCCACATACATAACCTACACACTTACCACCCACTTTCGAAGTGAACATGCACATAAATGTTGATCCAATTAACATAGTCATGAAAAAAAATACATTGTTAACCACACTTATTTACTTACATCACCTATGTGAAGGGCATGTATATTACATGGGGTTTGGCATGTAATATTTACTTACATCACCTATGTGAGGAGCATGTATATTACATGGGGTTTGGCATGTATATTACATGGGGTTTGGACTTTTCCCATCTCAATGCGAAAATGATTTCATTATTTTCATATTGTAAAAATTTTCATTTTTTTTTAATAAAGTATTTTTTACTTTAATAAGGTGGGGTTTGGACTTTTTCTATTTCATATTGTAGGAATTTTTATGTTTTTTTAATAAAGTACCTTTTATTAAAGGTATTGGATTGAAAAGCTATAACACCTAGAAATTGCATTTCAACCTATTTAAGTCATATTATAATACAAATTTATATTTAACTTAAGATTTATTAACTATTTAAGTCACATTATAATAAAAAGTTATCTTTAACTTAAGACTTACTAATTTAATAAGGGATTGTCTAAATATTGGACTTTTTCAACTTTTTTGTCGAAATTTGGCTAAATAAATCTAGGTGAAATCACCATTTCTATTGTTTAAATTGCATTTTTAAATGCATAAATGGATTCAACACCCTAAAAAACCCTCAAAGCACTTGAATTATATAGACTCAATCATTCAAATCTAGAGTTCCAACAATTTTTGGTCTGATTTCACGTGAAAGTGATCTTAAAATGCCAAAAAATCGAAGGTTTAAACTATGCTATTTAATAATAAAATAATTGATAAATCCTTAAATATAATTAATATACACATTCACATACAACAACAGAGCCTAAGCTTTGCCCATTTATGTTGTATCTATTTTTTAAAAGTTGCATTTCACTTGCACGATCAACGAGTGATGCATCTAAATAGCATGTTCTTTATAACAACGCTTACAAAATCGTTTATCAAAATTGCTATATGATTAAAATGATGTTATAGTTTAAATAATATTATATTATATTCACTAAATCAATGAACACACATTTTGGTTTTGAAAGAAGCGACAGAGAAAACCTTCACCAACATAGAAAAAGAAGTGTTCACGATGAAAGCAAGACATAACAACATGAATATTTCCAAAGCTGACACCGCTTATTCGAAATTAAGAAACCTAATATAGAAATGTTGGTCCTAAATTGATTATCATAATGCTAACAAAACGAAAACAAGGAGATTAAATATGGTAATTGGCTACTTCTCCAAAAAATTGCGGTAACTGGCTACTTCTTCAAAAACCAGCTAACCAGAATTGCTGAAATTGCGGTGGTCAGTTGGTCAAATACAATTTCGTCGATCTGGGTCAATTTGGAGATGGCCTGATACCCCTAGATTGCAATTTAGAGTTGATGAGATGGAAGATTTTGGAGTTGCGATTTTGGCAGCCAAATTCAGGGAGAATTTCATTCCGAAAAGGCATCGAGAAGAGGGGTGGTTTGAATGCTCCCTATCCCACACCCTCAAATTTCCTCTCTGAATAGGTAATGAAAAAATGGTACCGCGTATCAAATATGAAATTATATCATTTAAGACACAGGAATACAATGGTCTTTAAGAGAGTGATGTTTTTTACCAGGTTGGGGGTTTTCTTCCCTATCAACCCCAATGTCAAAAATTTGTGCATGTTAGTTTGTTTCTTTGTATGCTTGTCGTTCTGTGGTGTCAAAGTTCTGTGCATGTTGGTTTGGTTCTATGTGTGCTAGTTGATCTATGGAATACAACAGGCATTATAAATTTGCAAGAAATAACAAATCAAAAGATATGAAAATAAAAAATAATTCGCCTGGCAAAAGAACGAAAGAATAAACACCACATAGTTTGTCATTCCCTTCACCTCCTTTAGAGTTCCTTGTTTTCCTAATTTTAAAATCCTAATTCTAAAATTTGATAAAATACAACATAATCCCTTGCTCTGCATATTGTAACAATAAACACTATCTCACGACAAATATGATAAATAAATAAGATGACAGACATTAGTGTCAATCTAATATACACAAATCAAATACAATAAAGAAGAAAGATACCCAAAACAGAAGGAAAAGAAATCCTTCACTACACCCCACTAAATTGCGTAGAGATCGAAACACACAGCAAAACCGTACATCTTTAACATTGGATTAGGAAACTAACAAAAATCACTCTTCTTCTTGGCATGGGAAGGTCATTCCCCTACTCATCGTAGAGAATGAGGCCGCTAAATTTGGGGAGTTGGCATCTCTCCCCCATCATAATATTCTTCTTCCACACCGACAACGTCGCGCTCGGGGCCCTCTCCTCCACTGCAACCACAACAAAGTCTTCCCTAAGAAAAGAAACCTCCCCGGGGTTGTCCTTCACCATTCTCATCTTAAACCCTCCTCCACATTTTATAGCCTTCATAACCTTCTGCCTCATGGTCCCCATCTGCACCATGAGCCGCGAGTGTCGCCTGGGCTCGAACCTTTGATCTCTCTGCTTCTACCCACCACTGATATCACACACAGGGCCACCGGAAATACCACTGCACATATTTTATAAACTTCATAACATCCTAGAACTGTTTGAAAAGGGACCTATAATGGCATTGGTAAGGAATGTAACGATGGCATTGGTAAGGTATGTAACGAGGGAGCAAGGGCTTTAAGAGCCAGGGGGTGGTGCGACGCAGCCCAGCACAATAAAAAATGAATAGGGAATGGAAACAAAGGGTAGGGATGAAGAAGCCACTGCCGCTTGGAGTTGATGAAGGATAGGATACATGGAGGGAGATGAATTATCCATTGTTGATCAACATATGGCCAGCTTTTATTGGCATTCGACAGACGACGAAAGACCTCAAAGGAACCTCTATTTTTGAGTAAGTAATGCCAGAGACAGAGAGGTTATCGATGAAGTATTGCATGAGTTAGCTTTGGAGAAGAATTAGTTTACTCGCGATAGAAGGTTATTACCCGTGGGATAGCAATAGAAGCAATAGTTTTGGTCAAGACTTTCCCTCCATCTTTTTTTTCTACCTTTCCCTGTCTTGTTGTAACACTCTGGTTTTATAGCGGTAACATGCGTGATTGATTGTGTCTTTCCCTGTCTTGTTGTAACACTTTGGTTTTATAACGACAACGTGTGTGATCGATATATTAAGGCATTTATGCCATCTATTACATCATTCAGAAGTTGAAGTTAATCTAGAGTGAAAAAAATGACCATTTTCACTTCCTCAACAACTTTGTTCAAAAGGCTGCTAAATTGGCACGGGTGTTACACTTGTAGATATAAACCAACTACCTAATTCATAAATTAGGTAGTTAATATAGATGTGTTTTCCTTTAACAACATCTATAATGGAAAACACAACCACTAACATGTCACTATGAGACACTAATAAAAATATATTAACTACCTAATTTCATCAACCAATCAAATCATATTTGACAAATCTTCCTAATTTTATTAGAAAAAAAATCCAAACAAATTAATAGTTTCTTCTCAAATACTTCATAATTTTTTTTCAATTTTATAATTTAATCATAAATAAAAACTTTAAAAAAATCATAACTTTTACCAATTTACCTTAGCTATATTAACCAGATATCTATCACACAAACAACCAATCACATCCATAAACTCATTGCTCTATCATAAATAAATTAAAAAACAAATTAGGTGCCTCCCACTTTCCACAAAATGCACCTCGGGGATAGAAATAAAGGTCTAGGTACTCACTTTTCTAAGTGGTAAAAACAAAGGTAGGGTCACATGCAACCTCCCTAAGCACAAAAGTCATGGTCACACGGGCCAATGCGTTGAATTCGAGGCCCGCACTTCAAATTTTTGTACTGTTCAACTAATTAATACATACAGACTTGTTCCTTCTATCCAGGGGTGATTTTAAGAACCCCCTCTATATTTATATATATAATAAATGGGTGAATCCCCATGATACATAGGAAAAATTGAAGGCTCTTTTATCAATAATATAATATGTATATATAATTTTTTAGCGAATCTTTTAGTCAATTATATAATCTTGTAAAATATTGGCGAATCTTTCACTGAATTATAAAATCTTGTAAAATCTTGGCAAATCTTTCATTGAATTATAAAACCTTAGAAAGTCCTGGTGAATTTTTGATAAAGTATAAAACCATATATAATAATAGGAAAATGTATTCATTAAACTGTAATATACTCATTTTACATATTTGGAAAAATAAATATAATTTGTCCATCCTCTAGACAACGTTGCAAGAATCAGAGGTTGTGTTTGTCAAGGATCTCATTATTATGATGCCTTATGACATTGGAAGTGGACAGACGGGGCACAAAACTCCATGTCAACAAAAAATGGTATCATACTAGATAGTAGTGATGATGAATTTGAAGGACTATTGAAATCCTAGTAAAGTGCACCACTAACCACTAGTGAATTGTGTTGGATGTTAGTTATCAGATCCCTTTGAGTGGGATCTTTCTATTACATAAATCAAATCCAAAAATAACCTAAAGGGTGGTGCCCCTTCTACTGCCCATTACAACATAAAGCATGCTTGAATATTTCACCCTCTCTATTGTTTCATTATCTCCAAGTATCACCCTTGTTTTTGTGATAAAAATAGTCATCTTCTCCTTGAAGGTTGTACCCTGCCATGAGTAAAAAATGTGAAATAATAGCTCTAGGAGTGTGTATTGCTGCCACTGGGAATAGGCCTCAAGCAATGTTTTTTTCATCACAAAAAACCTTGCAATAATCTCATAATAAATCACCCTATTGATGGCATGCTTCTAGAACCTTGCTGCCAATAAATTCCCCACATGCTACATCCTTTTGTTGGTTGCTCAAGGCCAATTCAGTGACAAGCATAAGGTCAACATTGAGGATGATCATGATTATGAACTGGATATCAACAAGAATATCAACTGGAATATCTATAGGATCATCCCTTAAACCTACTAATAGAAATATCCGGTGAATCACATTTTATGCTAATATCACAATGTATTTCACAAAAGGAAAGAACATTGACACCATCTTCTAGAGACAGTAGAAGTACTTTATCTAGATATCCCATATCCATCCTTCTATAGATAACCATTAGCTTCTTTGCAATTACTTTTGAAAGATATACTACAAGCTTAATACTATGTTTATGCTTGTTTTCCTTAGCTACCATATCATGATCTTTCTAAAGTAATGTCGAGGTATCATTTCTACATTTTGCAAAGTATCTAGCTGAAATCCCTGTAGAAGATTTCGTATCAATTCCATTCACAGACACAATATGAATATGCAACAATTTTTGTAGACTTATGGTGTAATCTATCGCAGTGCATGGATCTATGAAAATTCCTTTTGGACTGATGGGATGGGTGACTTTGTGTCTCCTGAACTAGTCAACACAAACATTCAAACGAGATCCACCCTTGCATGTTTTCTACACAAAAGAATATATCTTTTGGCCCTTTTGGTTCTCCTTAACTAAAAAAACCCAATCGTTCTGAGTATGATGTGAACAACACATGCAACTTTCTTAGAACTTTATGGATTGACCTTATTCAAGTGTCCCTTCACAATTTGAAACTATAATACTATAATACTCTACTAAATTAGTTTCTCATTATACACTCTTACATATAGATTGTACATCTCAGATTTGGAAGATAGGATATGAAATACCTTGACACCTTTATAAATGTCAAAGGATTGGAGGGATATGTTCCTAATTTGTCATAAGAAATGCCTTGACACCTTTATCAATCAACCATAACTCAAAAGAACTTGGGTAGCTCAGAAAGGCCTTTCTTGATGAATTTTTTGATTAAAAAGTTATGAATGGAAAGTTGAAGATGTCCTCTACACCCTGGAGTCACTAATCTAAGAAAAAACCTATATGATGGTGATAAATCTAGTCAATAGTTTAATAGTAATCAAAGTAATCAAAATGTAGGTCAAAGTGGAGACTATGATCAACATTTAAATGATTGGGATGAAAATGTTCCTCCAAGTGAAGAGTTTCAAGGTACTGATGAAGATTTCCAAGGCACCAATGAAAATGATGGAGAAATTCCCTCAAGTGGAAATTTTAAAAGCAGTGAAGATGATTATGACAATGGTGGACACTTTTTCCGAGTGGGAAATTTAAAGACAACAATGTTGGTGATGATGAATTTCCTCCCAATGAGGATTTTGAAGGTACTAATGAAGAGTTTCCTCCAAGTGAGGATTTTCAAGGCACGAATGAGAGTGATGAAGAATTCCCTCCAAGTGAGGATTTTAAAAGTAATGATGACGATTATGGCAATGTTGGACATTCTTTCTCGAATGAGGAATTTAAAAGAAGTAATTTTGGTGCTGATGATTTCCCTCCAAGTGAGGATTTTCAAGGCAATGATGAGGATAATGAAAATTTTCCTCCAAGTGAGGATTTGCAAGCCAGTAATGAGGATGATGAAGAATATCTCTCAAGTGGCGATTTTCAAAGTAGTGAAGATGATTACACCATTGGTGGACACTCTTTCCCAAGTGATAAGTTAAAAAGAAACAATGTTGATGTTGATTTTCCTCCAAGTGAGGATTTTCAAGATATTGATGAAGGTTTTCAAGGCACTAAGCAAGATGGTGAAAATTTTCACTCAAGTGGGAATTTTGAAAGCAATGAAAATGATTATGTCAATTTTGGACATAATGTTGATGATGATTTTCCTCCAAATGATTATGTTGATGATGATGTTCTCAATCATTCAGTTGCAACAAATCAAGGTGATCGACATTCTCTAGTTCAGTCTCCTGACAATGTTTTTCTTGATACTCCTTGTGGTG
Organism: Picea engelmannii; assembly: GCA_009831015.1. Classification (NCBI taxonomy): domain Eukaryota; kingdom Viridiplantae; phylum Streptophyta; class Pinopsida; order Pinales; family Pinaceae; genus Picea; species Picea engelmannii. The sequence goes on along the minus strand of ML788548.1, from coordinate 1,756,399 downwards.
ATAAGGAAAATCCTTCTAATGATGATGATGAAATAGTGGAGACATTGCAAAGAAACATTGCGTCTGGGACCAAGATTAGACCTTTTTATATCAATCTAAATCATTATAGTTATACAAGGTCTAGGAAATAATTTCTTACTAAATTTATTTCCATAAGTGAATTGATTTCAAGTGAATGTTGTCAAAAGAATTGTTTGAAAAGCATGATTGACTACTTGTATTCCTTGAATAAAAGGAAGACATATTTTTCAATGAATAAGAGCATGCAAAATTCATATTTGATGAGATGCATGATATCCACCAATACAGGATATGATTATTGCATTGGAAATATTTTACTTTGCAGAAAATCTTTCAAAAAAATTCACTCAATTGGTAATCTTCATCTATCAAGAATCCAGACAAGGTTGGAAAAATATCCATAATTGTATTCAAAGGTACATCATGGATGATAGAGTGGGCCATTCAAAAACACTACATTGTCATGGATGCATGATTTGTTTTTCAAACATGGAGAGTGTATGCCAGATAGAGACACGATACATATTCTGGATAATTTCTCGAGGGAAATCTACAACTTGTACAAAGGATATGTTGAAGGAAATGGTAATTTTATTACATATGCATAGTTTACAAGAATATGGAAGAAACAATTCAACAATGTTTGTATTCCTAAGAAGTCAAGGATGGGTATTTGTAGTATATGTGCTACTCTTAAATCAAGAATAGATAAATATGAAGGGGGCAAAAGAGGTATGTATTTACTATTTTGTTTTTTTTAAACTGAATAGTTATCAACTATGAATATTTTAATTTTATGTCATGTGTAGATTCCATAGTCAAAGCACTTATAGAACATCGGAATCAACAATCAAGTGAAAGACAAAATTTGTACAAACATCGGAAGAAGTGTTATGATGCTCCAAACAAATATTTAGGTATGATAATTGATGGCATGGACCAGAAGAAAACACTTCTACCACATTTTGTCCATACACCAAAAAAATTACAAGAAGAGAATTTCATTCAGTTTCACTTGGTTGGTTGTATGGTTTTCAATGGAAAAATGTGTCCAAGGGTTTACTTCACATCTCCAAATATTCATAATAATGCAAATCTGACCATCACTATAATTCATCATGTGCTCACTCATTGGTCTGGAAATCTTCCTCAAGTTCTCTATCTACAATTGGACAAAACTAGTTGTGAAAATAAAAATCAAATTGTGTTTGGATATTTAAGCATGCTTGTTGAAATGGGAATATTTCAAAAGGTGAAAGTTGGTTTCCTTCTTGTTGGACACACTCATGATCATATTGATCAAATGCTCAGACGTTTTTTAGTAACAGTGAAGAGGAAAAATGTTGGAAGTCTACCATCATTGATTGAATGTATTAAGAAAGCATACATTCCAGAGCCTTATTTTCATATATTAGAAGAAACTATTGACATGCGAAGATTTATTCAGGGATCTCATCATGAAGAAAAATGTATTAAGCAGCTTAATGGCATTAGCTTCCAACATCAATTTTGTTTCAAAAACATTGATGGGAAAACACTTATATGGGGAAAGCAGTATTCAACTACTATAGAATGGGGGCCTTCATCAGGTTTATCATTTTTGAATTTCATTCCAGATCGTCCAATATTTGCATCAAAGTTATTATTTTTAGAATCAGTTGTTGAAATCCATAATGCACGGAGGCATAATAGAGATGTAGATTATTTTGAATGCCTGGAAGAAATAAAAAATCCCATTAAGGATACACATGAGTACTTTGATGTTGTTGATTTTTTTTGGTGGGAGTCTTTTTCAATAGTCAAAGTGACATAATTTCAATCTCAACAAATGAAGATACAATGTTGAGGACTCCATTTCATTGGCCACAAAATGTGCCAAACAAATCTGAAGAAACAAACATTGTTGAAGTTCAACAAGAATCTCAAGGTGCTATTGAGTTTACACAAGTAGAGGAAAGAGAAATGTATATTGGTTTGTGAATTTCATGTGCACAACGTGAATCCATGGAAGACCTTTACAGGGGTTCAATACAAGATATTAAGGAGGGTAGCATGATTGCAGTTTTAGCGACTGAAGATCCACATGGTTATCCATTATGGATTGGAAATGTTATAAAGATTGATAAAGAAAATGATGATGTTATTGCAATTGAAGTGAATTGGTATGCAACAAGTACACACCCATTCAATGGTGTTTACAAGCCATAAATGGTGGTTGAGAAACATGTCAATAGAAAGAGAAAAAGAAAGGGTCAAAATACAACTCGTCGTCGCACTGGCCTCTTGAAATTAGATGATGTTGACATACTTTTTTTTTACTTCAATTTGACAAATAGAGGAATTCTTCTCTCCAAGACAACAGATATTATCAAGAGGTTGTTGCCACAAGAAATAAATGCAAGATGGGAGTCTGTTGAACCTAATCATAGATCTAAAAGACATTTGACATCTGAAATGTTGGGCATGCATGTAGAGTCAGATGGTGCATTCATCGATAATAGAGAAGAGTATGGATCATCTACATCTTCATCCAATCATTCATCTGAAGACAATGTAGACTATGATGGTATTTCAGAAACCATGAGTCAATATGAATAAGTGTATGAAACATTTTATGCATTTTTTATCCATATGATGTGTGTATGGTAACTAGAAATGAGCATTGAACTTACATATGATCTTACATGAAGTTATGAATCTTTTGTTATGTTTTATGAATGATATGTTTTTTATTATGGATAAGATAATAAAATTTATTATCTCATATGTTTTGAATATGGACAATATAACAATATTTTTAAGAAATTATTTATGTTTCATTCAATGTAACTTGTATTTACTTTTTTATTATTATAAGTAAAAAATTTATTAAAAAGTGACGTTGAATTTTTAAAGTATATTGTGATATTTTCATGGCATTATGTATTACCTTGTGCTTTGTGTGATAATAATATTTAAAAAGTAAACATTTAAGGGTTGATTTTATGATTTTATTTACAGTAATGATGAGTTCTTTTACCACATTATAAAAATGTGTCATTTTCATACCCCAATTTTAGAATGCGTGCTACCAGTAGTAGTACTTTTCAATATGATGGTTGATTTTGAGGTTTTGGTTTTAATGGTATTAAGTGATAAAAATACGATTTCAAATGATCTCAAATTTTAACGTTTTGATAAGAAAAAAAAATCAAAAACATATTTGTTTTAGGTACGGACTTTAAGGTTTTTCTAAGCTAATGTCTGAGTTTTGAAGGCCATGTTTGAAAAAAAGTTGTAATTTTGACCTCGTTTAAAAAAATAATGCTACCATTAGCACCACTTTTTGATTTGGGGGTTGATTTTGATGTTTTTTATGCAAAAATATGGGTTTTTGGGGCCATAGTTCTCGTTTTGAGGTCACAATTCTCATTAAGTCAGTAACTATGTTAAATCCCAACCCAACCACCAAAAGGAGACAACTAAGAGGGAACCTACCCACTGTCACCTTAGGCAGGTGTCCCCGCCACTTTAGAGGTGAGGTAGTCACTTCAAGGGGGGGATCTTAGTGACCCTAGGGGGGAAATGAGATGGAAAATAATAAGTATGAATGGATGTCCCTAAAGGTCAATTTTATATGTTATGAGGATCTTGAAAAATAGTATTATGAAAGTTGCAAGGGTTTCCAAATGAGTTCAGTGACCTCCCAAGTGTGAATACTTTCCCGAGACACAAGGAAAACCAAGCATATAATGAAATATGTTAGTTGGACAAGCAAGATCAAGTGATGGGTAGTGTTAGGTGAAGTCGTACAACCAGTGAAACCATCTGATCATCTCATCAAATTATCTCCCCATGTGCTTAATCATGTAATACAACAAAGATAAATCAAGCACATAATAATCTTGAGTATAAATACACATATAATCGATCATGAGGTAAAAATCATGGAGATCGGTGGGAGGGAGGAAATTCTTCTGGAAAAAATATTCGCAACTCTAATCATCCAAGGAATCCTGCCTGAAGTGATATCCACAAACTTGGTCAATCCATCTCTGAAGGGAGTTATCATATGTAGACGAAGGCTCATCTTCGTGATCATTTCTTCCTAAAGACTGAGAAGATATGAGAGGTCCCAAGAAGACCTCATGATTTCCATGATAAGAGGATATGAGATAAGGGACAGGATCAGGTCTAGAAAGAGAAAAGTGTGCCTTCTTCATCTTTGAATCCTTGTTGAAATCCTCAATATGAAAGTACTTCCTCTTTGTAGGGTGAGCCTCTAATCGCTCTGAGGTGGCCATGTCCTGGTATACCTCCACAATTGAGGACGAAGGTGGCTGAGAGTTGAAAAAATATGTAATCATGTCATCATCAGGCTCCCAAGTGCATGAAAAATATTCCTCTGAAGATGACAACTCAAATCCATTTTCTTGAAGGCTACCTTCAATATCGTAAATGGGGTCTCCATCGAAAATGAGACAACCAAAATCCCAACTGTGTTTTCCAGTCTGTATGAAAATTTCTACGTGTTCATCAACCATGTCGAAGGTTTATTTCATAAGACTATCAGTATAACTGAAAAATACCATCTCTTGATCTTCATATGTAAGAGGAGTAGAGGCATGGACGTCTTCAACTGGATCTTCAAATTGTTCATCATTGAGATTGATCTCTTCTTCAACATCATGTGCAAGAGGAAATCAAGGTTGGACAACCTCGCCTTCATCAAGTGGGAGAAAATATATTGGTGCCTCAATATGTTGTGTTGTATCATAATTCTTCTTTATTCTAATGGACACGCCCATACATCGCCTCTTCATCATAAGAGGCTTGATCCTTAGTGCATAGTTCTTTGCTCGCTTTTCTTCAAGAGGATCTATCATGTCCAAGGTTTCCTCCAATACTTCTTCACTTCCAAGTTCATGGAATAAAGTATCATCAAGATCTTCGAAGGGATCACAACTCATCGTGTTCTCTTCTTGATGACTTTCTTCATATGTGTGTTCTTCGATCACTTCTTCATCGTTAAGGGGAGGAAACAACTCTCTTATGAAAATCATCATTTCCGTAGCATATTTATTAGCATCCTTTTCCTTTTCCATCTCTAAAAATGTCATCGTCAAGTCACAACAAGTTCTAGATGAGGGTTCATCCCATGGTGCCATAATTGTATTGACTGAAAAGACACCTCAATGGATTCGCCATGTGAGATCAAGTCTCACCAGAGGAGGGAAAGGGGGGGAAAGGGAAAGGTGGATACGTGGAAGGTGGAGTCTCTAGACAAGCTTCAAGGGAAACTTATCAAGGGTGGAAAAGGGAATGTTCTTCAATGGACCCGCCAGGCAAGCTAAGGGATAGAAGATTTGGGAGGGAATCTTGCCAAAATGTCATTAGGGCACGAAGAGGATTCAAAATCCTCCCCGTCAACAATGCCAAAATGTTATCACACAAGTTGTAGGTTGGGAAAATCTCGACCCAACAACTGAAAGGTGACAAATAAGAGGGAACCTACCCATTGTCACCTTAGGAAGGTGTCCCCGTCACTTTAGAGGTGAGGTAGTCACCTCAAGGGGGGAATCTTGGTGAACCTAGGGAGAAATGAGATGGAAAATGATAAGTATGAATGGATGTTCCTAGAGGTCAATTCTATATAGTATGAGGAGCTTGGAAAATAGTCTTGGGAAGGTTGCAAGGGTTTCCAAATGAGTTGAGTGACCTGCCAAGTGTGAATATATGTCTGAGACACAAGGAAAACCAAGCATATAATGTAATATGTTAGTTGGACAAGAAAGTTAAGTGTGTTGTCCCTAATTGCAGTAAAATTAAATGATATATATCATCTCAATGAAAATATCAAATGATGAAATATAAGTGCTAATCATATGATAAAATAAACAAGATGCAAGCTAGTGAAAGCTAGCTCAACTCACCAATGATTAACCAATAAATTTAGCACAAAAATCAAGTTTGAAACAAAAGGTTGTTGCAGTGATATTATCAGTCTTATGGCTGTAGCAAATCAAGATTAACAACAACAAAAAATAGCCACTAGAAACCACCTCTAACTATCCCAATAGGTGTGTTAGGCTTAGTAGAGAGTTAGGGTAAAGTTAGGGCTAAATATTAGGGTTAGTTTAGGAGTTATTAAGCGTTAGAAGGTTAGTTTTTTGCAGCCCTAATGGTTGTAGGTTAGTTTTGTAACAATATCAAGAAGTTGTGGTTGAAAGGGGACGTCTTAATGAGGCAAGGGAGCCAAAGTCTCAATGAACACTTTCCCAAAGAGATAGCTTTAAAACTTGAAATTTTCATGTTTACTGAGGCAACAATTTATTTCTCCAATGCAACAAGTAAATGACTAGTTTCTTTAATAATTGGGTTAATGGAGTGAAGCAAATAAAGAGATATAGGTACTACCTCCTTTGGGGTGTAAGTCCTCTTACTCCCCAAGGCAAGTATCTCTAGCTAGGGTTTAGACTAAGAGGGTGTATGCCCTTATACTTATCTTAGAAAACCCTTGTTAAACCAATAACATATAAGGATAAGATGATGGATACTAAGGTGGGGGTGTATTCCCTTATACTTCCCACCTATCTCTAGCAAATAACCTTGACTTGAATAACAAATGATAACACAATGTAAAAAAGCTTACCAATTCAAGGAAAATAGCTAAGACAAACCACCAAAATAACAAAGAAGAGTCTTCCAAGGCAGGTGCATCACTTCCATCAACCAATAACCAAAGAGATAGCCATAAACAAGAGCACAAGAGAGAGAACTACCCAAACATAGAGAAAATTTTAGTCCAATACTTCTCCAAATGGGAGAGTTATGTTATAAAATGAGATATTATGATCTCTATTTATACAAAATGTCACCAAAATAGTTTGTCCATATAATTTTAGGGTAAATCACAAGTCTAGGGGTCAAGAAACCTAATCTTTCCCCTTTACACAAATAATATTAAACAATTCACTTAAAATTTACTTTTACACAAATAAACCCTAACTCAAGGTGGCGTCACCCCTTTAAGGGACATTTTGACACTAGGAGTAAGTCTTTGGTGTTGGAGAAGTGTAGTTAGGATTTACAAAGCCACATGTCAATCATCTAAGTAATTTTTTCATGGTCAAAGCCTCATTCTCCTCAAAATGTCCTTGTGTCAATGAATAACAATCTCACCACTAAACCCTAGCCCTCCTAGATGACGCCATGCCTCCAAAGGTGGCATTTTGCCTCTCCTAGGAAAAACATTTGGCATGTGAGGGCTAGGTCATGTCGTCAACCATTTATTCTAGGCCTTCGAAGGTATGTCTCTCTCATCCAGCATGCGGGCCCTTGGAATCCAACCTGTGGGCTTCAAGACCCATGGAAGCCCAAGCTAGGCTTGTTCCTCCAAAACTATTCACCAACTAGGTCCTACAAAGACAAATGAACACGCCCTCCAAGGATCTTAAGTCAAAATATCATGATGAGTAAATCAAGTCAATAAATGAGCCACCTAAGCATGTGCATCAAAGATTACTCTTTCAAAGAAGTAAGTGCTCAAAGACACTATGTGACTTTCCAATCTTAGATATGGGAGGGTTGATGAGGTGTCCTATTGGGTAGATATTTCCCTAGGTCAAGGAGTGTTTCCAAGATATCCCTCTCCAAGCCATGTAAAGTGGATGAAGTGGTTAAGGATCAAGACTCAATGGGCATGGAGTTCATGACATACAAGGGGTTGTAGTGTCTCATTCATGGGTGCCTTTGTAGAGGGTGTGTGGCACCTTCATTTGCAATGCAATTTTTCCAAGCCCATTGTTTTGTCATTCTTTATTTCTTTCATTTTTTAGGGATGAATTGAAGGCCACTATCCTAGTGTGGTGTCCAGAAGATGGCAGTGTCACTCACAAATAATTTGCAGAAATGAGAAGGTTGGCTCGTGATGATACCCCCTTTCTCTTAGTTGTGCAACTGAGAGCCACTACAATGGCTTGGTGTCCCTTGGCATCCAACTTGTGGGATTCAAGCCCCATGGAAGCCAAAACTAGGCTTGTTCCTCCAAAATTGTCCACAAACTGCATCCCGCAAAGACAAATGAGCATGACCTCCAAGGATATCAAGTCAAAATATCATGATGAGTAAATCAAGTCAATAAATTAGCCACCTAAGCATGTGCATCAAATATTACCTTGTCAAACAAGTAAGTGCTTAAATACATTATGTGACTTTCCAAGATTGGATATGGGAGGGTTGATGAGGTGTCTTATTGGGTAGATCTTTCCCTAGGTCAAGGACTGTTTCCAAGAGATCCCTCTCTAAGCCATGTAAATTGGATGAATCGGTTAAGGATCAAGACTCAATGGACATGGGGTTCATGACATACAATGGATTGTAGTGTCTCATTCATGGGTTCCTTTGTAGAGGGTGTGTGGCACCTTCATTTGCAATACAATTTTTCTAAGCCCATAATTTTTCCATTCTTTGTTTCTTTCATTTTTTAGGGATGAGTTGAAGGCCATTGTCTTAGTGTGGTGTCCAGAAGATGACAGTGTCACTCACAGATAATTTACAGAAATGAGAAGATTGGATTGTGATGAGACCCCCTTTCTCTCAGTTGTGCAACTGAAAGCCACAAACCTAACTTGGTGGCCAAATGATGGTAATTTCATACCTCTATATACCCATGATCATGATAGGTCAGCTTGTGATGAGACCTCATATCCTTCAACTAACCCCCTAGGTATCTTATTATTTATTCTTGTGGGTCCCCATGTTCTTACAAATAAGCATTTCATTTTTTTCTTGGGGGATCCTTGGGTGAAGCATATGGAAGGTTCATATATAGGATTTTATCTTTTACCCAAGAAAAATCCCTCTAGGCCTTCATCCCCTTCTTCCCATAGAATGAGGGACAACCCCTTCTTGGGTCAATATACCCTAAGATCCCAAGAGATAAGAAAATGGGGGGTTTAAGTGATGAAAAGTGGTAATTATGGTCGGTAGATGTACGATGGCTCCTCAAGGGAGTTCCTAGTAGCAAACCCATTCCTGAGGAAGACCACTTACTAGGGAACAATGTCAACCACCAAGGTGAAACAGGGAAAAAGGCATAATGTCCAAGCATATGTCATGAAATCTAAAGCAGTCTAAGATACAACATACTCGAATGCCTCAAATATTGAAATGCCACTTATGATAATACCTGACTTGTACCTCATGGAGAAAGGCTCGGTGCCTTCCAGAATCCATCTGGTGTGGTGGATTCCATCTGAAAATCTATGACCTTTGGGGTGGTGAGAAGGGTCTCCATCTGTGCAAATGGTTATTGTTGGTCATGTAGTCTCTTGACACTCCATATCTGCAACCTGAGGGTCTCAAGACATAATCTCCTTAGTTATCCCATAAAATGGGGATAACACAGGGCATTACACTCATGCCACATAGAAAGGTTAGGGTCTTCTAGGCCTAGTGCATTCACTACAAGGAAAATACCCTCTAGTGGAGGTTTTGGCGGAAGCCCTTATAAAAATATCCCAAAAATCCATTTATAGTGGAGGGAACTAGCAGAGGCGAGTGAGAGGAGGTTTTAGTGGACGTTTTTTTATGGTGCTTTTATAAATACATAATTCACTAGTGCATTTTCTACTACAGATGCACCGGTGCACACTATTTCTCTAAAAAATGGTGCACCGTGCTAGAGTTATTTCAAAACAATATCTACTATGGTTCACTACTTAAATACTAGTGCACCGATGCGTCTAATAGTCGAGCACACCGTAACATGATTAAATAAAAAAAAATACCAGTCGTAAAATTCATTTTTACCCTTTTCAGTGTTGTACAACTCTCAAGCACCGGTGAAAAATTTTCCTCTTTGAAGCACCTTGTCATCGATGCTTCCCTTTCTTTCCTTCCTTCCATCCATTGCTCAGTCCATGGCTTTTGAATTTTGCCAAACGGTGGGAAAATTTGGGTTTTTGGACTACGTGGCAACCATGCCTCCCCGATGAGGAAATGTCTAGGTAATGTCTTTATTTATTTATAACTTAAAATTTTAGCAGATTAAAATTCAAAATTTAGTTAATTTCCATTGTTTTTAAATTATTATTTCTTTGCATGATGTGTTTGAGTCGTTCGGTTCGCACTGTGGGTTTTCGACGGTGCATTTGTAAACTCTACACGTCGGTGCGTAATTTTACCGATGCACTTGTTGATTTTTCATAAGAGATGATATTGTATATGAATGCTTTTATTGCAATGATGAGTGTTCCATATATATAGAACATATAGTGACCATCCATGAAAGGATGCATCCCTTGGATAATAAATATATATATGGAACACTCATCATAAATAACTATTTATTTATGATATATATTTATACCTTATATAAATATATTATGACATTAATAATATTGTTTAATAATTAATAATCATATTATTAATTATTAATCTAGTAGAATGTATTTTCAATGCTTCCCAAACATCAACACTCCCTCTCAGCGAGGGATACATTCTACATTATGCCAAGATTACCTCTGAATATCACCTTTGAATATTATTTGTGGGTAGCTCTCAAATAGCTTCAACATGTTACCATGACATCCACTACCTCGGAATGCATCTGTACCTCATCATGTGTACCCTTGTGACTTCACATCCAATGCATCCAAGGCTTGTGGGTAGTTCTCAAATAACTAAAAAATGTCCCCAGGACATCCACTACCCTTCAATGCATCTGTACCTCTTCATGTGCACCCATGTGACTTCATAGCCAATGCATCCAAGGCATGTGGGTAGTTCTCAAATAACTACATGTCCCTAGGACATATGCTGCCTTGCAATGCATCTGTACCTCATCACGTTCATCCAAGGCTGGTGGGTAGCTCTCCAATAGCTACAACATGTCATCATGAGACTATCCAATTTCCCACAGAAAACTTGGATATCATATGCATGCCATCTAGTACCCTGCGATAACATGTGTACCTCATCTCTTCAACATGCATCTAGGGCCGGTGGGTAGCTCTCCAATGGCTATAATATGTCATCATGAAATCCACTACCCTGTGATAACATTTGAATCCATCACTCCCTATGAAGAGGGACTACATCGAGCTTGTCCCTGAAGTACTTGAACTTTATCCTTGTCAATGACTTTGTCAGCACATCCACAACCTTCTCATCGATAGCCCCATATTGGAGCCTCACTGCTCCTTTCTACACCATATTGGAGCCTCATTTATCCCTTCTCCACCATATAGTGATACATAATTTCTATATGCTTCGAATTATCATGAAACATTGGGTTCTCTTGACAAATTTATACAACTTTGGTTGTCGCACAAGATACAGGTCACCTCCATCGCAATATTGAATATTCTAGTAAGAAATTTCCAAATCCACATTGCTTTGCAACTTGTTGCACATGCTACCACATACTCTGCCTCAGCTGTACTGAGTGCTACACATAACTGCTTCCTGCTACTCCACGAAACCATACTAGAGCCTAGACTGAAGAAATATGATGAAGTACTCTTCCGATCAGGAAAACTGCCAGCCCAATCTGAATCTGACTATCCATATAGCCCAAACTCATGGTCTGTCACATACCTGAGACCATAATCCAATGTACCCTTAAGGTACCTCATCACATGTTTTCATGTGACCAAATGAACCTGCCTCAGTTCCTCCATATATTGTCTCAGGGTGTTCAAAACATATATCTGGTCTCGTTCTCATCAAGTACATCAATGAACCCACCATCTTCCTATATAAGGTAACATCCATAGTCTCTGAATTGATATCCTGCAACAACTTCATATTTAATACCATAGGTGTAGCCATTTCCTTGCAATCCAACATCCCGAACCTCTTTGGGATTTCCACCACATACTTCCCTTGATCTAGGGATATTTAACCTAACTTTTTCCATACCTCTAGTCCCAAGTAATAGTACATCAAACCAAGGTCCTTCATATCGAACTCAGAGGCCAAGTCCCTCTGTCACTGAAAAACCTTCTTGTCCAGTATGCCTCACTAGCTATTCCCTCTGTGACTCTGTGACAATATTTCAATTTTCCAAAGTACACAACATCATGGTAACCACCACATCAACACATTGACACAAGCTTCATGTGATCTCAACTACAGATAATTTTGTCAGTGCTTCTTATGTCCATCTTGATCACTCCTCACCAAATACTTGTTTTGATCTTGATCTTCTTCTCTGTTAGGTTCTCTACCTTAGCCTTTAACTCTTAGAGTTTGATGAAGACCTCATCCTTGGTCTCCATGAAGAAGATACATGAGTGTGATATAGTATAAGAATATCGGTAAACTTTCATGTGCCTAGCATCACCACAATCTACTAACCAGGTATCCATGGTAACCTTCCTAGAACAATAACAAGAACATCTCTATGGAAAAATAATTTCCACGGTAATTTGTCCAAAACGTAAAGTGAGTAAGGCTCAACACAATGACAACAATTAGAATAGCCAATTCCATTATCATCCTCCCATTCGTAAAAGAATAAAGAACTTCAAATATACAAAGTCAATTCACAAGAAATTGACTATCTTCGATGAGCTAACAATTCTCAATGATGTTGAGAATACCCATTCCTATGTGCAAGCAATGCACAACATTCTCATTCTCCAAGGGAAAGGACATATAAAACATGCCTTCAAAGTTTTATATTGTCCGCAACATTGAATTAAGATATAAATTTATCATTTTTCACAACCTTGAAATTCAATACAAGTCGAATGCATCGAAACTAGGATTAACCCATCACTGTGTGTAATTATATATATGCATAACTTGTGCTAAAAATCCTCTGATATTCAACACCACAGCTTCCTCGATACATCATAAAAATATCTATCTCGATGGGAAACTCATGATAAGTCCTCATATTGAATAGTATAACCCATACCTTCATGTTCCCTTTTACATCCCGCAATATCTAGGAAATCTGGAGTGATGTTAAGATTCTCACAAGCCTCGGTCCGGGCAACATGGCATAATAGTCTTTCCTAAGATTTCCACGTCTCAATAATACCATCCGCTAGTTTCTTGAAATTAAAGTATTCTCTTACCCTATGTATTCTCCCAAGAAAACAATACTCCAAATGAAAATAATTAGGATAGAACAAGGTCAAGTCACTAAAGATAGCTCAAAAAATGGAGGAAAATTAACACTAAAATTTCAAGTAATTGGTTCCAATCCTCGCAGTTTGCTCTAATATAAACTATCCACGTCACCACACGTAGAAACAATTACTAGCACACAACCCTATACAGTTTGATGTCAATTGCTATCATTTTGGTAAGAACACTGAGAGATGTTCGATTTCAACAACTACCTTTGCATGCATCCATTGTATTCCTAACACAACTTCAACATAATCAATTCTAATTAGAAACACAGAGAAAGGATGCTTCTAGAGTTTCCAGACTCCTAGTATCTTATGATTCCTTCGACATGAAAACTCCATAGCTTTGAAGATTTTTTTTCCCGTGCTATTCCTAAAATCCTGAACCTTCACACCCTCCAAAGCCAATTGGATCCTCCACTCTTTCCAACATTGCAAGACCTGTACACAAAATCTCTCAAAGATATTTATAAGCATACAAGAATCCCATGATTGCTTAAGCCCTAAACCCTATATTCGTAACATTTCCCAAACCCTTGATCAATGGTGTTTTATCACATTTAGCGTGAACAGAAAGTATTCAGAAGCCACCTCCATAGAAAAGCATGTTATTTAAGATCTCCTCGTTGGCCACAACCTCAATCTTGATCAATGTATGTGTTGAATCTGTTAAAATAGAAGGGATGGAGGTGGTCGGTCCCAGTCTTTCAATGAAGAACTACAGTGATAGCCGCAATGGAACAAATTTTGGGAATGCATGGCAGTCGTTAGTTCCATATATGTTGGAGTGGCCTCCATGCTCCTTATCATAACATTATCTATTCTCTCTTATTTTCCAGGCCCTCTTATGAGGGAGTTAGGCCTGGTCCCACTCCGATACCATGTTGATTTTTCATAAGAGATGATATTGTATATGAATGTTTTTATTACAATGATTAGTGTTCCATATATATAGAACATATAGTGACCATCCATCAAAGTATGCATCCCTTGGATAATAAATATATATATATGGAACACTCATCATAAATAACTACTATTTATAATATATATTTATACCTTATATAAATATATTATGACATTAATAATATTGTTTAATAATTATTAATCTAGTAGAATGTCTTTCCGATGCTTCCCAAACATCAACAACACCGGCTAAAATAATGTAGTTGATTTTTCACGCTGTGTCAAAATAACATTAACACACTGGGGCGTTATGTTAAATGATGCACCACATAAATCAGATATATGATTTTGTGTGGTGCATTGGTAAGCTTATGCATCGATGTGTTAATGATTACCCAACGCACTGCCATAAAAAATTAGATCCTAAATGCCAAAGTATCGTAATTATCAATTTTTAAAAAATTATTGGTGTGATGCGTCTTCTTTCCTGTAATGCACCAGTGCATGTCGGGAAAGGCTATGCACCAAAGTAATAAATTTTTAAAAAATGGTTTTATGGTAATTTAGGATTTTAATTTTTTATTATTTTAGGCAGTGCGTCAGTTAACCTTAATGCACCAGTGTGGTAAGGTTATACAACGCACGGCATAAAATAATATAACAAATTTTATACAGTGCGTTATGTTACATGTGCACACCATAGACAGTGCTCACAAGTAATATACACATCGTGGGCGGTGCTTGACTAGTTTTTGGGCACAGCGGTGATGAAATTTACTTATTTTTTGAAGAAAGTTATTTTTCCATATTTATAAATAAATTTCTCATTTACTAAATTTGTTTTATGTTTTATGTATGAGGATGATGTATTTTTTATGTTAATTATGTAGAGATGTTAGCGGAGAGAGCAGCAGGAGCAGAGGGTTGATCTGTACAATGTTGTACTAGATTGGGAGGTGATGGAGAAGGAGAGGGATTTGTACCCTCGCCCTATTACTGCAATGACCCAAGTCCTCTTGAGGAATGTATGCCTCCTTAAGTACTATGAGGAGGATACATCCCTAAAGGGGCACTTCGGGTTCTTGTTGTAGTTGATCCGTCGATGGGATACCCATCAACAGACTTTCGGTGTCGTTCCTGATCAGTGGTACCAACCCACTGAGGAGGATATATACTTTATCACTGGGCTATCTAGGAGAGGGGAGGATTTTCCCCAATTCCCTAATGTCTCAGTTGGTGTTGCAACACAGAGTAAGCTCATGTACTCTCAGAGATATATTGCAGTTGATGTACTATCTCCATCTAATTTTCAGGTGTCTGGTGGATAGGTACAGATCACTTATTTCAGTGAAGATGAGGTTAGTTGTCTTTCATTGTTAGTGATGACCATTGCACACTTTACCAGTGATGGGAAACATATTAGTTGTGCTATTTTCTATTATGTTGATTCTTTGGTACATAGGCCATGATGTATTAGATGGTCTGCCATTTTTTTGCAACAATTTTGTATAGCTCTTGATAGATGTTGTGCTATGATACATCGTAGGGAGAACTTCCCTTTTTCTTCAGAGTTGTTTTGTTTATTTTTTGAGAGGTTTTCAGAGATGAGGCCTACCTTTTTACATTATCCTTCTAGGACGATGTCTTAGGTGTGGATGCACATGTGGGGTGAGATGATGCCCAAGAAGGGCCAACCAGAGTTTTCGGCTGGGATTTCCACTGACGCATTGGGGCTACCAAATGAGCCACCAGATGCTAGAGGTAATATTATTGTTTTGTCTAAATTAATCTAGTTTCATTGTATTGTCTTACTTAATTAGAATAAAATTAATTCTAACACGTTCTTTAACTTATTTATTAAATTGTTTAATGAATCTGTCTAATTATTGTTGCATACTATATATTTTGTAGATATTGGCGCATTCATCAAGGACGTGCCTCCTCTCCCACCAGATGTAGATGAGGATATTCCCGAGGTCGTGACAGGTCAAGGTCCTCGGATGTAGATACCTGACGACATGCGTCGTAGACCGGATACTAGATTCAGGTTGGAGTTGGGTGACCAACTATGTGCACTTTTGGTTGAGGTGGGAGTCTACCTTGTGCTAATACGAGACATCATGGCATATCCTATGCTCTTGTAGCTTTGGATGGAGATGTTGCGTGATATGATGCCTCTTATGTGTCATATAGTCGGAGCTACTAGGCTACTAGCAGGGAGGAGGGTTTTCGATGATACGCACTCTTCCTCCAATACTGTTAAGGTCCTAACCCGCACATAGGTAGATCAATGTATTCGGATGTAATAAAGGTCAATATTAATAAGACCTTTCAATAAAATAGAATAAGGCGGATGTAAGAAGACCTAATAGAAGCTTCTGCTTCTAGAAGGAT